>JARHVA010003510.1:1370000-1485000 GCA_037957365.1 Torreya grandis
AAAAAAATAGGAATAACTAAAGTTATTACAACTCAGAGTAGGTGACTAATTGCTTGGTCACAATATTATCTTTCTTATGACATTTTCCTCTAGTGTGGTTGACGATGAGTTTCTCCTCCTCATTTTGTGGCTTCTTCCTTTTGAGGTTCACCCGAGGGGATTATTTTATGGTATCCTTAGAAATTGAGACATCCCCCTCCCTAATGTCCTTCTAGAAATAGTCCTCACTAGAGTTTTGGGTCTCGGGGGTCCTGCCATTATGTATCACAAACTTGTTAAAACCAAGAAAATTACTCAGCTTCTCAAATTCCTCCAAAAATTCTCTACAAAGGAGATTTTGAATTGATATTTTAGTATGGATTTTTAGAAGTGAGTCTTCCACACCATTATTGACATTAGCCCCTAGGGTATATTTTCATTTAGAGGTCAAAGAGGGGCTTCCAAGATCAAATTTATTATTCTAAACCTGAGCACTAGAAGCCCCCAACTGCTTTTCTTGAATCTCCTCTTTAGAAGCTAAGGATTGAGTTCCCTCCACCTCCAAATCCTCCTTGTCACTATTAATATCAATATCCTCAGAAATGTTATTAGACCAGACCAATTCCCACCTTTTAATCAATATAAAAATGAGGCACTAGTGGATAAGATCCATGATAGGGTTCTTCTTGAAATTTAAAATAGAAACCTCCAATGAATGGAAAAAAAAGAAGGGGATACTAATGAGATACCCCTTTAAATGGTTAAAATATTGGAATTGTTGAAAGTAGATAATTTTGTGCTTACCTTCCAAAGTGATGTATCACATTATTTGTAGACATACCTTCGGTCATTTCCTTGGCAAATCAGCACGTATGTAGCCTTTGTTAGACAAAGATTTTTACCTATATTTCTCCTTCTCTTTGCTAAATAAAATATGCATGAGTTCCACCTTAAGATGATTATATTTGAATACCTTCACTTCATGGCATTCCATTCATGTTGTCTCCCCAATGCACATATATTTGTGAAAAATAATATGTATTTCATTTTTATATTGATATTTAAAAAAAGCTTATGTTTTTTTTTAAAAACTACTCATGATAATCTTATAGTTGTTGGTTTTATTTTTGGAACTATAGAATGTCTATAATTGATATAAATAGAGTATGTAAGTGAAATAATATATATCTAAAACTTATCATACTCAATAATAGCCAAGCTTAGATAAGTTAATCAACTAAAAATCCATTTAACAATAATTTTTTATATTGGGATCATAATCAATTATGGATCTAGTAAATTTAACTAAGGTATCTCTTATTACACAATGTAAAAGGAGAGTTTTTCAAGGCGTGTGGTGAAATTCCATCATATAATATTCCTATCTAGGTATTAGAATGTAATAAATGGAAATTAGCTAATCTAATAAACTAACATACAAGCCAATATACTAAATAAACATGCAAGCTAATCTTTTAAATGAATATGCAAGATAATATAGTGATCAACAAATATTATGGCACAAATGGTGAAGTGAATAAAAAATTAAATATAGTTCTATTTAAGATAATATGTAAGTAATATAATCAAGGAGAGATACAATTCAATCCATTAGTTTCTACAACACCTAATTTTTTAAATATGAAGGGTTAGGATAATACTTAATTTGTTGAAGTGAACCTATAATGTCTCAATCTCTCCCTTGAATAGTGGAAATTTTAAAGAGTTGTTGTGGCTTGTAAGGATCACAAGGATAATTCATAACTAGGATACAAGACTTAACTTATATGTCCAAAACCTCCACAAGACAAGTTCTACTACTCCAAGGCAAAAACCCTAAGTAATGAAACTATCAATTGATAGTATAATCAGATTTAAGAGCCTTAATGATTCAAAATAGAATTATAATTTATTTATAAATTAATTTAAGGGGGTTTTATAGAGAAGTATTAAACATAAATAGTCATGGGAATATAGCTAAGAAGGTGAGTTGGGTCGACCTTGCTTGTTAAGAAAAAGAGTCATTATGTCTCAAATAAGGTTGGTTGGGCTGACCTAATTTTGTAATGTGTATATTAACATATTTTATAATAAGTTAAACATATTCAATTCCATCATATTTTATTTATATTCACAATATAGTATGAATTATGAAGTCATCATGGTCAACATAGTAGGATGACATGAATGATAGAGTTAGCTTGGTCGACATAGTAGGAAAATAAGTTAAAATAAATAATATAAATATAAAATAAACATTTAAGTATAAGTTGACATTTAGACATTTATAAATTTTACATTTATACTTTCAGGATGTTTGAGAATCATTTTGGACCTCTAGGAGTTATAATGTGAATTCTATATTTTAGAGGGTTCTATTGGATTTTAGACTTAGCCATATTTCAATATTTTAGGATTCTAGGGAGGCATAATATGAGGTAAATGGATAGACACTTTAAATAATGAGGATGGAATATTATTATTAATGATACAAATCTACAAAAATCTTGTGAAGCACTAATAGCTTTCCCACCCATTTCTCGATGTACCTTTAAAGCGTGCACTTAGAGAGATTGATACTCGATAGATTCCTACAAGAGAGAAAGTGTTAGTAAGTGATAGATAATAAAAATATTATGTGTATATAGTTACCATCTGAGGAATTAGGAGATATATTAATAAATAAGTCTATCCCCTAGGTAGAGATGGGCCATAGAGTAACAATGGGCTAAAGTTCCCTAGTAGGAATATGAATCTCATAGGAGAAGTGTTGGCACTTCTTATGTTTCCCTACATAATTAATTGTAGCATGATTGAGAGAGGGCCATGGATATCCCATCCTATGAATATTTTGGGTAGTTTCATGGACACTAAAGTGTCTACCACAAATGTAGATGTGGTAATGAATTTATTTTTTGGTTGACACATCTTAATATTACTTCATCAAAAGGTTTATGATATAAAAACTCATGATGAATAAAGCAATTAGATAAAATGATCTGAAGGCACCACATATTCTAAGTTATCACTCTTGGGGTAATTATGATTAACTAAATACTTTATAATATAAACATACCAAGGATATGAGATAGTCACTAGTTTTTTTATGTAACATTATCAATGAGATCTATGAATTCTAAAGGGGACTCTACTAACTAAAAAAAAATGAATTGTCCTTTGATGTAATTTTGATTGATATATGTAATATTAAATTTAGTAAAAAATGTGATAAAATTCTTAGCCTTTTAAAAGAGGGTTGGTTGGGTCAAGAATGTTTGTAAGGCTTGGGACCTCTCCATGACCCTTATTTTTTGATTAACCATGTAATGTCTCTACTACTTGATTGAAAATATAATGTCCAAACACTATTTTTATTACAGTATATAATTATTATAATAATTGATTAGATTGCATATAATTAATTATATGGGTCATTCCTTACCATCATCATCCTTTTGGACCAACATATAAGTAAGAGATATCTTAATTACCCTTATGTAAAGTATGAGGGTATTGACAATTTTAGGTGCCATAAATGTTGGTGAAGACATGAGGAAGAATTTTATTGTTTCAAATTCATCATAACAATCCATCATCCAATCTAAGCCACTCTCCTTTTTAAAAAAATTATTAATGGGGTCGGTTATATAATTAAACTCTAGTATAAATTTATTAATGGCTCCCAAATTAAATAAGAGTGATCTAATTTTCGATTTATCAATTTGGGGGTCATGTCTAAGATTTAATGAATTTTATATGGGTTAATGTTAATTACAAATTATAAAATAATGTACCCAAGTAATTTTTTTCCTATAACTCTAAACGCATAGTTTTAGGGACTGAGCATACACCATACTCAATAAAATGCATAAGGATGATACATAAAATCTTTAGATTATTATTCCTTATTTTCACCTTTCTAAAAGATCATGAAAATAAAACTCTAAAATATTATAGATAAGGTCATGGAATAAATGGGTCATAACTCTATAATGTGTTGCCCCAACATTTTTAAGTCTAAAAAGTATGTTAACTTAAAAAAAGTTTCCCCATGGTATAGTCAAAGAGGTTTTTATTTGATCCTCATCCCAAATTCAAATTTGGTTATATCTAGGGAAACCATAAATGATAGATTTAAACTCATAAATTTCCATTACATCAATGGAGGGGAGAGCAAAATCATTTTTATGACATGCCTTATTAATGTCATGAAAGTATATGAATATCCTAATTTTTATGCTCTTCTTGAGGATGAGAATGATGTTTAACATCCACATAGAATAGTCCATGGGTTTTATGAACCCTACCTTCAAAAATTTAATGTATTTTTTAAAAAAATAAATACAACCTTGGGTTTGAGTGGTCTAAAGTTTTATTTAATAAGTTTTTCATCACACATAGTGACTAAATTTTGAACTACAATGTTAGGTTGAATAACATGTAATGTCTGCATAGGAAAATGTAAAGTCTTTAGAAAAATTAATAATCAACTTCATATGGTCCTATAACTCTTGAGGTGATATTTAAAACCCAATATTAAATATTATAGGATTTTATTTAGTCATTATATTCATATTTATGATGTCCTAAATTAGGGAAGCATTCTTTTCTTCAAATTCATTTGGAGGATGATGGAGATTAGGATCCTCTATATCTATGTCAAAGACATTATATTATTTATTTGATTAATGATAATACTTTATATTACAATAAAAATCATAAAATTTATATCCAAGGGTAGACATGGGGTAATAAATGACATCAAATCCCCTATTATGATGTGACAGAGGGAGGTGGTCATAGGCTCATAGGAAATTAAGGATTACCTCATCATTTTTGGCAAATTCAAGGACTAGAGGATACTTTCCCTTCTAATGTAATATTTTTATTATTTGATTTTTTTTAATAAAAGTTTTAGCCCCAAAAGACACCAAAAGATTAAACTTAGGTATTGATAGGTGAAGACTAAAATGAGATGAGGAGGAAATAATAGAGTTAGCCAATTATCTGATTTCCCTAAAAATGACCTGTATACAAATAAAATAAAAATCATTGTAAAATTCATGTATAACATTTTTTTAAATTTAAATATGTTTAGATTTAGTTTGGTAGACCTTTGAAACATGGTTTTTCTATAATTTCAAGTTACCTTAGATTTTAAGGTTTTAAATACCCATAATTTTCAAAATAATCATTCCTAATAATAGGTATTAATACTCTACCCTATTATTTTTACACTCAAAATTGAGATCAAAACCAAATTGCATGCATAGACAACATTTTTACCCATCATAGTGAAGGGTCCATTGATTTATTGTGAAGGAATAATCATCCTCATACTTTTGGAATGTTTCTTGATATTCTAATATATTTAACATGTAAATGTTAGGTATGTTGGCCAACCTCTCTTTGGCCTATAGGTTTTATAATTCATATGTGTCATATGTTTTTAGTCCATGTGATTCAAAGGAGAGCATGAATGGTTTATCCTTTTCTAGGACACAAATAATTTTAGCCATAGACTTAGTCGAGAAAATGGTATGATTATGAGATTTTATACATTAACTTTATCTATTGTCTTAATCCCATTTCCCCCAGATTTATTAGTTTTTGAGGTCTTTTTAATTTTACAACCCCTCTTTAGGATGCACACTATGGTTGTTGCAATTTATTTGTCTTTGGATGAGGTAAGGGTTTCTTCACACTATTATCAGATAGATGGTAATCAATATGGAGACTTAATTTATTTATAATGTCGAATTAGAGGGAATAAAAGCATGTAATATCCCCTTAAGTGAAGAAAAATTTTCTGAGATGAATTAATACAATCTCTTAGACTAAATTTAAAGGGATCACCTTAATTATGTGAATCTATTGACGTTCAAGGATCATATTATAGTTTATGTCCCTATCAATCACATAAGAATCCATCAAAAAAAATTTGAGGACAAATGTTATGGGGAATTTGATGGTCCTAATGTAGGTAGAATAAGGTTGTCATAGCCTCTTAGGGTGTTATGAGTGGTGGAGAAATTTATTTCTTCATAACTAGGTTTTTAGAGAAATGAGGAGACTATGACAATAACCACCCCATCATCAACCATTACTCTCTTTATGTAATTATTATTAATACAAGATTATAAAAAAATTATATTCCTGATCCCAACCATCTCAATGTTTAGGGGAAGACTCCTAAGGTCAAATAAATAGCCAACATATTTTTAGTTTTATCCAGGTGGAAACATGTCAAAATTAATGCAATCAATTTGGGACTGGGGTGGAGGTAGGATGATAAATAATTGCTCCAATTTTAAGGCATATTTTAATTTCAAATAATGTGTAGGATATTTATTGATAAAAACCATTAAAGAGATATGATAAAATTTTATTATAAGGTCAATAACTAAATCATAGTTTTCCACAAGCTTAGGGTTGATGTCAATATCCAAAATAGTTATAAAATCAAGATTTATAGGTAGTTACCATCTTGTGTGAGTTATGATGTTATCATATTCATCCTTTTATAATTATATAACTCCTATCATATGAGTTTTCCCCTGAGGTTCTAGTATGGGGGCACATCAAGGTTGATTGATCTAAAAGTAGAAACATTAGCATCAAGGTTTCAACTGATGGATGTTGGTTGGTTTTATTACCCTATGGCTAGTTCTAGACATTACAATATTAGTAGATAGGAAATGAGTTCTCGTATATGAAAAAATTAGTGTTTTGAGGTGACATGGGATTATTTGGTAGATCTTGTGGGTTTATGTCACCATTCCCTAGGAACATGCCTACAATGTTTTGTTATTGGTCTTTATGGAATCTTTGAAGAAATTTTTTATATTCCTTAAAGGAATGAGTATCATGTATAGTGACTCTATGGAACATAACATATACCCAAGGATCATAATCATTAGGCCTTTGATTTTAGTTTTTATTAAACAAACCATTATAGTTTACTGCCTTGATGAAAATGTTGGTTTAGATATTGTGGATAATGGTCAACATGTCGAAACTAGTATTGAATCAGGTTTTGAAGCTACATATTATAGGGTGGAGGATGGTAAAATAAACTATATAAATTTCAAGTTTATAATTATGGTTCCTCACACTCATATTTTTATTTTTTTTATTCATGGGTTGAGGTGGGTTGTTATTGATAATGTTTAGCCTCTTATTTTGATATGTCACACCATCTGTAGTGGTGTTTAGATTTTTTTTAAAACTTTGAGCCTTACTTATTGGGATTGTTTTTATAACCCTAATTTTTTATTTTGGGGTGACTATTCATCCATTGGATCAATAGGTTATGTGGCCACTATCAATGGACACTTGGTCAATTCTCAGATCACTTTTGAGGGCCTCTTCATAAGACTAACAAGGGAGGTGTTGAACATCCTCCCTCATTTCCTTATTAAGGGATTATAGAAAGAGATCACATAGTTATCTTTGGTACATATATGGTGTGTTAGCATATTATTATAGTAATTTTCACCTTGTCATGATGAAATAGGGAGCTGAATCATTGGGTTCTTACTTAATGTGCAAGAATTATCATATGCTAATTTTGATAAGCTTTTTCATATCAATTGCTTTGAATAACTTTGCCATGAGTTGTTGGAAGGAATGAATAGATGCCTCAAGGAGGATGTAATACAAATATAGGGTTATTACTTTAAGTGCTTTGGTAATTTTTTTGGTAACTTCCTCATTTCATAGTAAAATCTCTATAATAGCTATTGTCTATGCATTGACATGTGCAATGAGATTTTCATACCCTTAGAACTTAGGGAGATTAAGAAGGGGATGTATAAAAATGACTCCTTATAGGTTTTTTTCAAGGTTTTATTTGAAATATTTGACATAGGTCCCCATCTACAATAAGGTGGAAAAGGATTAGATGAGTAAGTATGACTCAACACTTATAGGGGAGGAGTGTACTTGGGTGGCATATTGACCAACATGTAACTTGGAAGAATCAAGGGTATAGGTGTGTTGGTAGACATATTGTTAGGAGGGATGTAAAAAAAGATAAATATGATAGTATTTTCAATAGGAGGTTGATATGGTGGATTGATTTTATATGATGTAGGGTTGAGGAATCCATTAGTAAGGATGTCCCTAGGATATTAGTATATAGTGGGAAATGGGCTAGACAGGTATGGTGAAAATTGATAATTTTTAACAAGGATTGGAATGGAGGAGGAATGACCTTAATTTTAAAATTTATAGGACATCCCTTAATTTATAAAGGCATAATTTATATCTAAGTTTTGAATGTGACCCACTAAAGTTGAGATCACCTCATTCGAGGAAGAAGTCATAGTGGTTTTGGTAACCTCTTTAGTGGAAGGTTTAGGATGTATGGTTTGATAACCAAAAATTAATTGGTTTATGTAAGAGGACTTGAGAGGATTTATTGTGTCTTGATCATGTGGGATAGAGATATTTTTTATTAATGAAGGGGTGTGTGTCTATTTATAGTTTTCTCAGCCCATATTCTAGATAGTAGATTTAGTCAATATATTGATTGAGTCTCTTTGTGCTCTCCATATATAAGATTTGCAAGAAAATATATGTTCTACTTATAATATCAGGGTATATCGCTCCTCCAATGTTTAAATTAATAATGTTAGATCCTTGGTAGATATTTACAGTTTCATAAGAGTTTCACACTTCTTGAATCAATAATTTAGATGTACTTATCTAGTTTGAGGATGAAGGGTTTAGAAACTAACCCTCCACATTTTGAGTGGATTTTTTTTATTCCAATAGAATAAGGAGGCTTAAATAAGGATTTTTGGTTTATACTATAGTTATCTATGTCTAAATATCTCTCTAATTCATATCGAAACATATTCAAGGGGTATATAAATACCCATAAAAAATGGATGAGAGGAGAGGAGATGGAAGAAAGGAAAGAAAAGAATATAATTAAAAAATATAAGACCTATCACATTGAGTTAATTAATTTTTGTTCATGAGAAAAGTGGCACTCTAACTTTCATGCACTTGACTTGCCGATGTTTGGATAAGACAACCCATAAAAAGATGATATGATGATGGATTTATGGGTTTTTTAATTAGCTTGAGGTGCAATGACTAGATTTCATAAAAAATTATAGGGTGATTATGATTATACCAAAAATATATCTCCTATATCACATTTATTTTTAAGAGTGTTGAGTTGAGATGAGACATTAACCCTCAATGTGAGTGAGAATCAGATATCAAAGATCTTGGTCAATATTTAGTATAGGGAATTAGGTATAATTAGGATGGATAACCCTAAGGAGTTAGTTGAATACATTAGGTTGAATATTTTAAATAAATTTCATACATGAAATGAATAAAAATATGATGATTCTAGTCCTAAGGAGGAATAAAAATAAGAGGGAAAAATTTAGACTTGGAAGTTGTTAAATTCTTAGGCTAACATATGAGGGGGTTTAATATTTGGGGGTTATTTTATATGAACTTTCTCATTAAGATAATTAAATTGGATAATGATGAGTTATGGAATTTTAGTATACTAAAAGACTTCATTTCCAAGATCAACATCAAAATCTCTTTGGATGTTGTGAATAGATGATCTAACTCAAGGAAAGATGTCCGCTATGTGGAGGTATGTTCACTATGGAAACACCTTCCAAGAAGAAATGAAATGTTGATTTTAATTTTTTAAATAATATATATTTTATTTATTATGATTTTAAAAAGTGTACTTATTATTTTGAGTGGATGAAATCAAGGTTTATGCATGTACACATTTTGACAAGGTTTTATTTGTTTATGTTTTTGGTGTTTTCAATAATGTTTTTCAAAGGAAAGTAAATTAAAATATTTGATAAAAATAAAGTGTTTAAAATAATTAATTAAATAAATAAAATTAAAATAAATTAATATGAATTTATTTTTTATTCTTTTCAATATGTTTATGAATGCAAGTGATAAAAACTGATTTCTAGGTGAATGATACAAGTGTTGATTTTAGCTCTCCTTAGTTCAATGGAAATTTTCACCTACATGCACTAAATTAAATGTTATTATTATTTATTTGAATGTGAATATATTAAATATATTATGAAATTTGTGTTTTTATGCCTTCAAATTAAGAACTAAAATATAAAACTAGATTTTGTTTTATGTTATGTAATTTCTAGTTTTTCTTGTGATCTATTCCAGTATGGAAGCTATAATGAATATTTGGGGGGCTCTTTTAATGATTTTACAAATCTAAAATAATTATATGATATAATAAATTAATTTTTATAATTATTATTTTTATGACTTACATAATTTTATTTAAGATGTAAAAGAGATAAACTAGATCTACCATGCAAATTTCAATTCTTCTAGCTTTTGAGTGTGTGTATGTGTGTATATGCTTGTTTTATAAATTTGTTTGAGATAAAAAAATAAAAATATATTGGATTTGTGTGGATTTATTTAGTGATAATATTCAATTAATATACCCTATATTTAAATAAAAACTATTATTATTTGAAGCTTTTGATATAAATAATTAAGGAATCAAAACTATTTTTTTGGGGGTGAAAGGAAAGAGAGGAGAATGTTTTTTTTAATTTTATATTGATATGTTCTAAATATTTGTCTAGATAATGAATGATAAAAATAATATACTCTATTCTAATAAATAAAACAAAATTGATAGCAAATCCTCCAACTTGCCCAATGGTAAGATCAAGTGAAGGTTAATATATAATTGGTGTGAGTATATGATCCTCATGTAGATATTACTCAATATTGACCTTGAAAACTCTTCAACAAAAGGATGAAAATATAATTTAGTAAAGACATACATAATTCTAAATAAGAAAATATTTGGAATTTGGATATAATGATTCACAAAAAATAAATAACTAGTTATAATTTTTGTCAATTCTCTTCTCCAAACTTGTGTAGAGTGACATGAAGAAGATATTAGATTAAGGAAAATATTCTCTAAAAGTAATTTAGTCTAGGGTTTTAAAATAATTAAAAGATTCAATATATCATACAATTTTTTAGATTTGAAAAACTTATAAAATTTAGATGATTGTAAGGGATTAAAATAGGTTGTGTGCAGGAGTTAATTGAAGTTTTATTGGGAGCTTAGAAAAGTTAACTTGATAAGGATTGATAAAAACATTAGTAAGAGTGAGCTATGAAATCTTTAAGGTGAACACAAAGTAAAAAAACAAAGAAACACAAATGAAATAATTAAAAATGAATGAAAATTTAATTCTCATAAGCTAATTTTAAAAACATTCATACTTTGAAGGAACTACTAGTGCACGCATGTGGTAGAACTGAACCCACCATAGTGGTTACACTTTCCCCATTGTGGTTTTGTTACAAAGCCAATATTTTTAAATTTTAAAATAAAAGACTTATAAAATGGATAATTTGACAAATTTAAAGGCCAATAACGGAATAAAATAAATAAAAGGAGAGAGAGAGAGAGTTAGGTCTAAGCATTATATTAATAGATATCCTTGAATCATCATTGTATTTGTCATGAAATGTTACACCATGAAAAAAATTGGGTACAAATAGAATCTAGTGTCAAAAGTAAGGCTAGAGTTTTGAAGAAAGGAAAAGAAAAATAAATATATATGCACATTATTGAATGTATTTGAATTTTCAAGAGTCACTTTCATGCATAGATAGGCTAAACTTAATTTACATAGACCTACACAACTTCTCTAAATAGTTTTATTCTGTAAATGGTTATACCCTACCATATGCATCTTTAAGTCGCCTAAATCATCCTAGTAGGTGCATGAGCTTTATTTCCATAATTAATAAATCACAATCCCATTCTAAGACTCTTTTGATGACTATACCCTTTCACATACCAAATAATAATCTAAACATTCTAAGTACCTAATTATTTTAGTGTTTCTATAAATAACAAATTGAAACAAAAAAGAATACTTCACTGGTTTCAGTCAAAAATGTATGTGGGATGTTATATTTTATTCAATTTGAATATTCTATATATATATATATATATATATATATATATATATATATATATTGATAACTTGAAAACAAAATAAGTTAAAAAATAATATGTAAATATTAATTCATATTGGGACAACACATATAGATTCCCTATTGTGTTTTGTTATTCCAAATAATTTATTTTTTAATTAATTGTTTTAAATTAATACTTTATGGATTTCATTATTTATAATTTTTTAATTATTTCAAGACTAATAATTAATTTGGTGAAATAATAGTCCCCTTTTAGTCCTATCATCCCACTTAATTTTCTAAACAATTATCATGTACTTCAGACCTAGTTAAGTCTAATATGCAAGGCAAATTAGAGCATTGATATCAAAATAACCTCAATAACATTACAACATTTAGTGATAGTAAATTTTAAATTTTTTATATCCATACATACTAATTATACATATGTTAACTTTAGTATTTTTTTGTTTCCATGCCCATCATAACCATGACATGAATATTGTATGAAATCTTGGAGTTTTTCACACTCTTTATAGAGTTAAAATATGAGACAAGAAGATGTCAATGTAATGTTAAAAAAATGATAATTAATCTCATTACCTAATTTTATTTCACTTCATTCATTTTTTTTTACTCTTCATATCTTTCAAACACCTCTGAACATGCTTCATACACACATAATAACAATAATAATAATAATAATAATAATAATAATAATAATAGACTCAATGGCTCCTGCGCGCGCGAATCCAAAAAATTTGAAACCAGCTGTTGTGAACCCGACAGTCGGCGTGGCTGAGGTGACTACTACAGATGAGGTTTTTTCAGCTAGTAAGGGGAGGAATCTAAATACCCTTAAAGGGATTTCTTCTATTTGGGTTGAAGATACTACAGCCTTGCGTTCGGCCAATGTTCCTGGTTTAGGGTATGGACCTGGGGGGAGAACCTTTGTGGATGTGGTAGCCTTTGAAGTGGATATACATGATGCTCTACCTCATGCAACATTCGAACCAACCCGTGTTTCACCTGTAAGTGCTTTTAAACTTATTAGGGTAACTCTAGACCCTAAATTAGCAGAAAATATCTTCCAATCAGAAAAATGGTTTTCCTCTTGTGCTACCATTTTTTGTTTCCATGGTTTCTGGCCCTCTTTTGTAGATCTACAGAATTGGATTGCCATGAACTAGTTGCAAATTAAATATGATCAAATCCAGCCTTGTGCCAAGGGTTTTTTTATAGTAATATTTCAAAGCCCTGAAGATAGAAAGTCTATATTATGTCACAATAATTTTTCTTGGCAGGGCAGATTTCCTCTTATGGCCAAACCTTGCCATAAGGATTTTAATCCTCTCTCGAAATCATTTAATAAGCTCCCTATTTGGGTGCGGCTCCCTTATCTTCCAATACACTTGTGGGAAGAGGAGGTTTTTAAAACCATTGGAAATGCTATAGGGGATTTTTTATATGAAGAAGATAGTACAACTAGTCCCCACTCAACTTGTGCATGATTTTTGGTTGATCTAGATGTTTTTAAGGGCCTGCCTAAGGCGATATGCATTGATTCCCCAAGGGGCACCTGGACAAAAATTTTGGATTATGAGGGGATCCATTTTTGGTGCAAGATGTGTCACCAGATGGGACATATTACTGCTCATTGTGTTACTAGGAAATCTAATCCCAGACATTCACCCTCTTGGTGGCCTAAGGTTTTCTCTGAACATAGCATCGACAAACAATTGGTGGAAGAAACAATAGATTTCGAGACCGAGAATGAGGAAATTTCACAATCTGAATCAGAAGAAGAAGAGGGATCATTGGAGAATCATTCTAATGAAACCCCTATGGAGGCTATGGTTAGTGATACAGTTGAGCCAGAGGAGGAGGTGGTGGTCTCTTCCCCTATTTTGGAGGATCTTTCTAAGAGCCAGACTGTGTCTGACTCTCACAAGGATTTTATGCCCACTGGAGTCCAAAGATCATTATCTTCTGAGGCATGGGTTGCTAAGGCAGCTAAGGTAGAGGATGGTTGGATAGCAATTAGGAGAAAGAAGTCTAAGCCTTTGGTCCCTCCTCTAGATATGAATCTTTGGTCATGTAAAAAGAAAAATCTTAACTTAAAAGATTCATCCAAAGTCCCCTTTTGCTGACTGGTTTTTCAGGCGCTGTAAACTAAACGCTTTTTTGGTTTACTGGTTACTGGTATGGAAGGTTGTTTAGCTTGCTGTTCCAATTGGTTAACTTTCAGATCAGTGTTTTGATAGCTATTTATCATGGTCATATTTGTTGGTTACAGGTCCCTGCAAAACTTGGTTTAGGTACTATTCTTTTATCAAGTTCTTTTGTTAACCTGGTTGTGATTTAAGGTGTATCTTTCTCCTTGTGTAGGGTTTTGGGGTCCCTTCAAAACTTGTTTTTACCTTAATCTAAAACACCTCTGAACATGCCTAAAAATAATGTATTGGGCTTAAACCCAAATTTTCCACTTTATCATATTTATGTATTCAATTTTTAGTGTATGATTATCAAATTTAAATATGTTATAAACCATTATAGCATGATATAAATTAATCTAATATCCCCCAAATATTAAATATTTCTAGCCACTAAATAAAATATTCAGTATTTTCTTGCCATTGTGGATGTAATCCTAGTCATGAAGTTCTTTTACATTCCAATTGTTAAACAAACCATTTAGCTTCAATCCTTCCCACAATAATTGATATCATATTATAGTTTCTATACAATAATAATTCATCAAAAGTTTTCTTTCTATCATATCCCCATATAAGGAATTACCAATAATAGGCCCTAAAAATATTTCCATGTATTTCTTTCGCATGTGTTCTATTTTTCCCATTAGTATAAAACACAATATACATCAAATTTATTACAAGTTTGATGAAAAAATAGATATTAATATATAGCTTAAAACTATAGGTCCTTCAATTAAGGCATGCTACCTTCAAAAATATGGGTTAGTGGGTTCAAATGAATTTAATATAACCTTAAATACCCCTTTGTTAGTTAGAACTACCTACATAGTCAATACTATGAAGATGCCTCATACTGATGGAGTTATCCCCCTTAGTGGGCTTATGTGTGAACAATTGTGAAATATGATATATGTGAGTGCATGTATTAATATATATTTTAAATTTATAAATACTAATGATGAGCTTATTTTTGAATGATTCATACCTTTAACTATACTATTCCTATGACTGAGTTGGAAATAAGGAAGAATAGGGATATTTCACAATCTTGAGAGGTGTTTTTTCTTGGTATAAGATAGATGTGTGCTTGAATTATACTTGATGATAATGAATGGTTTTTGACATGTATTTATACCACACATTTTTAAATTATCTCGTAAGAGGGCTAAAATAATACTATAGACCAACCCACACACATATAAACATTTTCAAATTTGACCAATTATGAGGTATGAAGTTTTAAGAATATTATGGGATATAGGTGATCTAAGTAATCATAATATTAGGGTCAGATTATAGAATAATTATTTAAGGATAGTGAGATGGTGAATGCAAGCCTTTGGACAAAAAAGGTCCTAAATTGAAGGGTTGATCCATGAGTGTTATTTGTCAAGTGTACAAGACTAGTTTATCATATAATAGTCCAAATATAACATCTACATTTGCCTCCAATTTAATATAGTAATGCATAAGGATTAATTTATTTATTTAAAATAAAGAAATTTGTACCATGGTATATATAACACACTTAATTTGACTTGAGGTATGATTGATTTTGATGTTTATATATTACTTGAAACTAATAACATGTTACAGTGTAATTAGTTCATATAATCTAAAAAAATAAATAATTAAAATACTTGAAACAAGAGAGAGATAGGAAGGAGTAATCTTGTGTGTTGATGAAACCATGTTTCCCTTATTAGTTTTCTTTGGTAAATATTATTCCTTGCTAAAAATTTGGATATAGGTTCACAACTTAACCTTGGAGATGTGAAGAGGGGAATTGGAAGGTGTTCATTCTCCCATTCTAGTGCAAAGGTGAGTTGTGCCAAGGCCATTGAGATCATTGAATATCAATCATATAACTCATGTGTATACATAATATATCCAATATTTTACATGTCAAATGGTATAAACATCTCAACCTATAAAATGGAAGTAGTGTTAAGGCCATCAAGTGTATTGAATCTCAACCATACTACTCAAGGGATCCAACTTCTATAGAAAGATCAAAGTTCCATTAGTGCATCTTTTTAAGGTCAGTGCATAAATGTGTATATAATTTAAATATTTATATGTAGTCTTGGTACATTTACATGGAATATACACCTGTTATGTGTCTCAAGTTTAATTAAATATTAAATTATAACTTTCTACTCTATAAACCATGTATAATATCTATCACAAATTTTAAAAACCATTTTAGATTTTATTAAAATTTTTAAAAATGCATAATATTTTAACCCAAGTGTATATTCAAATCATGTAAATTATCCTAAATTTTGTCATTTTTTTCATGTCTATGTGTGTGGACTCATGTCTCTATGACATCCCCACATTTTGAGGTGAGGGGAATACAATTTGATAGTCACCTTATCTCAAAATAATAAGATATCCATGCTACATCAATATCTATCATGTAGTAAAGAAGAACATAGTGATATAATGTCTAAGTATATGTATCAATGAAGCTCATAGTATCAAAACATAACAAGACATAAGATGCATGATATAGATCATGGAAAAATAAAAATAATTATCACAAGCTCAAAAAAATAAAGCACACACAATAACACTCAATTTCACATAAAAGGTTAATAAGGATACTAAAACAAATGGTATTTTCAAATGCCACACACTCAAAGGAGATAATGTATTCAAATATATGCACATCAATGAAACAACACTTAGTGGAAATGTGGGAAATAAATAATGAACATGTTTAAATATTTCATAATTAAGACAAGATAGAAAATAAGAATTACACTTAAGTAAGTCATGTGATAAGATGAAAATGTTAAGTATAATCAACTAGCATAATCATATCATACTGTTTTTGCAGTCATGTGTTAGAAAAATATTCTTTAGCATAGCATATCTATCACACTATGTAAGATATAGTCATGAGTATAGAATTTTATAAGCATTAGTATATAATAACAATGTGATAATGTAAAATTATAGTAAAAATAATATAACCTATATCAATTATGATCAATAGAATAAATATGACCCCAACATAGTGTATCACATGGGAAGAGGAAAGGTCCAACATCTGCAAGCTCATATATCATGGATCTAGTGTATGCATGTATCACACTCAAGTAAATATGAAACACGTGTATATATAAATGAAAATTATATGTTATCTACTAGTATAAATTAAATAATATATGAAAAATCTAGTAAACATTTAAATGTTAACTATTTTTGTATTTTTACTTTAATTGAATACTTTTTATTTAATTGATGTATTGATTTTTTTAAATGTTTACTAGATTTTTCATATATTATTTAATTTATACTAGTAGATAACATATAATTTTCATTTATATATACATGTGTTTCATATTTACTTGAGTGTGATACATGCATACACTAGATCCATGATATATGAGCTTGCAGATGTTGGACCTTTCCTCTTCCCATGTGATACACTATGTTGGGGTCATATTTATTCTATTGATCATAATTGATATAGGTTATATTATTTTTACTATAATTTTACATTATCACATTGTTATTATATACTAATGCTTATAAAATTCTATACTCATGACTATATCTTACATAGTGTGATAGATATGTTATGCTAAAGAATATTTTTCTAACACATGAATGTAAAAATACTATGATATGCTTATGCTAATTGATTATACTTAACATTTCCATCTTATCACATGACTTACTTGAGTGTAATTCTTATTTTCTATCTTGTCTTAATTATGAAACATTTAAACATGTTCATTATTTATTTCCCACATTGCCACTAAGTGTTGTTTCATTGATGTGCATAAATTTGAATACATTATCTCCTTTGAGTGTGTGGCATTTGAAAATGCCATTTGTTTTAGTATCCTTATTAACCTTTTATGTGAAATTGAGTGTTATTGTGTGTGCTTTATTTTTTTGAGCTTGTGATAATTATTTTTATTTTTCCATTATCTATATCATGCATCTTATGTCTTGTTATGTTTTGATACTATGAACTTCATTGATACATATACTTAGACATTATATCACTATGTTCTTCTTTACTACATGATAGATACAGATGTAGCGTGGATATCTTATTATTTTGAGATAAGGTGACTATCAGATTGTATTCCCCTCACCTCAAAATGTGGGGATGTCATAGAGACATGAGTCCACACACATAGACATGAAAAAAATGACAAAATTTAGGATAATTTACATGATTTGAATATACACTTGGGTTAAAATATTATGCATTTTTAAAAAATTTAATAGAATCTAAGATAGTTTTTAAAGTTTGTGATAGATATTATACATGGTTTATAGAGTAGAAAGTTATAATTTTATATTTAATTAAACTTGAGACACATTACAGGTGTATATTCCATGTAAATGTACCAAGATTACATATAAATATTTAAATTATATACACATTTATGCACTGACCTTAAAAGGATGCACTAATGGAACTTTGATCTTTCTATATAAGTTGGATCCCTTGAGTAGTATGGTTGAGATTAAATGCACTTGATGGCCTTAACACTACTTCCATTTTATAGGTTGAGATGTTTATACCATTTTAAATGTAAAATATTGGATATATTATGTATACACATGAGTTATATGATTGAGATTCAGTGATCTCAATGGCCTTGGCACAACTCACCTTTGCACTAGAATGGGAGAATGAACACCTTCCAATTCCCCTATTCACATCTCCAAGGTTAAGTTGTGTACCTATATCCAATTTTTTAGCAAGGAATAATCTTTACCAAAGAAAACTAATAAGGGAAACATGGTTTCATCGACACACAAGCTTACTCCTTCCTATCTCTCTCTTGTTTCAAGTATTTTAATTATTTATTTTTTTAGATTATATGAACTAATTACACTGTAACATGTTATCGGTTTCAAGTAATATATAAACATCAAAATCAATCATACCTCGAGTCAAAGTAAGTGTGTTATATATAACATGGTACAAATTTCTTTCTTTAAAATAAATTAATTAATCCTTATGCATTACTATATTAAATAAAGGCAAATGTAGATGTTATATTTGGACTATTATATGATAAACTAGTCTTGTACACTTGACAAATATCACTCATGGATCAACCCTTCAATTAGGACCTTTTTTGTCCAAAGGCTTGCATTCACCATCTCACTATTCTTAAATGATTATTCTATAGTCTAACCCTAATACTATGATTACTCCACCTATGCCTCATAGGACTCTATGGTAGTGAAGTAGTAGTAGAAGCTTTAGTGGTTTATGGAACCCATTTTTAGTGATTTTTTGATTTTTTGGTGTGACTAGAATTTTATGTCTTTATACCTCATTTTAAACATGTTTATATGCTCTCAACAGTTGGCTAATTCATGTAGGTATAGATGATGGATTTGTAAATTCCATTATGTATATCTAATGCAACATCTTTAGTATCAGTTACCTAGGAAAGGCAATTTATTTTTTCTTATCATTTCACTCATGAATAACCTTAATAGATTTTATAATTAGCTATATTGGAATAATCTTCTCTTGATGTATTAGATGATAATACTAAATATTTTAAACTATGATTACCTTGTTGGCATGAATAGACTTGAGACATCTATACATTATGGAGGGTTCTGCATAGAGCTTATGAATCCAAGGCCATCCAAATAACATATAAAAGGTTCTATATGTGTTATAACTAAATTTTTTGTTGTCACATATGTTGAATCAACTTGTACAAGTAAATAAATATCACCAAAAACCACTTGTGCTTTCCCATCAAATACTTTGACCATCGTGGTTGGAGGGTAATAAATATATGCATATCTAAAAAGTGTGAGTAATGTCATGATACATACATTATCAATAGAACCATTATCAACCATAACACTATATATAATCTTATGATCAATGTGTGTTCTAATAAAAAATGAGTGAATATTTAAATCACAATCCATAGTTTTATTATTATGAAATGTAATAGAAGGCCTTTGAACGATAATAGGTATCTCAAATATAAGTGTGTCAATAATCCCATCTAATGTGTGACCATAATATGGTGGATAAGGATGTACATTATATGCCATCTAGTGATTATTTATAGTGATCTTGTAATGGATTATTGAATATATTTGGGTTCTCTTGGTCACCATATTTTGATCCTAAATCCTTTAATATATCATCAAATGTGATATTTTCATTATCAATGAGGTCTTGTATCTTTTGATTGAACTTTGAACATCCATTTGTATAATTCCAAACACATTTGAGATAGTCACAATAATAATTTTCATCATATCCTTTTGGTAGAGATCAACTCATACCAATCTTTGAAGAGGTAGAGATATGAGACAACACTTCAGTAGATTATTAAGGAATGAAGCTAGAGACTTAGATAATCATGTAAATTTTATCTTAGCTACATTAAATAAGATGATCCAATTATGTCATTATGAAACCATATTCATCATTGTTGTTATTTATTATCTTCTAGAGGTTTCACCTTATATCTTGGTTTGATATGAAACTTGGTATTTAATGTAGTCATTGTGTTGGATACATACATAATCTTGTTTAATAAAATAAGTTTCATTTCTGTATCTCAAAAAATAGGGAATACGTCCAAAAAAAAAACTTATTGAAGACAATAGAATCATGTAATGGGGAAAGTAAATTTTGCTTGAAGATATATTGAATCTCTTTATCTACCATTGGATTTGTCTTTTTAGTCAACATTGTCTTGTACCTCAATATGTATTCATTAATAGGCTCATTGTTTCCTTGCTTCATATTTGAAATTTATGCATATGACATATTTTTAGTAATGTTTATAAATAATGTGATAGGAATTTATCCCTTAGAGAATTCAATGATTTCACTGATTGTACTGGTAGATCATAAAACCATCTTAAATCATACTAATTTAGGCATTTTAGAAATAATTTGGTCAAAATTTTATCATTAGAAGAATAATAATGACAAGTTGTATATAAATATTAGATATGTTATTCAAGATCACACTTGACATCATAAAGTGTGAACTTGGGTGATAAAAATTGGTTAGAAAAGGGTGCAAAAATATCTCAGGTGCAATATTTTTATGAAATACATCTTGTGAATCGATATCATGAGTTGATTTTGCAAAATATTTATCGATATTTTTAACCTTAGCTTCTAAATATTGAATAACATAGAGAATATTTTTCACATTAGACCCATTACAATTGAGACTTGATATTTTATAAGTTACCCAAGGGGATGCAAACACTACATGTGTTTATATAGGAATTGAAACTGGTAATTGAGTTTAAGTATTGGCTATTCCCATCGAGGATGTAGTAAGATTTTTTTGATCATTGGTGTACAATAGATTTAAGACACATATAATTCCCTAACTATATGTATGAATCAATGGTAAAATTGAGGGGAGGGATTATAATATTTAATAAATAATAGTACCATTTAAATATTCATCAGTACTAGATGTGGATGCATTAGCCCTAGCATGTTTACTAATTTCATCCCATTTAACATACAAAAATGTATCAATTATCTCTTGATTTGTATTTAGATTATTATATAATGTTTCCTTATATTTAGTTTGAAATTTATCTTTGTTATTAATGTGTGCCATTTATTATAAATGAAAACAAAGATGCTAATAGTAATTGGATAATTTAGATTTGAAAAGTGAACAAAATAATCTAGAACTCTAGAAGGATAAAAACCCTAGGGCCAACTAAGGTTTGCATAAGAATACTCATATTTTGGGTTTACCAAAAAATTTAATCCTTTTTGTAAATAATTACGAGGAATAGCCTAATAAACTAAGGATAAAACTATTCTAAAATCAGGACAATTAAATAATTTAGACTCACAATATTTTGATACAATGATGAATTATTCAAATATGATAATTATATAAAATAAAATTAAAAATAATAATTTTAATGATTAAATACAAATAAGGAATAATACTTATCCTATATAATTATGCACAATCAAATTTGGGATGTGCAGGTGAAAAAATAGTCAAGATGATGCTCAGTTATGATTTTTTAGATTTCAGAAATTAGCTTTGTTAGCCTAGATACTACCATTGAAATAGAGACACTAACATACATGTTTATGTCAAAAAAATAATGATTATTCCCTATATATGATATAGGTAATTTTAATTAAATTCAATCTGCACCTATTAGGGTACATTATCACATTACATATTGTTTGTTTAGATCATGTGCACATGTTTTGGATATCAATATGTGGCTAAAAATCCTAGGTCTTCCAATTAGGATGTTCCACCTTCAAAAAATGGATTAATTGTCTTTATGAATTCAATATGACCTCAACCACCCCTCTATTAGTGAGTGTTATATACATAGACAATACTCTAAATAGGGCCTCAAACCAATGTAGTTTTCCCCCATATATGGGTTTATGCGTGAACAATTATGGAATATGATATATGTGAGTGCATATATTGATCTCTATTGTAACTTGAAAAATAATATCAAAAATTTATATTTAAATGATTAATAACTATAATAATATTGATACTATGGATAATTTGGAAATATGGTAGTTTTACAAGCTTAAGAGGTGATTTTTCTTGGTATAAGATAGATGTGTTCTTGATTTTTACTTGATGATAATTAATTATCTTTGACATGTATTTATATGAAACCTTTTGAAGTGATCTAATTGGATATTTAAAATAATAGTATATTCAAACTCATACATGTTTAAATATCTTTAAATTTTACCATTTGTAAGGTTCAAACACTAGTGTTAGACTTGGGACACTAGAATCAACACTAGTGTCCTAATCTAGATGGTAGTGTCTTGATTAATAAAGAATTTCTAAATATATATAACTAAGATTTTATGATATATATCAGGTTTTAAGTATATTGTCATCTACAGGTGATCTAGGTAATTATAATATTAAATTTAGACTATAAGATAATCATTTAGGCATAGTGAGTAGGTGAATGTGAGCCTTTTAGTAGTGAAAAGGTCTTGAATTGAAGGGTTTATCCATGAGTAATATTTCTCAAGTATACAAGAATAGTTTATCATATAAAAATGCACATTTAGCATATATAATTTTTAATAATAACATGTGTATAATGGATAATGATATTTGTTTTAAAGTATCTATGATAGTCTTGTAGCTCGTAGTTCCATCACTGTGATTATGAAATGAAATTGACACTAATGTTATACTTTCCTACCATAAAAACCAACCAATTTGTCACTTTTTTTATACCCAAAACTTTTATTTTCACAATAATTTCATCTTCATCAAGAGAGACATGAATCATACCTTCAATACCAAGCTTTACTTTATAAGAATCATAGACCTTTCAGATTGCCTAAAGAATGTACTTATGTTCCCTTGGAATATAGGTCAATGTTTTAATAACTTTTCTTAATAAATTTTTTATTTAAGGTCCACTTAAATTCAATCAAATAAAATTATGTAATATATCACCTCCCTAAAACTTTATCATCTCATAAATGGATTTAATGGACACATTATATAGTCTCATTTCTTTGGATTTAATAAGGTTGTGAAAGATATATTGTGAACACTCCCAAACAACATTATTACCTTTTAATTATCATTGTTGATGTGCCTCACACACATTTTTTCAAAATATAAATACATATTTTCTCTCTAATGATTATAACAACTTTTTCTTTTTGGACCTTACTATAATATACAATGAATCGACCTTCATATTTTCCCACCAAAGAGCTTACATTGTTTATCTATGTAATAAATTTATATATCTTATTTTATATTTGAGTTCAATTGAAGTTAAATTATCTAATATTATCCACTTCCCTATACATATCCCATGTATTTAAATAGATATCTTTAATTCATAATATAATCACAATTAAAGTCACCAAAAGTATGAACTAGATTAAAAAATGTGCATGTGAATGAATCAAAAGGGATGCATGATTTTAAAACCCTCTGACACTTAATATTCCTAAAATTTAACATTGATATGAAATTTAATACCATTAGATAATATCCTCTCTTGGTATGCTTCTCTATGGCCCATGATTTACCTCTCATCTAGTCATCCAACAAGACAATAAAAAATAATATTAAGTCACTACTAAGTTAAAAAATGTAGTGAGAAAAAATAGGCAAAAAAAATAATTAAATAGACATTAGGACATTTGTAATACACCTAAACTAGATAGTATTACAATTGTGTAACCCTACATGTGAATTTGATGATGACCATGGAACAAGGCATATTTTTAAATTTTGTTGAAACTTATAAATAGGAGGCTTTCTTAATATTCAAGCTATGCCTTCTCAATCTAGACAATTTTATATCAATATTCTTTGTAGTAGTCTTGTGATTATTTGACCACATGTGTTCATTCCAATAATAAAATATGGTACCATTGGTTGGTACCTAAAATAACCATCTCCTAAATAGTGTGAATTTCAATTTTAATTCTAGTTTGTCCCCATTATCTCTAAGTGTTTCATCTACAATAAAACCAAACTACTAATCTATGTCTTATTGAATTCACCTAAATTTTCAATTTATTGATCAATATTTAATTCATCCCTAACATATTTTCTTGGCATATCTTGGCTACATGAATAAATGTCACTACATTTTATCCTTTTGATGTTTTTTTGATGTTTCTAACAATTCATGTGATAATATTTATATTTTTGAACTATTTGAGTTACCAAGGATACATCACCTAATTAGTAATCTAGATCATAAAAATCACAATGGTTATTTATTTTAGATATTCATTATTTTGAAGATATCTATTGAGTTTCTTATTGACAAATTGTTCCTTTTAAACATATTTTTTTCCAAGAAGCAATTAAAGTAGGATCAATACCTATAATTTTTTATACTGAATCAAAGGTGGCATCAAATTAAAAATTTTACACATGGGATATTCTAAATTTTATCTAATTTAATAAATATTTAGAATATTTTACACTAAATTGGAATTGTGTATCAATATCCAAAGCATTTAATTTTATATTAATACCCAAAAATATCCTAATAACTTTACAACTTTTTTATTGTTTTGGATTTATATAAATTCCTTTACTAATTATAAACTCAACAACCTATGAAACAACCTCATCATTGTTAGCATAGGTTCATAGAAAACCCATTAGAACATGATAATAAAGGGATAGCTAGTGTGATTCATAAAAGAATAATAAAATATATTGTGCATCAAATTTAAATTATTCATAAAAGAACAAAACATGACTAAATAAGTAGAACATGTAGGCTTAGTAGATGTATAACCTTTGAAAATATTTATATGATTAACAGATTTATGAAACAATGCTTTACTACACATAAAACAATCATAAAAGATAAGTAAAGTCAAACTGTAGGAGAAATTATATATGTTAATCTCTATCATGGAACCATATAAAAATACAATTAAGTATTATAGAGTTTTACAAAGCATTGTCACTTCATATTCCATCCTTTCTCTACATCCATATGAAATAATCTTTGCAATCTAAAGATTATCACTATACTTATAACAGGTAAGTACATACAAAAATTTATACAAGAGACAAAATAGTACAAGTTACATAAGTGTCCATTACTTAAATTTTTCCATTTTGTTAGACTTATTCTACTTATAGCACCAAGGAGTCCTAAGTTGAAGCTTGAAAATTTTGGCTATGTTGAGGAACTGAGCTAGAAACAAGAGTTATGGTAATTGTTCTAGGTATTGTTTACTAGTTTTCACCCTTTGTACACTACCTATAAACCCTTTCAAGTTTTCAACTAAGTATCATAATAACCTATTTCCCATGTGGGTCTTCAATACACAATCTTAACTAGGTGGCCACCCTTTATAGGGTTTTAACTAACTTAGACCTACTCCTAATGCTTAAGACTAGCCTTCTAGAATGTACAAAATTTTATGAAAATTGAAAAAATTGATTGGTGTGTAGTACCTACTAATTAATTTGTGGAATTCTATAAATTATATCCATATAATATTTTTATGATTATGGTTTTGTATAATTTATTGGAAGATGATGTTGGATCATTGGCTATGTAACTAGTATATTAGTCTTCTATTGGAGAAATTATTGAAATTATTTAGGAGTAATGAAATGAGGATCATCAAAAAGTTATTTGATGGAGTGATTAAGTTGGGACATATTTTTTTAAGAATTTTCCAGTTGGTAAGTACTTCCCACACCATAGTGACCAATGTGTATAGTGGGACTTGAATCACCATTAGCTTCTGAAAATATTAAGTTTCTATGATGGTGATAAGTGCCTTATAATTTTATACCTTGACCTATATGTCTTAGTAAATATCCTCTATCTAATCCACATTTATCTATGTTTTAATTACAAAAATTGATCTACGCAAAATCTCATTTTACCAAATTTAGAGCTTCTGCATGACATTGTCATGAGAATTAAGCAATTTTTTGAGTGCACTATCCATTGAGGTAGGGGTACCTAAATGATCTTACATTATAATTTTGGATTTGTCTCTTATGTCAAATTATAACTTGGATTTAGATAAATAATTGGTAAGTTATTGCTTCCAATTCAACATTCCTTGAGTAATGTGTTTATCTTTAATTTCAATCTTATCTAAAACTTGCTTATACTCCTCCAAGAGTTCACAAATGATATTTATTTATGCTTTGATATTCCTCCCATAATTTCAAAGAGATTTAGATTTATATGAAATAACCCAATCCTTTATATGGGAAAAAAGAGTTGAAATGACGTCTCTTTAGACATGACTTGGTCACTCAAGACTTGAGTGACCAAGGCAAGGCAAGTGTTATTGATGAGATGGCATGCAATGTAAAAGAAGAGATATAGGCTTGTGTTATTATCATGTAGCTATATAAATTCATTCTCCAAGGTTGAAGCCTTTTGTGCTAATGATTCTTGAAAAGAAGCTACACCTTCAATTTGTTTAGCCAATGGAAGTTGAGAAACATCTAGAGATGTTTCATGTTTTGTTGTGCTTAGAGACATGGATGAAGTTACATCCAAAATAGGTGTCTTTTTAAACTATTCCAAGGAAGAGAAAAAATTGTAAACTAGGTGGATGAAGTAGGGACATCCCATAGCCATTAACTAATTATACAAGGCCTTAATTATTAGGCTTACAAATATACACCTCCCTGAGTAGATTTTGAGCCTAAAGGTTTGGGTAATGTATCCTTAGTCTCAGTTGTTGGAAACACCTTGGTGCTTTCCTCCACTTTTTGTGCTATAACTTTCTATTATGATATGAAATCTGATTCTTCCTTGGATTTTATTTTTGACTCACATATAAATTTGTCCTCTAATTTAGCCTTAGCCTTAGTTTTTTCCTCAGCCTTAGATTTGGATTCCGCTTTAGCCTTGTCCTCAGTATCTTCCAAAGCCTTGGATTTGGAATCCAGTTCAGTATTAGATTTAGATATCATTTACTTCTCCTCAGCTTCTCACTTAGATTGCTCCTCTTGTGAGTGCAAAGATTATTTATCCTTTTGTTTCTCTTGGGAATTTACAAGTGTTTCTACTTCATCTTTATTTTTTTGTTCAACTTGTGCTTCTTAGTGTCTCCTTATTTTTTCTTCTACTTCTTCATTTTTCTCATCCTCTTCTTTGATTATTTTATTTTTTGCCTCTACTTCCTTGAATTTTTTCCTATATTCCTCCTCTATGGCTTGTTATTTACATTACTCTTCTTCCTCAGTAACCTTGCACTTTTATTCTTTTTTATTTTTATATTCTCTTATTATCCTTCTTATCATCCTCATTTTGGTTTTTTTATATATCTTATTGCTCTGATGCAACTTTTTTTTATGGTGTGATATCTAATTGTTGTGTATGTTCTACAAGCTATGGAAAAATATTCTCTTTAGGTGCCTTTATGGGAGTCGGTGAGTCAATAAATATAAATGATTTCTAAGATTCTAATGAGGATGATTCCACAATATTGCATGGTTATATTCTTTATACAATATGAAGGGGAAGTGAGGTTATTCTTGGTCCTCTTCATAGTCTAGAGCTGAGGCTATTGTTGGGATTTTTGCACTTTTTATGTTCCACATTCCTCTACTAGGTAAATAGACACCATCTTATTTGTGATTATTAGTGATAGTCTAGGTGAGACATGGGTTCTTGACCTATGAACTAGGGTAGGAGGTTGAATTTATTATAATGGATCATGTGTCTCCTACATAGTCAAAGATCCTACAGTTAGATCTATCTAAAAAAATTCTTCCTAAAACTATTGTTGAGATTCTTATTGACCTAAAATAGCTACTGTAATGGAAGGATGAATTTGGGTGATATCAACTCATAGATCCTAACTCACCTGATTCTACACCTAGAAGGTGTACATTTATTTACAAAAAAAAAGTATATTTTTTCTTTTCTTTCTCATAAACATCATTTTTTATGTCTATGAGTATGGATTATAGAACACCCTAGTACTCAACTCCTAGCTCCACTAGGTCACACTCAGCCACTATCTTTAGAATGTGTTTATTATCAATCCATGATTTTTTTATCACATATCCTCTTCTTAGGTAGTGTTGGTGAGTCTCATTACACATGTGCCTTCCTCTTTCCTTTCTCAACTTGTGATGGGATTTCTCTAGTTTTTGGCTATAGTTGGGTTTATGCCTATGTAGGCATGGGTTGTTTCACACTTGGATAAAACATAGAGGTTATATGGAGCTAATGGTTAGGGATTTATACTACAAAATTTTTACCTAAGAATAAAACATAGTAATGAAAAAAGGTAATGGGGTTGTGGTTACTTTGGGAAGCTCATGTACTTTGATTTGAATACCATTGTGTAACTATGTGACTAATGCATGGTTCATTAGATAATGCATAATGTCTTGAGGTACCCTATGGTGTGATATGATCATGTCTTAGATATCTAGCCACCATACATTGAATCTCTCTAATTATTAATAATATTTCCCTATCTTAGTTGAATTTTTTTTTGGTAAAAGTAGTAACTAGACATAAATCTTCAACTCAATTGATGATTCCCTCTTACTACTTCCATTATATAAATTTGAGGAGTAAGACTAGGAATTGATATTGGAATGTTTGTGATGTGATGATGAGGGCCTTATTAATATTTTTTTATCAATTATGAGGTTAGAATCTTGGGTTAATTGAAATCCTCATGTGTGCATGTAATTTACATAACATCTTTGGTTTTTTTTCATTTTTAATTATCTACCAAAAATGTTTGGTGATGTATTAGAGAGAATGTGCACTGAACTATCTTCCACAAAATCAATGTGGATTCCCTTTCCTTCCCTTATTTATTTTTCCCTTGTGTTTGAATGGATGGGTGAAGCCTTAGATTTGTAACAAAAAATGGATTTAGCCTAAGTTGGAAGCTTCGTTGATATTGTCATGGCCATAGGGTTGATCAATATTCTAATATTTTTAGAAAGATGAATGGAACCATCATTATGCCTACTCAATAAATTAAGAATTACCTCATCCAATTGCCAAAAAATAGGTAGCTTGATAATTCACTCCACATCAGAGCCTCACATAAGATGTTGAAGTGTTAGAGATCTTGTTTGTTTTATTTCTTATTGGTTGGGGATAAATAAATTAACTTATATAGGATAAATAAAATTAAAAAGATCCTTATCATGATACCAGGTTTGCCTGAGTTTAAGGACAATCCCTAATTCCTCATTTTATGCATCATTGAGTGGAATCAACAATTATGCCTGATCCATGTTTGTTTTCATAGACCTAATTAAAAGATTTATTTTATTAAACTAAAACTGGTGATAAATATATATAAAAGTAGTTATTTTAGACATGGACCTTATAATTTTATTGGCTACACTAGTATGTAATGTTAATGTATTTTTAATGCCCTTTCATATATAGTGTTTTCTACTCAAATCCATATAGATAACTACTTTAAATGTGTTGAGATGGTTGTGCATGATTTTACCTAGAGAATCAATGTCACCTAGTTGTTTTCAGTGTGTCAGTTACTATTCTATGTATAAAAACATTGATGCATTTGAGGTCTAATATATGATGTGATTCATCATCTTCTCATCTATCCACTTTCCTTTATTTAACATATTATCCTTTTGATATGTAATCTACTTTAGGAAAGATGAAATCTTTCTGTTACAATGTCATTAACAATTTGAATGACCTCTAACCATACTTTTTGCATACTTGGTTTGGTGGCACCTCATTCTTAGACTTAATTAATGAACTCCATGCACTCATTTCCATGTTTTATTCCTTCGAGTTGAATTAGTCCATAGATCACACTCTACAATTTTGACTTAATCACTATAGTTCTAAAATTCTATGATATAGAAATAACACTATAAAAACACACATAAACCTAAAACAAAACATGAAAAATAAAGAAGTAGATAGAAACCCTAAAATAAATCATGTTACTCAACACCCTCTCATAATTGTTGTGATGTATGATATAGATTAGTGATGGTAACTCTTCAGACTATATCTTTTGACACATCCTAGCTAAATGGTTCCCTAAAGATATTTTAGGACAATTTTTCCCTATTGTGAAAGATCGTGAATCATATACAATCCTTTCCAATGAATGTGTATATTTCCCATAAATGTTCTAACTCTATGATCATATAATAAGACTACTTGTTAGAGATATAATTCTTTAGATTGTAGGTTGTGATAATGCCATGATTTTTAATCGATCTTGTTAATTTCTTGTGTATATTATACCCTTTGTCTATTTTATTCCATCTGAGTTAAATCTATCAACCTTGTTTGTATATAATATCATTCCCCAAGTTTCATTACCATAGTAATGTGTAGGCTAGGGACTATAATTATATGTGCATCACTACCTCAAGTCTATATACCAATTTAAATGGGGTAAATTCTATCACATGCTTTTATTTATTTCTATATTCTTATAAGATTTTAGTAATTTTATCTTCCCAATCATCCCATTGTACATTATGTATTTTGGTTAACATTTTTCTTAGAATTTTATGGTGAGATACATAATAATTTTATGGTGAAATATCATAATTTTTTCTATGAGAGTTTTTATTTTATTATTTAAAGAGTGTGTGATCCTATCACTATCCAATTTGATTAGACATCTAAATATGGTTATTATATTTTCATACAAAGATTTGGCTACATCCTTTACACTATAGCTTGGTATCATAATAGCTTCAATATATTTTATAAATTAGTTTGTGGTAGTAATTATATACCTTACATGGCTGCACTTACTTGGTGAGACTATGGGTCTCACAAATTAATACCCCATTATTTAAACAATTTTTATGAGAGCATTGGGTTTAAAGGCATTTCATCCCTATAGTTTAGTTTTCCCACCATTTGACACACATTATAATATTTTTCAACTTATGTGCATCGTGGAATAAAGTGGGCCACCATAAACCACTTTGTAAGATCTTCTTGGTAGAGGATTATCCTATGAAATGTCATCTTACAATTCATTATTGTAATTATTCAATAAGTTGGGGTTGTTCATGCTCTAAAATTATTCTACACAACACCTCATATTTAGCCTTCTTTTATAAAACCCATTTATGATAGTATATGGAATAACTTGTGTTATCAATTTATTTTTGTCTCATTTCATATAGTGCACTAGGAATATCACCTATTCTATAAAGTTGGATATGTATTCCATGTTTTCATGGATCATAAATATTCTTAATAGATGAGAATATAGTGAGTCATCTTGTAACTTTGAAAGTTTTCCCCATTTTGTATCTTGCTCAAATGGTTGGGTCTCACATTATCTTATCTAGTTTTGACTTTGATCATGAACTAAATATCTTGGAATATCTTGAGAGATCCTTCCACCAAGAACAGGTTTGTTAACCAATTAGTGTAATGCCTAATGATCAATAAATAATTAAAGTGGTGTTGTAATAAAATAGTTCTAGAACTTATGTAGTGAAAACACCATTTCTATCACTTACCTTTCTATTGTAGTATAATTTTTTTCTACAACCAAGATTTTTTTGATTTTGAAGTGGATCGGATAATCCAATCCACCATTTCTTTGTTGTAATAATACAACTCCCACCATAATACCTGAAGCATATACATGAACATGAAAGGGCTTACTCCAATCATGGAAAACCAGTATGGGCATTGTAATAAACCTTTACTTTAATTCTGTAAATGTTTCTTGAAACTCTTGTATCCAATCAAATCTCATATCTTTGCACAATAATTTCTCCAAAGGCATTGATATTGTTTCATAGCCTTTAATAAACTTTTTTTAATATCCCATGTCCTAAAAATGTTGACACTTTTGTATAACTATTCCTAGGTGGCATTCCTACCATGACCATAATTTTGGTTTGATAAGCCAAAATTACTTCACTACAAAATACATGCCCTAAGAGAACACCAAATTGTATGAAAAACAATAATTTTTAAATTTTAAAGGAATGTGAAAAGATCTACAACATTATAACCTTAGTTACAACTTGGACAAGTAATCTTTAAACATGGAAACTACAACCTAATCATATAGATAAACTTATATAAAGTCATGATTAAAGTATTTAAAAGTAATTACTATAGTTCTATAGAATAAAGTTGAAGAATTATTTAGCCCAAATAGAATTACTTTGTACACTAAATATCCAATTCAGTTGTAAATGTTATCTTGGCCTGATCTTACACTATAATAGGAATCTAGTGATATCCAATTATTCCATCTATAAAGGAATATACTTCAAATATTACAAATAATTACAAAACCTCATCAGTGGAAGGTATTAGAAGTGAATAATTGATGCAAACATCATTCAATGTATGGCAATCTCCACATACCCTAATCTCACCATATTTTTAGGCTATACAACCATAAGATTAACCAAATATACCTTTTTGACTGGATACATGATACATACTTCTTGTATGTGATTTAGCTCAGTATTCACCTTCAAATTCATGTTGGGATTTAATATATATGGGCACTTTTTAATAGGTCATGTGTAGTCTTTGAGTTTAATATCCATCTCTCTTAATAATGGATTTACCCTTTGCACTTATATGAATTTAGTCGGAAACATATCTTGATAGTCCCTCAACAACTACAATCTTTTTGAGATTTCATTATAATTCCAATAATCCCCCAAAGTCATAAAATTTGGTATAGAATTTATTCCAATATTTTGAAAATTTTTATTTAGAGGCTTCTCATATATCCTATTATAGATTAACTAGGAAGGGATTCTTACAAAGTTATTTTCCTTTCCTATCATAGAATATAAAAAAATTATATCTTCTCTTTAGTTTGTTCTATAATTTCACCTTTTTATGGCTTAGCCTCTCATTATGATTCAAACAAATCATTAAAGTCTAGGTCCTCATCACTATCATTGGACTCTGTCACCTCGTCTAGAATCCTATTACAAGGTTGAATAGGAAAATTTTCCTTCTTTTTACCAAACTTATAATTTTTATGGATATATTCAAATTCCAAGATGCTTCTTGATGTGATAATGACTATATCATATTACTTAGGTATTTCAATCACCCATGACATAGAAATATTATAATTTTTTTCAAAGCATTATTCACTATAGAATTTTCATCTTCAAACACAAATGTTTAGGTAAAATATTTTTGAACCTATGCCCAATGCTTAGTTTATCGCATGTGTTCTTGATGTATGTACCAAACAATTAAGATCTCTACCAAAGTGTATTTGAAAACATGCACCTTATACTTAGGCTCAACACACTATGTAGACCATACATATATGAACTAATGTATGTGTAACTTTGGACATTATACTTCTTATAATAATGACCAATCTATTGTAAAATTGTTTGGTAGTTGAAATTATGCTTGTATTAATTTGCATGCTTCATTGCATGATAACAGATTTTGTCTATGAACTACCCAATATGTCATAAAATTTCATTTTAATGCATAATTAAGTGCATTAAATATCTCCACCCTATTAGGTACATGTTTCTCCAATTAAAATATAAATTGATTGAGGTCTCCAGTTGTAAAATATTGTGGTAGTTGACATTTATAAGTGAATACCATTCATAGTAAGTGCACTTCATGATCCCCTGAAACTAAATTTAGCATATGCATATTTGAGTCACCACTTATTAAAGATGATACTTACGAAGGTAATAAACCTTCAAGATTAGGATCTATATAATCCATAGTAGTCTCACCTATGTTACATAAAAATTCTACCTTTGATATAGTTGGAGTTCACATAGATGGTGACCTGTGTTCTTCAATATGAAATTATGGTTTTAGGGAATATGTTATAATAGACCTATACATAGGATGTTTAACTGACTAAAAATATTTTTGAGGCTTCTTTTATGCCTTAGGAAATTGATATTCACTAGCTCATAAAACATTCTATTTTCTATCTACATTAACCTTGAGCCAACTATTGTCCCCATAAACATAATGTGACCCTAGTTCATGAGGGATGACATATGGCTTATGTTTAGACTTGTTTAAGGATATGAAAATTATCTTACCCCTTTGATGCACCTATAACTAATTCTACATTGTATTTATATTCATTTGTCCATCATAATCCCATTTTTTACCAATTAAATTAGGATAATGGGTCTCCTATATTTTCATATTAATTACCTCAAAATTTCCCCATAAGCTTAGGTCAACAACTTTGATTTATGCATCTTCAAGCCATCTAATTGGTTACGATATTACATAATATGTGAGATTAAGAGTAACCAAACTATAACTTAGTGTTAGCTGACCAATAGCCTCCCATGTGGACTTGGATATCATGTTTATTGTAATCATAACTACAAATAAAACATTATTTAAATTGTACCCTACATGTTCAATATCATTCTATAATCAACATCCCTAGGATATTTAGTTTTGGCATACCATACCACCTTATCATTATTTTGATGTCCTCATTGTACATATTAAAGTAGACTATATAGTATATTTGTGATGTTTTGTGAAATATCCTCATTTTTTAGGGTGCTCAGGAGTTTCAATAATGTTTTTAATTAAGTCACTACTCCTTCATGTTGCATTATGCACACAATCTATACATACATTTGTGCATCAATATTTATAACATCACCCTCTAAAACACTCTATTGTTATATGTTCTATAGGATTTATGTCACTTGATACATCAATACCTTTTTTAATGTAGCACTAGGATACTTATCCTATTGAATTTTCCTAGTTCTTTTCTCTAGAGGCATTTCTAATGGTGGCAATCCTTGATCTCCATGTTTTTTCCTCATGACTGATTGTATAAACACATTTTCCCTAAGTTACACATTTATCATTTTACATTTCACACACTATTTTATTTATTATACTTATCTAACACTAGATAATCTTTAATATGATATTTACCTATAACTCTAAAATATAAATAGTACATTTGTCTTTGGGGATTAGCTAGAAAATTTCATGTGAAGTGATCATAATTGCCACACAAATAACACTAGGTCAATTAACGTGCATGCATGTTATCATTATTTCATCCTCCCTAGTATCCTCCATGATTTTCCTAAAAACCCCAACCTTGATACTATTATCCTTTGAATCCTCTTGAATATTATTGTTGCACATCATATCTACCATACTACCATTGAGGTGTTATTAGAGCCTAATGTAATTATTGATGTTGAGGACTTACAATGTTCTACAAGGAATAATATTTATATTATGTATATGATTATGTCAATCTAACCAAACCCTTGGGTTAATATTGAGGTGACAGGCATCTAGCTAGGACCACCTTGTTTCACACTAGCCATTTCCACTTTTAGGCTTGAAATTCCCTACTTTATAGTAGGGAATTGTTATGTTGTGATAATAAAGACATTGTTGGTAATATATTACTTTAACTCCTACATATCATGATAAAAAAAATTTATGGCTAGTTGACTTACATAAATTATAATACAAGATCTATGGTTTTTGAATATATTATTGTAGTAAATGGCACTTTGTAGTTGCATGCCCTACTACTATGCATATATCAAAAAAAATAGTTTTAATTTTAGGATAATTCCTATGATGTCCTTCCTTCCCACACTATATAAACCATAACCATAACTTTAGATTATTGATTTCATGAAGTTCATACATGATTTTAATAAAATCATCTATCTTCATCTCAATCTTGAAACTAGTTGGTGGATCATCTCCATAATATTTAAGCTATTCCACTCAAAGAGTAGCTGCTCAAACATTAGTATTAGTAAAAAATTATGAATGTGCAATATAAAATATAATTATTGATCATATCCATTCTACAAACCAATTATCCTTGTCTTTATCTTCCATCATAAAATAAATCTTTTTCATCATCTTAAAAAATATGTGATCATAGTCCCATATTGATTCTTTGCTTCACTACCAAATCTCCTTTAGCTCCTAAATGGTATAAATCAAGCACTTATTCATATTAAATTATATGAATAACTAATCCTTAAATTATTGAAGATTTAGGGAGTTAACATCCCTTTTATAAATAAACTCCAAGGCTTGACCTGTTAAGGCTCCTATGAGTTTACACTTTTTTACATCTTTATAGGTTACTCCCTTAACCTATCATTTCATATCACATGCTAATAAATATTATTCATGGTCAGAAGACCCATCATAGGGAGTTAAAAAAATAAACAATCCTAAATTAAAAACCATTCTTGACACAATTATAATTATTACTATAGGATTATGTGTACTAATAACTACTAATATGGACTTGTGTGCACTAGTAATTGTTACTATGGAATTATGTGCATTAGTTTTAATGGGTGTCTTAAGACTAGTATTCAAAGTGAATCCAACCTCATCTTACATTTTCTTGTCTATTGATTCTTAGTATATGCATTAACTTTACCAAATTTATTTGTAAATGATCCAAACAAGATTCTACCTATCCATTCCTTTGTACTTTTATTTCTTCTATATAATGAAAAATTGGGCTTGGGGATGCATACACTTGAAGTGAATGATATATGTCTTCAAATTCTTCTATCTATGATCTTGAACCTACAATACATATAAAATTATGTATAACTTCTTCTTGAGAATATTCTTTCCCATGTTCAAATAATATCTTTCCTCTTAACTAGGATATACTCTATCTTATAAATATTTTATTTTTGTTTTATTTTCATCTTCCTCTTCACTCTAATACATATCCTCTCTATCCCAATTTATATTTAGTTCCTTCTCAAGCCCTTCCAATCCTTTCTTTGCATAATATCTATATTCTACTATTTTTTTAGCTTGTATAGCCTCTCTCTGGGATGCCCTCTCATTAAAATCCATTAATTTAATCCTAATCACATTAATATTTAAATATATATTATTTAATTTATTCCATATTATTTGTTTTCATAGTTCTCTTTCCAATCCTAACATTTTCTTCTCACTCTAGCTATCTATATTCTCCATATTCTAGGTTTAGGTTCAAGATCCTTTGTTCAACTTTGTATCATTCAATCCTACATTGTACACACACCCATGATGCCTTAAGTGACTAATACATGTTGGTAGGGGTAGGCACCATGGAATTTGAAAAAACCAACATCTTGATCAAAGTGGGTATTTTTTGAATGAACTTCCCTCAAATTGTTCTCACAAATAAGTCCTATGCAACATCAAAATCAAAATACCCTTGTACAATAAATTATATGATGAAAACATCTATGGTAGTCTTGGCCCAATGACCTATCACATGTGTCCAATCAGTATCTAGAGTTTATAAGCTATCTATATTTTCTTCCATCCAAACTATAACCTCTATCCTTCTTGGCTGAAAAAATTAATACTCCAACCTAGATAACCACATAGCTAAAAATCTTAAAAATTTGCACCAAAAAATTCATATTTTGATCCATAGATATGCTCTTGAATAAAATATTTCTTAGATGATGTTTTGTGATTATGTATCACCTCAATATTTTGGAATTTTTAAAATTGAGACCTTGACTTTTTCCCTTAGTTATTTATACACATGCCTTGCTTCACAAGCCTCACATATGCTCTATCTTGTGACCCTTATCCTATCTCTTAGTCAAACCAAACTTATTTTGATGACACAAACATATTATCTTTCTTATAATTCATACAATATAATTATCTTACACATTTACAAGTTTTAACCTATGCCTACTCTCTTTCTACTTGGACACTAATGTCTATGACAAATAGTAACATTGATTTTACTATCCTAGCCTAACACAAGTGTCTAGTGCCCTAAAGTCATCAAATTTACAAATTAAATGTATCCTAATGGTCAGCCTAAGTGTTTTAAAGTTAGTTATCTCCTGATAGGATTGATATAAATATAATATCAACTATCATTCATTCCTCACCTAAAAATTAGACCAAAAAGAGAATTCAATAAGCACTCAAGTTATCAAAAACTTTCTTATTCTACCATATTCTAATATAAGTCAAATTAACAACTTAGATATAGGTTTAAAGTACTAAAGAAGCATTCATATGATCTTAATTATGAATTTACAAGCTAGGACATTATTTTACTTGATTTAAACATTGCATAATTTACACATAAGATAACACATAGGGGATAATTACATGAGTCTTAAGCCTTATTATGGAGTATTGACTATGTAGGAAATTCCCTTTGACAGTGAGGTCATTTTGGGTCTACTCAAAACTATGTGCCCACTAACCCATTTTCCCCCAAGGTCACATTGAAGATGGAAAGCTAAGAGTTTGTTCATTTAACTAGTATTTATATTCCATGACCCAAATCTAAATACACAAAATCAAAGTTGAAGCCAAACCTAAAAGAATCCAAGTGGTTTCATCCTATTTAAACTGATATTCTATACAATATACTAGTGTCAAAATAAGATATTAGCATCGATGTAACCATCTAAGGCTGATGAAACTATCTAGAGAGCTATAAACACCAAATCTAGAATATGATTACTATTAAAAAATATACTTCCTTCTTGCTTTCTACTTGTGCCAGATCTAGATTTACATTAGCACCAATTCCAATTAAGTACCTTATTTTATGTAATTTTATTTTATCTTTTTTAAGATTATGGAATGTAACCCTAATTTTGATAAAGAGGTGAGTAATAAATTAGGGAACAAAATAATAAATTATTAATAACCATTGATTGGTTCAATAATTGACTTATATGAATATATTATAAATAATAATGAATTAGTATAGGCAAAATTAGTTGTAAAATATGATTTAGATAGATAAGTGGTAGGCATGGAATTGATGTAGGAGAAATACATAATTTCATAAATAGAGAATAAGTGTTAAAACCCTCTTCAAATGATAGTGAATCCCTATTTTCCAAAAGCACACTATGATACTAACCTTCTGTGTTGTGTTAATGACACTATGCAGTTGATGTAGTGAAATTTTGGGTAGACCTTTATTTTTTTTAAAAATATATATCCTGTATGATTGAGACCTAGATCATCATATATTTTATGCTTTGATTAATTTCACTAAGAAAACCTAAGCATCCATGCCTGCTAGGGTTTTTAATGAACACAAGTGGAAGGAAGGTGACATTAGTATGATAGACTAGGTGAGACCTGAACACCCCATGTGTTGATCATTGCCTACATACCAATACCTCAAAAAGGGATCAAACCTAATGCATTTCTCCCAATCTAAATGCTAGTGAAAGTGAGATTGATGTTAGTATGCTTGAGTATGAATGCCAATTTGAATGCCTTAAATGTGAATTGAGATTGTAAATATAAGTCAACCTAAGCTTTGGGATATATATATATATATATATATATATATATATATATATATATATATATATATATATATGCATGCATGCATAAATATAGGTAAATAGGGATCAATAACCTTAACATACATAATTATTTCTAATCTTTTTCATGAAAATTTCCATCTAAGGGATAAATGACTGAGATTGGTCTTTATATAGTGTTTTGATGCTTGTAAAGGCATGAAATAAGCCTAGGCCATCTCTAAGATGATTCAAAGAGTGGACATATATTCATTAGGGGAAAATAAAGCTAAATTTTAATAACATTTCCCCCTTTTCTAATAGTGCATTGTGTTATACACTAATGGGGATGCACTATTGTCTAGGTGGCTGAAACATGTGAAAAAGGATTAGGGATGCCTATGTCATGGATGAATGTGGCTCTTGGTATATTTAGGCATGGGTTAGACATTCATAAAATATGGAAAAGGATAAAAAGAGGCCCTAATATAGTTATAGGGCTATGATAAGGATAAGGTGGTCTCAAGTGACACTCATTACATTAAAATAATATTTTAGATGACTCCATTTCCCCCCCTCATTTATCCTATAAATGTAGTAGAGAGAAATGATTAAGATAAAGGAAAGAGAAAGATATTTGGACTTACCTAAGAGGGGAAGAATGTGGGTCTGAGTTTGTAAACTATGCTCCATTTTGTGCCCTATAAATGAAATATATATGAATTAGTCCTTAGGAAATATCAAAATGAAAGACAAAATTGAGTAAAGAGATGTGAGAGAGAGGAAAGGAATGGATACACTTCACTAGGCATGTGAACCAATGCATGAACCTAGTGAAATCCTATGTGTGTATATAGTTATACAATGGTGAATAGTTTGGATTGAAATAATGGATTTCTCTATCCTCATGTGCAGGTGGCTCAATAACTCAAGGTGGCCTTGACTCCATCATTTCCCACCCCTATTTAGTGGATCATAATATGTGAATAACTTGAATTTGATTGATGACTTGTCCAACCCTCTCATGTAAATGGATCAAGAACTCAAGTAGACTATGAATTCATCATTTGCCACCCATGTGTAGTATATGAATCTAAAATTGAACTTGTATAATTTCACTCTGGGACACTCAAAAAATATAAAATATAAAATAGATTAGGGTTCACTCAAAAATATAAACTGGATTTGTGATACTCAAGAATTCCAACTCTTGTAGGTGGAATGAAGCTTAAATTTAGCATAATCCTAATGTAAAACTATTTTAAATAGTGTCTAGAGTATACAACATGGATTTATCATTCCATCTAAGAGAACTAGTGAAAACCTTAACATATGGGAATAATGTGTTTTGCACATACCCCTAATTTTGATATATGTGCATATGGATTTTAGACTAATTATAGTAATCTATGTTTGTGTATATGTGAAACTAAAATGGGTGTGATCATGCTATGCATAATTCCCCCAATCTGATCAAACCTATGTAATTATATGTAAAAACTAAGAATATATTGAGCATACATGATAATATATGATTGAGTCTATACAAATATGAACTATATTTGTTGTACCTTTCTGACAATTCTATAATTTTCTATTTTTGAGGATATTATTCAATAGTGATGTAGGTGGACTATAACGCACTATGTTCTTGGTAGTGTATTGTGTTATTGTATAAAATTGTTATTTCTATAAAAAACTAATACTAATTTAAATGTGACTATATCCCACTATATTTTATTGAGTCTAGGCTCTATAATTTCTCTGTGTGTTAAAAAATATGTTTTGAGTGCACTAGGATGGCTTTATCTCTGTGACAAACCCCTGTGAATGCCCACTATTTTGAGGGGAGTTGTTGAACCTCTACAATAACTATCCTCAAAATAAAATCTATGAATCATGTGTGTTAAACTGAAAATATATGATATTTTCATGATAAAACAATGTAATATGTATACATGACATTGAAATGTAAGAGATTGAGCATAATTTAGCAATGTATGATGTATGTTAGATCAAACATTCACAAAGTTTTCAATATAGATATAATATGTAATAATTCACATGAACAATAAATATGGATATAATCTAAGTAAACTACTTGGGGGGATGGGGCATGATGTCCATCAAGGCACCTAAGGAATAACAGGAGATGTATGAGGTCCCTCATGGCATCACAAACTAGATGTGAAAAAAATAAGCAAGAGAAGTGTCATGGCCATGACTCATATATGAAAGCATAGATATAAACATGAGGCACATAAATTAGCCCAAGATGACACAATATAAAAGACATGGGCACATGTCACTAAGTATAAGAAAAGGCACACATATAAGGACATATTTAAATGTTTGTATATGTAAAATATCACACAAGTTTGGATTCGAGCTAGATGGAAGGGCATGTTCAAATTTCCACAGACACAATAAAGAATCATAGACAAAGACATGGGAACATGTCCAAATAATGAATGTATTGAAATTATAATGGCATATTAAAATGACCTTGAGTATATGTAGAATTAAAAATACACAATCAAATCTAAACTAGGAAAGCGAGAAATGAAAGTATGCAATAATCATGCGGTATGAATCCATATAAGATCAAAGATGTATATTAGTTGAGTTTATAGTAGTAGTAGTCAGTAAAAAACTAGTGTAGTAGAGGGTGATCAATATCAAGATACAATAAATTCTAAATATATTATATGAAGTATAGAAAGATATAATCTATAAAACTAGAAGCTATGTGTGTGATGCCACCAATGTGATAATATAACAATGTTGATGCATTGCATGTGTGTATGTGCCCTTGATGAGTAGATAGTAATAAATATGGATCTATGTATAGGAATAGAGTCATATATTAATATATGATTCTTAAAATATACTCACTATTAAGGTTCCCTATATCAAGTAAATGAAGAGTGATCACACATGATGTGTAGGGAAGTATCCAAGATCTGGGAACTAGATGTACTAAATAAACTGTAGTGAAAACTGACTATGAAGTGTGGCTATGAATTTTTGGAGTTTATTGAACTAGCATGTGAAATGTGGGCCTCTTAGGGATCCATATGGTGTAATATGTTTTAATTCTCATGGATTTTATCTGTGGAGTGTTATGGGGACTCATTGACACTAATCTTGGTGGGAATGGGGTAGAATAGATCTCTATAATCCAAAACATGTCTCTGATGTAAGGGTCTCTCTAATAAATGTCTCTATGGGAGAGTGTGTATACATGGTAATGTTGTAAGAGTAGACCTTGTATAAATATTATATTTTCAAACTGTATCAATTACTAATGATTTCTCACTTGCAAGAACCTATCAAGTCTCAATCTCTCTGAGTGCATACCTTAAAGAGTGCTTTGGGAAAGGGGTGGTTAAACCATTGGTGATTTATAGATCCATATTTACTACTATCTACTCATCAAGGGCACATACTATCTACACAACCTTCTCCCATTTACCTACCTAGGCCTTTCTTTCCTTCTTGCATACTCATCCAAGCATTTCACCACCTTCATTAGTACCTACCTAAGCCTAGAACCCTCTTTGATAGTTTACATTACAATGTCAACCTAGGCTAATCCTATATCATAATTATTAAGATCATGTTATGGGTCTAAGTTAGCTTTGGAAAACCTAAACCAAGACCTAACTTTTCGTATTAATTAAAGATATAGAGTTGATTGGGCCAACCTTATCAACTAAACTTTCAAAAATGTTTAGGGTTTGATTAAGATATATATACACATTTATTTCACCATTTTTTAGAGAGAAAATATATTTAATTTGAGCTTATTTACAATATGATATTCCAACATTATACTTGAGGATTTATTGCTTAGGGTTTATACTTGGAGAAGAATCTCATCTTGTGGAAAAGTATTGAATGCTTAAGCCTTTCTTATTAATCCTTACAAACCACAAAAATCTCTTATGAAGCACCTTTGGCTAAGGGAGAGATTGAGTTTTGATGGTTCATCTTTAAGGTAAGTATCTCTAATTATACTCATTTATTTTAGTAGATATAAGTAGCATAAGTAATGGATTTTTAATGTATTACTCTCTCCATGCATTAGGGTTTTGCATACACATAGCGTAATTAGGATTTTCCTATGCATGTTTACTTTTTATTTTTAGCACACCCACTTTTTGGCACAAGATTTGGTTTGGACTATGTTAGATTTTAATTTAATTGTCATTTTTTTAGTGAATATGAAAACAAATGACCTAGGTAGGGTTATTTCATAGTGTTTCTTGACTACATGATTTGGAACCCTCTCTAGTGATGTTGTTGTGGTAAGATTTCCCTTCTTTAGGTCTAGTAAATCCATATTGGTCATGACCCTGAATATCTAATGTATCAATTGTTTAAAGTGTAATTTGTATTTATATTCTCTGAGATAGGATTGATTAATAAATCAGTTGTATTCCCCTTTATATACATTATAGTGAACTAGGTATGAATTAAACCCTTGTAAGTTTTCTTTCACAATTTCATTTTGTCATCATATTATATATTTATATTATTTTAGTATTATATTGAAACTACCAGTATAGTTATAATAGTATGTGCATAGATTTAACATGGTCACTCCAAAACAAATTTGTTCTATTTGTGAAAGTTTTCTTAAAATACAAGTGACTAGATCAATCAGCGCAACATAGTTTTCTTCTTTAGCTCTAGATTTGCATACATAGTCAGACTATTTGAATATGTTTTCAATTCTCATCTTTTAGCATACATGTATGCAAACATAGTTGAAATCTTTGACTCTATTTTTAGCTTCTTTTTAAATAGACAAGTTTTGTAAACTCTGTCAAGCCAATTAACTCTATTATCATATTTTTGAATCAGTGATTAAGAATCACATCATAAAATTTTGAAATATAAACATCTTCAAACCCACTAAGGTTCATTCTTACCTTCTCTTTCATTTCAATTTTTCTCCTTGAGTACTATTTTTCATAAGTTTGTATTATATAAAAATACAACCCTAAAACTAACTAGGTTGACTAGCTCAACACAATTTTATACCCTATTTTCTATCTAAAAGACAAAGTTGACATGTTTGATTGTGTTATTCTAGATCTTAATTTCACATAATAATAGTGACATAGTCAACTTTGTTCTAAATTGTTTGCATATAGTATCACCTGAATTGATTTTGTACTCTTCATAATCAAGGAATTAACATCTTTTTAGTAATAATTAATTCACCTTTCATTTTATTTGCTTGCATTCTTAGAGTAACAAATATAGATTAATTAAATGGTTTCTCAAATTACTAATTTATTCACACTTTTTTCTCTTTTGCACACACTTTCAAATAACTTGGCACACAAAAAACATTAAACATTTGGCCTCCTAAGGTCTACCTACTTAGATTTCATCACCAAAGAGGAAGCTAACTTAGTTTTTTGGCCAAGTATAAACATGTGGTTGATGGTATATATTGGAAAAGAACCCAACACCCTTATCATTGAGAGATTTCGAAGTGATGGGGTATTCCCCAATACTAAGCTAGTACCATTGATAATATAGATCCATTTCAAATTAAATTTAATAAAACCATTCTTAGATTTCTTTTTAGTTATTTATTATAGCCAAATTCAAATCACATTATATTCAAACTTCATTATAACTTAATAACACTTAGGAATGACCAATTAGATAGAATTTAATTTCAAGTTATTGCTTGCTCTTTGATCATTGTATTTTTTATTTTAAAACTTACATTAACTAGTATTGGTTCATGTTTTGTGATGTGTGTTCTAATTGGATCAATCACATTAATCCAATTACATGTGTTCTTAATTTAATTTTCACATATATTTATATTATAAATCCTTTTCTATTTATAGAACACTATCATCCCTACTAATATAGTATCTTCCAAATTGTAAATATTGTTTACCTTCAATACATAGTCACTCCCCATGATTATGTATTTTATCAACCTGATGAGTTCTCCCTTTTAAAGTACACAATCAAATCATCTAACTATGTATCTTTGTTATATGTTTAGTTTCCTCATCTATAGTACATTATCAACCCATAATGATTGTGTATCTCTCTAGCATATTTCAATTATATCCTTTATAGCACATAGTTGATTAGCTTGATTTTGTCTTTTTATTTCCTATTATCTAAATTTTATTCACATACTCTCTTGACCCAGTCAATTTTGTACCTATTGGCTAACATTATTCCTTGTCTAGATGAATCTATCTATATTTTTCATTCTTGTTTCTTGATCTCTAATTATTCATTCAAGCATCATGAAATGTCCTATCAAAATATTTTTTGACAAATTGAAACCATTTAGATGCTATATAGTGTTCTCTTTTATTCCTACCTTTACTTCCCAAGAGGATCCTCAGTCTTCGATCACCTCTTGTCCTCCCTCATATTTCAATTGAAACATGGTTAAAATCACTCCAACTAATGAGATTTGTGGTTTATATCTTTTTCATACTTATTAATACATTTCCCATCTTCAAGCATCTCACCATAATGTGGGGGCAAATTATACAAGCCTATCTAATAACCCCACATGGAATATACCACCTAGAAACCCTCCCCCTAATACCAATTTAGGGAATCCTCATAAAAACACTAGACCACCCATTGATAAAGATTAGATTATTGCATAAATAATTCAACAAATGAACATAATGTGAAAATATAACACTTCCTAAATGATAAAATTACAACATCATTTGGTCAACATGGCTAATTAGCCTCTTGTTCTTCTCCCTCAAAATAATCAAAATTTTATTCCTCCACTTCTTAGAGATATTGCAGGTAATGTAATCCCCCAACCTATCACACACAATAATATGACTCAACATATCCAAAAATATCCTTTATCCCATTTTATTATTTATATTTATATTGGTAATATATCTCCAACTATTAAATATGATGGGGATAAAGACCCTGAATCTTTTCTTAAAAAATTTGGGAATCTTTATAAAGAGTGGATCCAAACTAATAATATCACCAAAATCAAAATTTTAGTTAAAAACTTTATTGATGATGTACTAGAATGGTATAACCAACTTTTCCAACATTCTGTATGGAAACTAGAGGATATAGTCAATCCTCTAGTTAAAGAATTTGAACACAATGATTTTTTCTAAAATTGCCTTAGTCATTTCATCAATGGTAATTAATCCCTTACCAAATTAGCTCATTATTTTATCAAAATATGGAAATATTTAGCTCACATGGCCAAGCACAACATGAATAATGAAAAATTGTTTAAACTCTTTTTAACATGATTAACTTCTTCACTCCAATATAAGGTTCAAATTTTTACTCCCCAAATGATAAATGAGACTCCTAACCAAGCCAAGTTTCAATAATTTTTAATGAAATTGTTTGAACCTAATATTAAAATCATTAATCGATATTTTAAATAATCAACCAGTGTAATAACTAGTAATCCTCCTCAACCCAAACTAGGATTAGCCAAAGTAGAAAACCCCCAACCTTTTCACATGCCATTAACAATGCAACAAATGAAACAATTTTTAGAACCCTCTAAACCATTCATTTTCCATAATAATTCCACTAAATGGTATGATCCTAATAATTTTTTTTGGTTCCAAATTGATATATGTCATTCCCATAAAATTTTTTGAAGGCTTAAAAAAACTATTTCTTTTATGTTTAGTGGTTCATTCAATCATGATTCCATGATAAAAATACATCATTAATATTAGATTAATGCTTCTTAAAATAATCAAGATTATAAATATTATTCTTCTAAAAAACCAAAATATTTATCTACATCTAACCCTCAACAAGAAAATAAAGATATTTTTAGGATTGACACCAATTATGATCAATACTAAACCAATTCCCAATACGTAAATATGACTAACGACAATTATTGATGCAAAAAATCCCAAAAATATCCCATCATCAAACTAAAGAAACCATATTTAGATGATAAAATTCTCAAAGATACTACTACCACTCACTTATCTTCAGAAATCAATGAGCAACCACCTCCTCCCTCTAAACCTCCAACCAATTATCTTCCTTCTAAACCTATTTTACCTTATGTGTCTCATGTTAATTCTTCTTCTTTAAAAACTCATTGGAACTTATTAGAAGAAATCAAATCTATATCTTGAAAAATTCCTCTCATGGAGTTATTTTTTACATTTCCTTATCATCGTAAGTTACTCAAGAAAAAACTCTAACAAATTTTAGAACCATACCCCTTAGAAGAGGAACCATATTCTCATGAGCTTCAACCAACATATGTTCATATAAGTGAATCCATTTTTCCTTCTTCAAAACCTTTGAAATAATTCCTCAAAGAAGACATGATCAATAATGAAATCCTATTTTAAGCTGATGATCCAACTCTCTTTATTAAAATAACCATTACTATCACCCTCATTCATAAATTACTAGTATACAAGGGGTCAGGCATTAATTTGAAATCTCTTTGGCTCATTCAACAACTCAAATATAGTAAATATCATCTCAAACAAGCTTGATTTACATGTCATGGATTCAATAAGACTAATCATAAGCCACATGATTATATTTAGATACCTCTTAATATTGGACCCAAAATTATATGTACTAAGCTTATGGTCCTTGAGTTACTATTATCTTATAATATACCTTAGGACACCCATGGACACATCACATGAGGGATATCACCTCTTCCAAAAGACAATGTATCAAGTTCATTCATAATGGAAAATGTTATAAACATGAGGCTGATCCTAACCTATGGATTTTTCATCTTTATAATCCTAAATCTCAATATCATATTCCTACTATTCCAAAGATCAATAATTCCCCTTTATCAAAATTTAACAATATGAATCCTAAATTATATGTCACTATTTATAATTCGAATGATGATGAGCCTAATGACTTGAAAAATGAATGTAATACTACTAAGCTACACCCTTACATATCAGATTATCTACCTCCTTCCTTGTTAATTCATGATTGTACCATCCCTATTATCAATAAGATCATTGATTTCCCTCCTCCATGCAATACCCATGAAGAATATTACATAAAATATGATTTCAAATGTAATAATTATGGAGTGGTTAAATTATTTTAATAACCTTTAATTATGTCACCATGTAAATTAGAAATTTAGGCATCTCACCTTCTGAAGTTTCTTCCAAGTCATAATAATGTAATATTTCTCCAACTTAGGATGATAACTACATCATGGCCCAAGATCAATCATGAGACTTGGATGTTTAACATTATTAACAAAATTTTAACCTAAATACATGACTTTCACTATGATGTTCATGTCATTTCCACCAATTTTGATTTAGAACCTAAAGGTCATGTACCTCTAGTTAATTCTCCACTTATTGATATTATTTGGATGGTTGAATAAATATTACCCCTCTCATCCTTGGAAATTTCATAACTTCTAAAACCTCCTATCACAGTAGTTAATCTACCTAATCCTCTTCTTGTCAATAATACTAATGATACACCAATTGAATTCATTCAACCTTCCTCTATAATTCCACCTACTCCATAGATTACCCTTAATGCCAAGGCTATAAATATATTTTAAATACATTTTGAATACAAACACCATGGTAACAAAAATATTGATATTGAAGTAGATGTCAAATATTAGGGATGTCTACATATGTTACCTAGCGATGAATCCATCCTTGAATTGCTCCATCCCTAAGAACCTTAACTTCCTTAGCAACATCATAAACATGGGAATTTCAAGTGAAATGCCCCTCATTTTTACAACTTCATTTCTATATTTGATCCTAAAACTAATCCTATTTCATTTATTCCTAATGTGCCATATCGTTTCAAATATGGAAATTCTATGCTTATCAAAGAAACTACAAGAATCAAATATGTCACCCCCTCATGCCCTCAACCTAAAATAGTTTCTATAAAACTCACATTAACTAAAGATGATAAATTTATTGTATTTTTTTAAAAATATCATGATAATTTCACTTGGTCATATGAGGACATGCCTGACATTGATCCCAATATTGTGGTGCATAACATCATCAAATATCTTAATGACAAACCCGTTCAGCAAAAATAATGAAAATTTCCCCCCAAAAATTTCCAAATTATACCATAAATAAATTATTAAATTTTTATATTCCAAATTTATTAAAGCTATGGACTATTATGAATGGGTCTCTAATATTATCCATGTTTGCAAAAAAGTCACCATAGTCATTCGTATTTACATTAATTTTCATAATATCAATCTCACTTGTCCCAAGGATAACTTACCATTACCTTTGATAGATGTCATCATATATTACACTTTTAGAGATGAAATTTTGTCCCTCACATATAGTTTTTTGGGATATAATCAAATTCATATCTCCCCCAAATACCAATACAAGACTACATTTACCATGGAATGTAATACCTATTACTATGTTAAAATGCCCTTCATTCTTAAAAACATCAAAGCTACCTATCAACAAGATATGAACCACATTTTTCATGACCTTATCCATAATATTGTGGAAACCTATGTGTATGATCTCATCACTAAATCTAAAATCCACAAAACTCATCTTTCTAATCTTTCCATTATATTGAGTCGACTCATCAAATATATAATTAGATTAAATCCCTACAAATGTGTTTTTGGCATCACATCTAGTAGATTACTAGGGTTATTAGTTTTTTTTCATGTTATTGATGTTGATCTAGCTAATATCAATGTTATTTTGAACATACCTATTCCTCATTCCATTCTTGACATTCGTACTCACCTTGGAAAGCTTAGGGAAATACAATAATTTATCTCCAAAATGGCTTATCACATTTATTACATTAATTCCCTTCTTAATAAAGTTAATGATTTTGAATAGACTTATCCTTTTTATAAGGAATTTGATAATATGAAATAATCATTGCTCCATCTACCCACCCTTTATCCACCTTCCAATAACCATCCTTTAATTTTCTACACTTCTTCCAAACTTGTATCAGTTGGGGTAATGATTTCCCAACAAGATGATATTTAAAGAGATTAATCTATCTACTATATCATTTGAGGTCTCACTGATTACAAAAAATTTTATACCAAAGTATAATGTGATTGCATCTCTATCCATTTCATAGTTGAAAAACTTTATAATTATATGATTTATCAAACAACTTATGTCACAATTCATTTTGACCCACTTCATCACTTTTTATCTAAATCATTTCTCCTTAGAGATATAATTTTCAAATGGATGGTTATTTTAATGTATTTTTATCTCCACATCATCACATATAAAATTGTCAAAGGATAAGCCATTGCTGACCAAATCGTAACATCACCCATACCCACTATAAATCATCCTTAAGATAGTATCCCTGATGATAATATCCTCTAAATTGACTGTCTTAATCAAGATATATCTCTTAAATACTATGTCCATAACTTTAATATTTATTTAGAATCAAGTAATCAATAATATTCCTACGTTATTATTGATAATAATAAATCTAAATTAGTCATCAAAGAACATCCCAAAATAAATGTCAATTTACACAAAGACACTTGGACTTTTCATTTTAATGGTGCCAAATGTCTCCAAGGAGATAGGGTAGGTTTTATACTCACTATTGCTCATGGTCAATTTATCCCTTTGACATTTTGCCTTACCTTCAATGTCACTAATAACATGGTAGAATATGAAGCATTAATCCTAGGCATGAGAGCGACACTTGACATAGACATTGCATAGTTTCATGCTTTCAACAAATTCCAACTCATTTATCAATAGGTTAATGGTGATTATCAATGTAAAATTTAAAATATTATTACTTATCATCAAATGACCACTACCCTAGACAAATAATTCACTTCTTTTATCATCAAGCCCATCCTTAGAGAATAAAACTCTATCACTAATTCACTTGTTTCTTCAGCATCCTTATTTCATCCACACCAATTTCTCAATGATTATAATTTTATTATTCAAATAATAAATTCACCATATTTCATCCAACCATAAGATTAACTTATCTATAATATTGATGTTATCACCATTTGACATATCCTATGGTACAAATACATTATCCAATTAATTGAGCATCAAAATTATCCTCTGAATATGGATTCTCACAAAAAGATGTATATTCACAAACAAGCATTCAAATATGTCTTTTGATATAAGACCCTTTAATATCATAATGTTGAAGGTAACCTAATTCAGTTTGTAATGAGATAATAAGTTCTTATTCTCCTTGAATAAGCATATGGGGGAATTTATGGTGGTTACTATAGTGGACATGCTATAACACATAAATGTTTACATATGGGATAATTTTGGCCTACTCTTCAAAATGATGCTATAAATTTCACTAAAACATGTATTCCTTTCCATCTTCATGATTATTTAATCCATTCACCACCAACTACACTCAAAATAATGGAATCACCTTGGCCATTCTCCATATGGGGATTCGATCTCATAGGTAAACTACCTAGATCATAGGATGGGCATATTTTTATCATCACACATATTGAATATTTTAACAAATGGGTATAATCCATGTGTCTATTAAATTTCATAGGAACTAATATATCCAAATTAATCCTCAATAAAATCATTTGTCATTTTAGAGTTCCCCATATTATCATTTTTGATAATGGTGGCAATTTAAAAAATAAGGATGTAAAATAACTGTGTTAAATTCAAAATATAACCCAAATTTTCCACACCTTATCATATAAATTTTAATGGAAAATTTCATGCCACTAATTAAATTCTCAATAAAATCCTCCAAAATAAAATCCTTGACACTTGCATAGATTGGCATCTTCATTTATATCCCACACTTTGGGCATATTGTACTAGCATATGCACTATGACTAGGGAAACACCGTTCTCATTAGTCTATGCTTTTGAGTTTATCCTACCATTAGAATTTGATCTTCCATCTTTACACATATCTCTTCATGGTATCATACCTGATGAGTAATTATGTGAAGCTTGTCTTCATTCTCTTGATTTTATTAATGAACACTATTTCATTACTTTAAAACATAATCACCAAACAACTTAACCAAAAAGTTAAAGTCCACACTTTTAATATTTGTGATTTATTTATTAAATTATACTATACCCATGATAAATAAGGTAAATATACCCAAAAATAGTGGGGTCCTTATTTAGTGAAATATATTCTTGGTCTTAGCACCTATTGCCTCTAGACTAATGAAGGCCATATTTAAAATGATCCCACCAATGCATAATTTTTGAAAAAGTACTTTTCTTAGATATTTCCATTCTCATCATGATTTATATATTATATCCTAATAAAACTTTTAGTAATATTTATACATAGGTTTCATCCTCTATATCATTTTATCTTTACACAAACCTTAGTTTCTCTCTTGGACCTTTGGTTTGTCTTTCCCATGAGTTGCATTTTAAAACTGTGGATAGGACCTAGTCTTCCTCATGAATTCCTTTCTCTGTTATTTATTTGTTATTCCCCAATGCATTTTACACCCTCTTGGGTTTTTATTTTGTGATTTGTAGTGTAAGACCATGGATAGGACTAAGCCCTCCTCATAAAATTACCATATTTAATTCACTTAGTGTTCTTTTTCTAGAATGTTAGGACATGGTTACAATTTTATGATCCCTTGTTCTCATATTTGGCCTTTGTTCTTTTCGTAGATAAAAATTTCACAATAAACTCTGCTAGCATGTTTTCCTACACTTGTACCATTATTAGGATAAGGAATCCTACTTACTTGTCATTGTATCCCTTTTCACCTTTGTCACCATTTTTATGATTTGAAGTGATTCAAATTGTTTCATATTCATTCCCCTTAATTTAATTTCCTTCCATTCCACTTTAGATAAAATAAGGTCAAATCCAAGATAACACTTTTATTTCACATGAATTAATAAGACTCTTAGCACCATACTCTCTAAGTTATTTTTCATAGCAACCAAGTCCAAAGTTTTCAAATTATAGTCATCTTTAACACATATTTTTGGTTTTCTGAATCCATATAGAGGAGGAATAGAAAAATCCTTCAAAATTTAAAATCCAAATAATTTTAAACACAAGGCAATGATCAAAAGGCAAAATATAAAGTCAAATGTCAAAATCACACCAAAAGACATGATTTATAGCACATCTCCTATCTCCAATCAAATATAAAACTCTACATTTGGCCTCAAGATAGAGCCAAGTTCAATGGGGGTGTAGTAGGATAGTAGATTGGAATAGGATAATTTAAAATAATATATGGTGCTACCTACTTCCTCATGAAAGTACCCAATCTTTGTATTAGATCAATGACTATGTAAAGTGTATTGAGGAATAGGGAACACGTTATAGGAAGGTAGGTCCATTTTAATTTTCTTGCATATAGCCTTCATGGAATGATATTCATACTTCATTTGGTTACCTAAGATGTGTGTGTCTAGGATAAGTTATTCATAGTCCTTAATGTCTAAAGTCCTAATATATTTACAAGCCTAATTTAAGTGTCTTGAATTCCATAAAGAGTTTCTCTACCTTGATTTTTCCTTCATTTCCCCACCACCCATTTCATTTCCCCCCTTAATAGTTAAGTTTGATTCTAAACCTATTTTCCTCCTTCTATATCCCCTCTTCTTCACATCTTAAAAACATGATAACACTACTTTGTTTCAATTTTATCTATCCTTAGAAAAAATAGTATGCTTGAATGACTAAAGATTACTTTATTTATATTATTACTTTACATTTATAGAATTGATTTGGTTTACTTGAAAATTTTCCATTTTTATACCTTAGTTTTTTTATACAATTGAATCTATTTCTATATTTCATGTAATATTTCCATTGTTGAGTGAGGTTGGTTTGTTACTTCTCACTCACCAATGTTGTTTTCCATTTAATTTACTTTTTCCATTGATGATTGAGTAAGTATTTTTATTGCTTACTCATCAATGTTGTTTTACCATTTTCTTTCCCATCTTTATTTAAGGATTATTACTACTTTTAAACTATTGTTTAATTACAAATTTTACTTGTATCCTTAGTTTTACTTGGTTGGTTTTGATTTTTTACTTAAGGTTTACTTATTTGAGTTTGCAGTCATTTCACAGCCTTGGCTTTTTGGTTACCCAATTTACTCAAAATTTTGACTTGGTTATTTGGTCCTAACTTAGCATTTGTCACCCCAGATTACCAAATTTCCAAGTGTGTTATGCCTACTCGACATAAATTATCTTGGCTTTCCTATGTTTATTTATTTTTCTCTTTAAGTTTTGTATCCTTGGGTTCTTCCAAACCAACCTCAGTACCCTCCATGATCAAAACTACAAACACGATATACAACCATATAATGATAAAGGTAAGTGAAGATAAACATAAATTAATTTTATTTTTAGTTTTTCCATTTCATACATTTATATTACATTATTTTATGTTTTAAAATACTAAAAATTTATTTAGATTCAATAGTGTGTGTTGTTATGTTTGTTTCTAAAAGTAACATCACATATTTCACTTGAGTGACACATGATGAGCTTTGAATGGGGAATTTATATACATAATATTTTCAAAATTTATCAATTAAAAATGATTTTTACCTTACAATAACCTATCAATTCTTAATCTCTATGAGTGTATGCCTTAAATGGTACACAAAGAAATGGGTGGGCAAACCATTGGTGCTTTGCAATATTGTTGTCCCACATACTACCACTTACTATCTACACAACCTTCTCTCATGTAATTCCCTAAGACTTGCCTCCTCTCTTTCACATTATTTAAAGTGTTTAACCACCTTAATTAGAACCTACCTAAGCCTAAAACCCTTTTTGATGGTCTGAATTACATTGTTGGCCTGGGTAGACCCTGTATCCTAATTGTTAAAAGCATGTTATGGGTATAGGTCAACTCTAGCCGACTAGGCTAAGACCTAAATTATTTTATAAATTAATGATACATATTTTATTGGGATGACCATGTATTATAAACTTTCACAAAGGCTTATAAATATATTCAACTATATATACCCATTCATTTCACCATTTCTTAGAGAGAGAACATAGTTAATTATTCATTTGTGCTTATTTAGAATTTGAACTTCTACCCTTATACTTGAGGAGTTTTTTATTAGGGTTTATATTTGGATAATAATCTTGTCTTATTGAAAATTCTTGGATGCTTTTAGGCCATTCTTATTTATCATTATAAACCACAAAAAATTATTACAAAGCACCTTTGTCTAAGGGAGAGATTGAGTCTCGATGGGTTGGTTTTCAAGGTAAGTATATCTAACTTCACTCCTATATATTAGTAAATAAAATTAGTATAAGTAATGTATTTTTAATATATTGATATATCCATACATTAGGGTTTTATCTATACATAACATAATTAGGATTCTCCTATGCATGTTTACTTTTTATATTTATTACCCCCACTTTGTACCACAAGCTTTGGTGAGCACTATATTAGATTTTCATTTACTTGTAAATTACTTATTGAATATGAAAACATAGGACCTATCTAGGCTTATTTCATAGTGTTGATTTACTAGAGGATTTAGAACCCTCTCTAGTTATGTTATTACAGTAAGAGATCCCTTGGTTATGTCTAGTGAATCCATCTTGGTCATGACCCTAAATATATAATGTATCAATAATCAAAAGTGTAAGTAGGATTTATATTATAAAATATAGGATTGATTAATAGATAAATTTCATTACCCTTTGTATATATACCTCACCTATACTAGTGTCCCAATTGTTATCTGAGGTGTGCTCATGAAATATATGTTTGGAGCTATCGATGGTGACTATTGTGTATCTAGTTATGGAGTAAGTAAAAGATACTCATATGGAAGGACATCAACTATAACAACTTGATTAACATGTCTATGATTAATAAATTTATGTATAATCATTGGAATGGCTCAATTTTTTATGTCTAAGACCTACCCAATAACATATCAAATATTATATCACTAGGTAAAACTATAAATCTAGTGGCTAAATCTATGGGACTAACCTATAATTAAATTAAAATATCCACAATATAGATCTATAAATGGCCAAAAAATCTAGAAATAACTATATATATCTAGGATATATTGAGTTAAATAGCCTAAGTGATGTATAAGTGTAATATACACATATTTATGCTTGACCCATTATTAACCATGACACTCTGAATAGGATGATGATCAATGTAATCTCATATAAAGAGTGCATATAAATATGAGTCATCATCAACGATATCTTTTTATAATAAAGTGATAAGAGGCCTACCTAGAATTATAGTATGCTACACACCAATGATATTATGTAAAGGTGTATGTCCATTATATGATTATGATAAGATGATGGTATTAAATGTGCCTAATAAGTATAATGAACACCTAAAGTTTTTTTTGTATCATTATTCATATGATTTTGAAATGGATCAAAAAATATTTTCATTACTTTTGTTTTCATTGGTTGTGTTTTATATGTTTCTATAAGGGTTCTCACATCAATGATATCAACATCTATCAAATCTTGGATCTTATGTCGTAAGGTGATGCATCTATTCATAGTATGGTTGGGGGCTTTGTGATAATTGTAGAATGCATTAGGATCATAATTATTTCAAAGATACCTAGTTGTATCAACATTTTTTATGGGAGATAGAGATATGACATTGCATTCCACATTTTTTTAGAGAATGTGAGTTAGTGCTTCATGAAGATTCATAAAAGGTCTTCCTGGAGGAGTTGATAAAACCACACGAGGAGCTAGCTTTGAAGTTACATTAATTTTTGTATTTTTCTCATTATTGTTTTCATTGGGCCTCACCTTATATGGGAGATTATTTTAACTCTTATTAGTGGAATCAAATCTAATTATGTAATTTAACTTGCCCATGGAGATAAGTTTAAGTTTGCATTCCTACATTATATGTCATAGATCTATAATTGATAGAAAACTCTTTAATAATATAGATTCATGTAATGATGGTAATAAAAATTGGTTAAATGTGTACTAGAGTTATCTATCTACCATAGGGTTAGTCATCTTTGCTAATATGGTTTTATATTGCAAGACATATTCATTTTTTTCATTATATTTTTGCTTTAGTTGAGCAACTTGAGCATAGGCAACATTGTCATTAGTTGATCAAAAATTGTGTCAAAAACATATATGCAGGTGGATTAAATGTTGTAATGGATTGACTAGGGAGATTAGAGAACCTTTATAATCAATAGTCCATTAAACTACAAGGCAACAACTTAGATAATATCTAATCATTGGACACGTAGTCTAAACATACTATGTGAAAAGCACTAGATGATCCATTGGGTCACCCTTACCATTAAACAAAGTACAATTGGGTGCCAAAAATATATATGGAAGAGTTGATGCTATATGTTGTGATAATGGTGTATGCATGAGAACATGAGAGTCTAAGGCATAAAATGGTTTAATATCATTATGATCAAGATGTAACACCTTGGCTTGTAAAGACATATAGAGAGGATGGATATGTACTAACCATAAGAGGTGTTAGCTAGTTATAGTTGGTTGTTATAGAATCAGAGTTGCCCCCATAATAGGAATAAAAATATTAACATTTTTATAAGATTGACCAAGTGATGTGTTTTTATTTACATTATAGCTTGTAAAATCTATGTATGATCATGGGGCTATTACCAAAGTCTATCTTTTAAAATTTTAAATATATTATCATTATTGATTATAAGATTATCATCATGGAGGGTGGGGAGTGTGTCCTAAGTCCCGAATTATGTATCATTATGATCTTGATTATATTGCTCATGTTTTGATGTATTATCATTAAACTAAATGTAATTAGGATGTTAAAGATTAATTAAATGAGTTTTTATTGGTTATTTATCCATGGTATAATCTTGAATGGAAGGATTATGTGTATGCTCAATAGGATTACCACTAAGCCTAACACTTCTTCTTAAAGGAAGAGATATAAATTTATTAGATGACCCAATAAAAAAAATAAAAGAGTACCACTAAAATAGAATATATGAAATTTGAAAATACTAACACAAAAAATGGAAATAGTATAAAGAAGGTTACAAACCCTAGTATAATCTAGGTCTAGGATTTAGATGTTATTCAAAGTAAATCAGGTTCACCAAATGATTTATCTTTTTTAGGATTAGGGAATGTAACCCTAAGGTTGATAAAGAGATGAGTAATAAATCAAGGAATAAAATATTACAGTATCGACAACCACTTATTTGTACAATAATTGACTTATTTGAATATCCTATAAATAATAATGAACTAGTCAAGGTATACTTAGATATAAAATATGACTGAGATAGATAAGTGGTAGGTAGGGAAGTGATGGAAGGACATGGTAGAGTGTCATCAATAGAAAAAATATTTCAAACCCCTCTTTATGAAATAGTGCATCCCTCTTTGATAGTAGTGCACTAGGATACTAACCTTATGTATTGCATTAATGACCCTGTGTAGGTGGAGTAGTGAAAATTTGGGTAGAGATTCACTCTATTTTAGGTTTCATATTCCTATATGACTGATAATTGGATCATCATTTGTTCAACACTTCGATTGACTTCACTATGAAACCTTAAGGTTCCATGATTGTTAGGGTTTTTTATGAATACAAGTGGAAGAAGGGGGGAATTATTAGGATAGGTTGGGTGAGACCTAAACACCCTATGTGTTGAGTGTTTCTTACATATCAATACCTTGAAATGGAATCAATATTGATGTAATTATATCAATATAAGTGTTAGTGCAAGTGAGAGTGATGATAGTATACATGAGTATGAATGACAATTTGAATTCTTTGAGTTTGACTTAAGACTATAATATAAGTAAACCTAAGCTATAGGATGCTATAGATGGATGTATGCAAAAATAGAGGTAAATAGGGATCAATAATCTTAATTTACATGGCTATTTATAAGCTTGTTCATGAAAATTACCATCTAATGGATAAATGAATGATAATGTTCTTTATATAGTGTTTTGATGCTTATATAGACATGAAATGATCTTCAGCCAACCCTAAGATGATTCAAGGAGAGGAAATTTATCTTTTGGGGTAAAATAAAGCTAAGGGCCAATAACATTTCTCCCTTTTCCAATAGCATACTACATTATAGAGTCATGGGGTCACACTATTATCTAGGTAGATGGAACATGTAAAAAAGGATTAGGGATGCCTATGTCATAACTAAATATGGAACTTGGTATATTTTTCCATGGGTTATATATGCCTAAAAGCTATAAATACATCAAAAGAGGCCCTAAGATAGGTCTAGGGATAAGCTAAGGATAGGGTTTTCTCGATTGACACTCATTACACTAAAATGAAATTTTAGATGACTACACATTTTATATATAGCATAGTTATAATTTTAATTTATAGCTTATATCAATTTAATAAATTTATCATATCATGCATCTGAGTTTAACACATTAATTGACCTATTATAGATTCGATATTCACCTTTGTGTCCTATCATTTATATATCCTTAACCCTATCTACCAAAGTAGGATCCTTATCCAAATTAGGGTTAAACATATATTGAACCCAATCCATGTGAATTAAAAAAAATTGATCTAGAGATTCCAAGCCTCCTAAGGTTTCATCTTGTTATGATGGATTTTCATATCTAAAGTTTTACCTTATGGTTTTAGCTCGTCCAGTACAAAAGGCTTCACATGCATATGGTTACAAATGGATTATTTTTTGATTAGAACAGTTTGGCTTCTAAATAGGTTCATTTAAAAATTACGCAAAGGTATTTTCTACTAATATTTTTATATACAAAACCATATTTTTGTTTTCCAAAATTTGGTATGGGTTTTTCATTTTTTATAATTTAAATTATTTTTAGTAAATATTATTATACAAGGAAAATGATGTAATTATGTTGAAATTAATTTCTAGGTTTAATTAAAAAATAATATTTTATTAAAAAAATTCTCTTATATATCTAAAAATATTCTTGATATCACAATTGTATATTCTTTATTTAGAATATTCTAGGGTTTGCCTATGAAGCATTCAAAATTATTTGGCCTATTTCTGATTCATATTAAATCAAAATTCACATTAATTAGATATTTTTCATAAATATGTTTACACAAAAAAATCTTTTATTTTTTAAAAATATTATATGGATTTTTTAAATTCAGAAATTTAATATTTTTAGTAAAGTTTAAATCTACATGTTGTATATGTAATTTTATTTCCTATTTTTTCATGTTCATCTCATTTCTTATTTTTATAGAAAAACCTATCTCATATTTTCAAAAAAATCAGCCAATAGCATGAAATTTCTATATATTTGTTGTAATGATTGATTATTCCTTGGCATTTATTTCTCTTTCTTATCTTCTTCTCATATTAATTTTCAAAACATTTCAAATGGATATAAAAAAGATCTTTCCTCCACATAACCCTAACGAGGGTGATAAATCTCATCCCTCTAACGAGGTCTAGGATATCACTTATATAATGGGTAAGGTGGCCAACCCTATAGTTTCAAATGAAGGTAATCAATCTTAAATACCTAAGGTTTGTGCTTGTGAATACTTAAAAGATCAAATCTTCAGTATGAGTAAGTTAATAAAAGAGCTGAAAAACTAGTTTTCACACATGAAGATCCCATATTATGCTACTATGAACCATGTGTGGTCATATTTGTATAACAATTATGTGCCTAATAAAAATTAATGTTGGAATCCAAAACCAAAGTCACCTAATGACAATGATTTTACTAGTGACCAAAAGCCTACCAAGAGCTCAAGTGTGATTCTAAGGTATATTTTTAGAAATGATTTGATCAAATTAAGTCCTATGCATAATATATAAAAAATCCAAATATTATTATGCATATCATAGAATGCATTGTCACCATATAGATTATTGTTTTCCATTAAAAATGAATATATGATAAATTATCCTAAATAAAAGGTGCCAAATGAACACAAATGGGTACCAAAAGATACTCCAAAACAAAGGGATAAACCTTTACCAAATTTGCCTCAATATTAAAATGATACATCATTAAAGGTGGATGAACCTTCACATGATGTTAAATTTTATAATGTATTAGATTCTCTAAAATAAACACCAAACATTCCAATGAATGACTCAAATCAGTAAATTTTGAAAGAATAATCCCAAATGGTAATGTTACAAAATGATCAAAATAAATATTTATAAAATGAGCAACATGAGATGTGTAATGTTTTTCTAGTTTATACCCCATAGGTTTCTAATGATGAAAACAAATAAGAAACATCTATTTAAAATAAATAATTTATAAACTATGGTATGGTTGGTTTTTCATACATAGATACTCATATTGTCAAACCATATTTGTTCAGCACCCACTTATTCAGAAGACACTTATTCAAGATAAATAAGATGTCCTCAAATTAACCTTTAATGGTTGTGAGTTTGATCCTAATAATGATACCACTTCTCATTTTTATTTTAGGTTCTTCTTTAATGATACATTTACCTAGGCATGTTATTTTTATATGTTACATGGTTACATTCATACATATTACAATTGTCTTACCCTTTTGAGGTGAGTTAACTCCCAGTTATTATTTTTCCCTCACCTCAAATAAGGGGGACATATTAGTGGGAGTATTATTTGGATGTGTGTTATCCACACTTGGCATAATTTTCATAGTCAGTGGGGGTATGCTTTGGAAGCATGTTCTCCACACTCATTTAGTATTTGGTGTGATCAAGGAATTTTATAAAGAGAGGAGGTTAGATAAAGTTTTATTCCATAAAATCATGAAATCAACACTCTAACATAATAACACATGTATGCCTAGATCTTAGGGGGATCTTAATGAATAAATAATAATTGAAAACTTAATTAAAATGCAAAGAACAACAATCTTTACCTTCCTTGAGAGCTTCAAATGATTTATTCGTTTGGCTTGCTCGGTTTATGCATAAGAAGTATTCACCAATGACATATGGCTAACATCATCTCCTCTATGCACCATTGTTGAATACATGGCTTGATTGATGGCTTGGCTCAATTTTAACATTGTAACACTAGGCTTTTAGCTTCATAAATCTATTCTTACATTATAACTCTACTTTCATTGAGCTCCCAAATGAAGAGTTATATACATGATTTTATAGGCTTTAAAATCCTTTAAAATGGGTTAAATTTGACGATGGTTGAGTTTATTAACTTTTGTTGAATTTGACATAGTTCTAGGATATTCTTTTAGATATTTTCCAAAAGTGACAACTCACAACCATGGTTGAGTTTGTTAACTTTGGTTGAGTTTGGCATATTCCTATGATATTCTTTTAAACATTTTTCAAAAGTGACAACTCACAAAGGTAAGGTGCTCTTGAATTTAATTTTTAGTAATTGATTTATTATCTCATGGGTGAACTCAATTAAGATTTGAAATTGATTTAACTTATTAATTGATTTTGATTAGGGTCTGTAAGTTAATTAATTTTTTTCTAGTCATTTGGTCATTTGTTTAATTTTGATTAATTCAATGTGTGTATTTATCTTTATTAATTTATTTAATAGGCTAAATTGATTTAATCCAAGGTTATGAAGCCAAATTTGAGACTAATATAAATTCTTAGGCCAGGTATTCAATAATTTGATAAGAATTGGTTTTAAATCAGATATGAATCCATTGGTGGTTAAATTTAGGTGTCTATAGTTTTCCCTTAGTTGGGAAGATGCTTCATGCTATAAACATAGTAACATCTTTTCAAATAACATAATGGTTATGTATGCTTATGACTACAATGGTAATGATTGAAATATAGCTATTTGTGATCAAGGAATTTGACAAAGAGAGGAGGTTAGATCATGTGTCAGTCTATAAAATCATGAAATAAACACACTAACATACTAACATCTCTAAGCCTAGATCTTAGGGGGAGCTTAATTAATAAATAACAATTGATAACCCAACAAAAATTCAAAGAACAACAATCACTACCTTCCTTGAGAGCTTTAAATGGTTTCTTTATTGACTTGCTTGATTTATACATAATAAGTCTTCATCAATGACATATGGCTAACATCATATATTCTATGCGCCATTGTTGAATTCTTGGCTTGATTGATGGCTTTGCTCAATTTCAACATTATAACACTAGAATTTCAGCTTCATGAATCCATTCCTGCATTATATCTCTACTTTGATTGATTTCCCAAATGAAGAGATCTAGGATTGATTTTATAGGTTTTAAAATCCCTTAGAATGGATTAAATCTGACCATAGTTGAGTTTATTAACTTTGGTTGAGTTTGGCATATTCCTAAGATATTATTTTAGATATTTTTGAAAAAGTGACAACTCACAAGCATGGTTGAGTTTATTAATTTTGGTTGAGTTTGACATATTCCTAGGATATTCTTTTAGATATTTTTAAAAAGTGACAACTCACAAAGGTAAGATGCTCTTTAATTTCCTTTTTAGTAATTTATTTAATTGATTTATTAGCTCATGGGTGAACTCAATTAATATTTGAGTTTAAATTGATTTAACTTGCTAATTGATTTTGGTTAGGGTGTGCAAGTTAATTAATTATTTTTAGGCATTTGGTCATTTATTTGATTTTGATTAATTCAATGTGTATATTTACCTTGTTTAATTTATTTAATAGGTTAAATTGATTTAATGCAAGTTTATGTAGCCAAATTTGAGACAAATAGTAATTCTTAGGCTAGGCATTCAATGATTTGGCAAGAATTGGTCTAAAGTTAGATATGAAACCATTGGTGGCTAAAATTAGGTGTCTATAATTTACCCTTGTTTGGGAAGATATTGAAATCTATAAGCATAGTAACATCTTTTCAAAGAATAATATGGTTCTTTATGCTTATGACTGCAATGGTAATGATTGAACTGTATCTATTTGTGATCAAGGTATTTGACAAAGAGAGGAGGTTAGATCAAGTGTTAGTCCATAAAACCATGAAATCAACAAAATAACATACTAACATATCTAATCATAGATTTTAGGGGGAGATTAATGAATAAACAATAATTGAAAACCCAACTATAATATAAAGAACAATAATCATTACCTTCCTTAAGAGATTCAAATAATTTCTTCATTGGCTTGCTCAATTTATGCATAAAAAATCTTCATCAATAACATATGGCTAACATCATATCCTCTATGCACCATTGTTGAATACTTGGCTTGATTGATGGCTTGGCTCAATTTTAACATTATAACACTAGACTTTTAGGTTTATGAATCTATTTATGCATTATAACTCTACTTTGATTGAGCTCCCAAATTAAGAACTCTTGATTGCTTTTATAAGCTTTCAAATCCCTTGAAATAGGTTAAATCTAACCATGGTTGATTTTATTAATTTTTATTGAGTTTGGAATAGTCTTAGGATATTCTTTTAGATATTTTTCAAAAGTAAAAACTCATAACCATGGTTGAGTTTATTAACTTTGGTTGAGTTTGGCATATTCCTAGGATATTATTTTAGATATTTTCTAAAAGTGGCAACTCATAAAGGTAAGATGCTCTTGAATTTCCTTTTTAGAAATTGATTTATTAACTCATAGGTGAACTCAATTAAGATTTTAAATTGATTTAACTTATTGATTGATTTTGATTAGGGTGTGCAAGTTAATTAATTCTTTTTAGGCATTTGGTCATTTGTTCGATTTTGATTAATTCAATAGGTGTATTTACCTTGTTTAATTTATTTAATAGGCTAAATTGATTTAGTTCAAGGTTATGAAGCCAAATTTGATACTAATAGAAATTCTTAGGCTAGGTATTCAATGATTTGACAACAATTGGTCTAAAGTCAGATATGAAGCCATTGGTAGCCAAATTTAGGTGTTTGTAGTTTACCCTTATTTCGGAAGATTTTTCAAGCTATAATCATATTAATATATTTTCAATTAATACAATGGTTCTTTATGCTTACAATTACAATGGTAATGATTAACCTGTAGCTGCCCCCTTAAGGGAGTGGTTGGCAAGTGGGTTGGCAAATGATCCCTTGAAAGAAAGAAGTGAAATGAGGGGACCAAAAAAATGAATATGATGGGGTGAAAACATAATGATTTACCTAATTTGGGAAAAATCACTAAAAATTGCAAGTGGGATGATGTACAATGGTTTGCCCAAAGGTAGTTATAAGCATTGTACCCTAATTGTGGCAATGTGGTATGATAACACAATGATTTGCCTCACTAGGTGAAATAAATATTGAGAAGATGGAACTACCCTAGTTAAGATAGACAAACAAGAAAGGAAAATTGGTGATAACATAATGATTTTCCACATTAAGCAATATAATCATTAAGAATGCATGTAGGATGGTGTTTAGTGCTGATGCAGTATACCTCAATTATAAAAACATGATTGATGGTTGATGATTGATAAGTTGATACTGAGGATAAAGATGAATTAAGAAAACCTATTAGTATGGAGATGCTCATCTGAACTAACAAATATTGAAATTATTTCATTACTTAATTACTCTATTTGGGATATGATTAGATATTGGATTAAGATTATGGTTAATGTTGGTATCAAGGAGATGATGATGTTGTATTTATATTATAGACCTCTAAAATATTATTTTTTATATAGCATTTGATGGTATTCATCATGATATAACACCATGGGTGCTTGGCCAAAATATGCATAAGGACTGACTCTCGATGTCTGATATTCAATGGAAAATAATTACACTAATGATAAAAACCATGATGACAATGTAGATGTTTGAATATGGATAAATTAAAGAATAATATGTAAAGAATCACTCAATTAACACAAATATATTGAATCATGGTCACAATGCTAAAAACAAACAAATAGGCACACAAATAAATAAATAATCAAAATAGACAAACAAAGAAACAAACAAGACAAAGAAAGAAATAAACAAGTGTTAGTCCCTATGTTAGTATAAATAACATGATAAACATTGCCCCTAGAAACTAGGTAACAACTAAATAAACAAATAAGATGGGGGAATAGAAGAAAAGGAAGGGGGTGGCTAAGTTATCTCCATATGCACTAGGCAAATGGATGTTGCCTACATAGTTCTATGCATATGGAAATCTAACAAAACTTTAGGCCAAATGTAGTTCTCCCAAGAAATGAGATGAAAATGATGATTGATATAAGACATGATAGATGTGATAGAATAATAGGGATGAACTCATAAAATGGTGATAGTGTAGGATAAAATTCTAAAAAGGATGGGGAAACTAAGGAACAAGTGGTTTATTTATGACTTAGTGAGGTTTCCCAAAATCCTTAAGGCAAAAAAGTGGTCAATGTTTTTGGTTTTTCTAAACAATTTTCAAATGTTTTTATAAATTTTCAAACATCTCAACTTAATAAAGAATGATAAGACACTAAAATGGTCCAAGCTCACAAAATGGTGAGAGTGTTATAACTTAAAATGATGCTCTCAAAATGGTAAAAGTGTTATAACTTGAAATGAAGCTCACAAAATGGCAAGAGTGTGGCTAAAGGGGGACTAAGATAACCTCAACATGAATAAAATATGACCCACATAGTTCCAAAATGGTTTTAGTTTATGGTAGTTCACCTCATAGTAGAGGATTGTGATTAGTGTAGCATTCAATTCAAATAAAACATGCACAATTGGTATGATGGCATAGTATGGCATGAATGGCTAGGTGATATGTCAAGGCACAATAAATAAATGTTACCTCTAGTTTTCCCATAGGTGGTTATAACTAGGATACAACTAATAGATCAATCATACCAATTTGCCCCAATAGGTGATATAATTAGTAGCAAGACCAGTGAACATGGATTTGCTCTCACATAAATAAACTTGATAAGAAGGGAATAAGAAACAAAGGATGTAACTACTAATACTTATATCACACTACTCCAAAATACTACCTCTATCTAAAATGCTTAAAATAATGGCTAAACTTGGTCTAATTTTGTATGTTCAAAATGTGAAACCAATGGATGAACCAAGGTCAAATGGGCTAGGTTGATAAGATTAAAAATATGTTTGGTCAAGTATGAATGGAATGGTTGGACAGTCTGGTTAGAATGTCAAAATGAGAGGATACAATGGTATTGCTTTAGGATAATGATGGTTTTTGATATATTGGATAAAAATGGTAAGAGGGTTGCCCCCAAGTGATGGGGTAAATGGATAGGATATGTGACAATGACAAAAAGATTGATAACTTGATATGATATGGTACATGTTTGGTGTTGGCCTAGGTATGATAAATTATTCTGTTGTTCCTACTGAAGTGGAGATGCACATCTTGATCGACAAATGATCAACTAGAATAGTCAATCATGTAAATTACTATCCCACAACTTGTCTAAATAGTTTCTCTATTAAGAAATTGATATATATTTGGATGTAAGTGATGTTGTGATCTTCATTGGTCATTGATTGTGACTCCTTTAAGTTCCAAGACAAGATATCCTCATAGCCTCTACAAAGGAAAATGTGACCATGGATGGTAAATATGGATAAATGTTGGTTGATAGGCTTGTTTATAGAATGGAATGGTGGAGGATAATGGAATGTATAATGGATGTTAAATAAATGAAGATTGGGATTTTTAGGCACACACAATGTTGTTTATTTTAGATTTGACATAACTTTGGATGTGGCAATGTTGAAGACTTCTAAATATTCTCTCAATAAGACCACCAAATTATTTTATTGTTTGTCTAAGAGTAGCTACCATCTGATTAGGATATATAGTGGAAGCTATTTTTATTTGATCCTTGATAATGTCTTCATTAAGCAGTAAAAAAAATTTGTCCTTAGCCATTGGCTCCTTGAAGAGGTTTCTACCAATGAATTTATCTTGATGGTCCCATAGCACCTCTGAGAAGGTTTCACTAAGTAACATGGACTTTTGAATTTGATTGTCCTCTAGAGCCTTCAAAAAGGTTTCACTAGAAGATGCTAAGTTTTGAATTTGATTGACCCCTAGCAACTTTGAAAAGGTTTCACTAAGAGAGTATTCTACTATATGATTGTGATCTTGTCCTCCTTGATTTTCTTCATCTGATATGTCACCATGGATGCATTTTAACAAGGTATGATATTATTGGTCCCAATAGACACTTGTGGGAGATAGAATGTCAATGACATGGCTATGATAGTTGGTGGTAATGGTATGGGAAGAGGCCACACAATATTTATAGAAGATACTAGGAGAACTTATGTCAATGTTGAATTAATCATCCTAAAAAAAATGAAAGGATCACAAATGTATTCATACTGATCTTCTAGGCATGCATAACCAATGTTGTAACAATCATGAATATATTATGTATCTAAATCTAATTTAGACTCAAGGGAGTCTAAATTTGAGGTCGATATTGATGTTAATTATAATTTTGATGCTAAATCTGATGTTGGTTTAAGAGTAGAACCTAAATCCAATTTTGATTCTTCATTTAATGGGTACTATTTTTATAATGATGTCTTATTGAATGTTTGGTATTGGACAAGTAATGACCTATGATGGCATAAAAGGCTCCATAAAGATTGGTTTTTTATAGTGAGACTCTTCTAGGATGGGAAAAAGGTAAACAAACAACTCCTTAGAGACTGGATTGTCAATAGGAGGGTCTTGGAAAATAGACATATGGTCAAGGTAATGATTTACCCAAAGGTAGTTATAATCATTAAGAAGTGATTTAGTAAAGACTGGCTCATCATACTGAGACTCCTTGACAACATGTATAGGATTAAAAGGTGATTCATCATAGGTTGAATTGTCATTAATGGTTGGTTTAATAAAAACATTTTGTATCAGTTGGTTCTCTTGGCCTCAATTTCTAAAGAGTTGAAAAATTCTAGTTTTGATCATAACTTAGTCCTCAAATGATTGGCTTAGTTGGGTAGGTACTAATTGGACTAGTTGAGGTTTTAGTTAGATTGATTGGGGTTTTAGTTGGATGATTATCTAAGGTTTAGGTTAAATGATGGGCTAAGTTTGAATGATTGGATTAGGTTTAGGCTGTATGATTGGTTGGGATCATAATTCGATTGGTTAATATTCAGGTTGAATTCACTAGGGCTTTCTAAATTAGGGAATGATAGTCACTAGACAAGGAATGGTTGATGGTTGGATAATGGGTGGGCACTATGGAGCTTGATTTCTCACACAAGCCAAAGAATGAGGTCTTAGAGTAGAAATGCTAGGGCATCATGGAGCTTGATTACTCACTTAAGCCAAAGCATCCAAGTCCTCCTCATAAACCATATCATCCCAGTTAGGGTCTTGAGTTGGATTATAAGTTGGTCCTTGAATATGTTCCCTATATTGATTATTTTAAGGAGGGTATTGATCCATCTCCCAATCAATATTTTCATTATAGAGGTCTATACCCAATTCTTCCTCACCAACCATATCATTCTAGTTGAGGTCTTGACTTTAGTCCTTGATTTGATTTTTTCAAGGTGGATAAAATTCTATCTCATAGACCATGTTATCTTCAAAGGGGTCATGAATAAATCCATAAAAATCAACGTCATTTTATGTGGCCATTCTATCATAATTTGGATTGTATGTGACTCGACCATAAGTGTAGTTATACATATCCACATCAATGAAGAAAACTCTAAAAATAAAAAGGTTTAGAGTTATGCAAACTCTTAGAAACTATTTCCAAAGGATAAATTGTTCAAACTTGGTTTAACTTGATCAAAATGGTGGTGTTATATCTCCAACATGTTTTGAAAATAGAGATGTATCTCCAAAATGGTTTATGTTATAACTTGCCATAAAAAAATCTAAAGTCAAATGTATAATTTAAAATATCATACACATAAAATGTCAATCATCTAAATAAAAATAGCATGTCAAATTTTAGGCCAAAGTGTTCCAAACAAAGTCTAAACTAGGAAAGGGAAAAGTTGAGTTGATAGGGCTTTCATCCAAAAATAGAATTGAAAGCTAGTCTCAAACAAACATGATCTGCTAGGACTTTTAGCCAAATAGTATCAATATCTAAACTTTGAAACAAAGGTTGATGTGATTTTATTTAATCTAACAAGGCTAGAAAAACTTTGACATAGACCTGACATATTGAATCAAACATAAACACGATCAGTTAGTATAAGCCATAAGACAAAAGACACCTAGAGAAAAGACTATGTTTTCCCAAATAAAATCACAAACAATGATGAGGATAGGTTGAATGAACAAACAAGTGATAGTTCTCAAATTTGAGTAATTGATTAAATTAAGTTATGTAACCCAAAAGAGAAAGATCTATGTATCGACCCCATTAAAGCAAGGCCTAAACATAAATCAATCAATGTTTGAATTCAAACTTGTAAAGGTTAATTAAAAACTCAATGTTTAAAAACTATTATTGGATTAAATAAGATAGATAACATTGGATACCATGATGGAATATGAACAAGGTCTAAATGGAATACATGACATGGTTTGGTTGGTTTGAAACAATGGTTTTTGATACAAGGTTTAACAAGTCTTGAAATAAAATGAGCAACTTAATGGTGTAAGTATGCTATAATGATGGGATCAATGTTATGTTTTAAAGACTCATAGGCTCAAACTTGATAATTATGTGGGCAGCATAATGGTACCCATCTCAAACAAGTAACACACATAAACATGTTTAGCAAAAATTACAAGGCACAAGTATGGTGTAAAATGGTCAGCATAACACCTCTTCGATCAAGAAGTGACATATAAACAAAATGGATTTTGACATGATTATAAACAAATAAATGTAAGTTTTAGTCTCAAAATAAACCAAGCAAAAAATGATCAAAATACACTAAATATAAATGTTTAAATCTTAGAAAGGATATGACAATGTAGGGTTGACTAAACTAATTATTTTGTGAATGTTCTAGATGATGAATTGCAAAATGACTTTCATGCTAAACAATGCAACATAAATTCACTTTAATTGGGTGTTTGTATCACTTAGCTTTTTGTAAAAAGGTCTTGTCTTTTTTTCAACCACTACATCTATCACTTTCTCAATGTAGTGCAATGTCTAAAGTGCAGATACATCTTGTGTACAACACCAACACTAGAAGGTGGTTTAACCACTTAAACTTCTGATCCTAGTGGGAGTGGATGAAGTCAATGCTGGGAGATGAAACCCTAGGTGAAATATTCCATATAGAACTTATGGGAGATAATGAAGTGCCCCTCACAAGACAAGGTGCATGAAATAAATGATACAATATAAATACTTTATGGTTGTCTCAAGATCACCCAATATTATTACATGTTTTTGGGGAGAGATTTAAATGGCATTCTTTATATTCCTTGGACTAGGCTCAAAGTGTGATGAGATGGTGGTTTTAATCTCAAAATTTTTCTAAAGGGGATGAATGGGAGAGCATACACACACATCTCTTTTCACAAAAACAAACAATCAACAAGCAAGTTTGTAAATAATTGAAGTGAATTTATTTTTATTGCATCAAATTTAAAGTGTTTTATTAGATTCATTACTAGCCTCTTGGCTTTAATAAGTATAAATGGAAATAATTTGAAATCACCCAAAAAGAAGTTGGCGCTTTTGATCTCAAAAGTTAATTAAAGGAGATAGATGGAAGAGCATACATACACAACTCTCTATTTATTCAAAAAATATTAGACTAAAAAAATAATAACAACACCTTGTAAATTTTTTTTAATTGTATTCAATTTTATAGCACTAAACAAAATGTGTGGTGGTGTTCTTTTAGCCCCTTGGCTTTAAGTTGTGAACTTTGAAAGAAACCACAAAAACTTAACCAATAAAACACTCTAAAAGGTTTATTTAAACACCAAAATGAAGGACTCCTAGTTATTTTTAGACATCAAAATGAAGTCTGAAAAGAATAATTTAGATTGAAATGGTTTTCTGCAAATAGGTCCTATAAAGAAATGGTTATAACTTTGTTTAGTCTTGAAGCTTATTTATCAAATGAGACACGCAAATTTGAAGGATTAAATATGTCAATCCAAAGGAAAAAAACCCAAAAAATAAAATATGTTAGGTTAAGAAAAGGTTAAAAAAAACTTTAAAAAAACAAAATAAACCTATGAAACAGGCAAACAAGTTAGAAGGCAAAAAACAAGAAAATTAAACACAAAAATCATAAAAATCTATAGTCAGTAATTTAGCCATAACGTTTAAAATATTCATCCATTTCTCATTAAAATTTTGGAGGTTATTTATAGGTTTATGGCACACCACTTTGAAAAAAATTTAGTTGAAACCCATGAATAAAAAATTAATTATCTCTGCACTAATTATTTTTACCAAAAAATTGAAAGTGACAGTCACTAAAAGAGTTATAACTTGTAAAATATAATGATATTTTTTTTAATTTTTCAAAAGATATCAATAACATATTTATCTATACTCCTAAAAAAGTCTAGAAAAAAATATTAATTAAGTAAAGATTTATTAATTCTTTATGGGCCATTTTTACTCTAGCAAAGCAAAAACAACAACAAAAAAATTAAAACTATGAATACAAATAAATTTATGGGTTGCACAATCATGTAGATAGTTCTACCAGGCATACCATTTATGATAAAATAATTTGAAAAAGTGAGGAGGTTAGATTAAGTGTTAGTCTATAAAACCATGAAATCAACACATTAACATACTAACATCTCTAAGCCTAGATCTTAGGGGGAGCTTAATGAATCAACAACAATTGAAAACCCAACTAAAATAAAAAGAACAATAATATTTAGCTTCCTTAAGAGATTCAAATGATTTATTCATTGGCTTAATCAGTTTATGAATAATAAATCTTCATCAATGACATATGGCTAACATCATTTCCTTTATGCACCATTTTTGAATGCTTGGCTTGATTGATGGCTTGGCTCAATTTCAACATTATAACACTAGACTTTTAGCTTCATGAATATATTCCTGAATTATAACTCTATTTTGATTGAAATCCTAAATGAAGATCTCTAGGATTACTTTTATAGGCTTTGAATCCCTTGGAATGGGTTAAATATGACCATGGTTGAGTTTATTAACTTTGGTTAAATTTGGCATATTCTTAAGTTATTTTTTAGATATTTTCTGAAATGTACAACTCAAAACTATGGTTGAGTTTATTAACTTTTGTTGAGTTTGGCATATTCCTAAGATATTATTTTAGATATTTTCTAAAAGTGACAACTCACAAATGTAAGATGATCTTAAATTTCTTTTTTAGTAATTGATTTATTAGCTCATGGGTGAACTCAATTAAGATTTGAAATTGGTTTAACTTGCTAATTGATTTTGATTAGGGTGTGCAAGTTAATGAATTATTTTTAGGCATTTGGTCATTTGATTGATTTTTATTAATTCAATGTGTGTATTTACCTTGTCTAATTTGTTTAATAGGCCAAATTTATTTAATGCAATGTTATGAAGCCAAATCCAATACTAATAGAAATTATTAGGCTAGGTGTTTAATGATTTGGTTAGAATTGATATAAATTCATATATGAAGCCATTGGTGGCCAAATATAGGTGTCTACATTTAGTACTTATATCAGTTCATAGATTTAGTGAGGGCATGCTTGGAAAGCATGCTCTCCACACTTATTCAATATTACAATGGGGGTATGTTTTAAAAATATGTTATCCACATTGGCACTTATTTTATTTTTCTTATTTATCCACATATAGTGGGGGCACTAGGTTATATGTATTATTGGGTTGTATGATTGATCTAATCTCAACTACAAGGTGGAAACTAAATTTTGATCCAAATTTTGGGGCATGTGCCATCCAATCTATCTATATCTCCTTGGATATATGCACTTTAAATATGTATCTATATTTACCCTAATTTTAGTTTCAAATCCTTAAAATGATACATCTTTTTCAATAAAAAATTTAAAATAGGAAAGGAGGTTACATAGACACACAAGTGCATTCCTAAACCTTTCTCTTTCAATTTCCATCTATTTCAAGTACTTTTAACCCAAATTATATGCACTAATTTTACACTATAAGATGTAATTGGTTTTAGGTTAGTCTCTAGTAAAGCACTCATATTCAACTCCAAAAAAGCACTCAAATTTAACTCAAGCAAAGATAAGGTGTGGATACACACCCAAGTACTTATTTATTTCATTTAAATTATAAATTTCATTACTAGATTAAATGGGGTGTAAAATGTAGACAATATTTTATGCTTATATATCACCTCCATCTTGTACACCTAGAAAACATAGACCTTGGTTGTTCCTCTTAGTTATACACATTCCTTGCTTCCACAATCCTTGCATATAATCTATCTTTTACCCCTTAGTCTATCTCTTAGTCCCACCATCCTTATGTTGATGATACAAACATCCTATCTTACCCAAAATTCTTAAAACGTACTTATTTTACACCTTTACAATTTTTAAACCTATGCCTATTCTCATTTTCCCTAGACACTAACATCCAAGATAGATAGTAACATCGATGTTATTGTCTTGACTTGATACAAATGTCTAGTTCTATAAAGACATAAAATTTAGAAATGAAAAGTATCCTAATTGTTAGACTAAGTACTTTAATGTGAGTTATCTCCTAATAGGATTGGTATAATTACTATATCAACCCTCATTCATTTCTCACCTATTAATAATACTAAAAAGATAATTTAAGAAGAAATAAATTATCAAAATATTTCATATTCTACCTTATTCTAATATAAGTCAAATTAATGGACCAAATATAGGTCTAAATTACTAAAGAAGTAGTGATAAAGTCTTATTTGTCATGTTACAAGATAGGTCACTATTGTACTTACTTTACACATTACATGATTCACACACAAGACAATATGTAGGGGAGAACTATGAGTCTAAGACACTATTTTAGAGTATTGGCTATGTAGGCAATGCCCTTTGATAGTGGGGTCATTATAGGCTAGTTTGACACCATGCGATCACTAACTTATTTTTACCCAAGGTCATATTGAAGATGTAAAGCTAGGCCTTTTCCATTTTACTAAGAGTGATAGTCCATGACCTAGATCTGAATGGAACAAAGTGAAGGTGAATCCAAACATAGAATTATCTATGTGGTTGCATTTGATTTCAACTATTATTTCATATAGAACACTAGCATCAAATTTAGATAGTAGCATCAATGGAACCTTCCCAGGCTGATGTAATTGTCTAAAAAGTTAAAGGCATTAGATCCATAATCAGATGACTCCAAAATCTACTTCTTACCTACTTCCTACCTATTCCATATCCATATTTTCATTAGCATTATATTTAGATAAGTACCTTATTTTATGTCATTTTATGTCTATTATAGTTGTACTTTCTATTTATAACTTATCTTAGTTTAATAAATTCAACATATGGTACATCTAAGTTTAGCACATTAATTGGCCTACTATAGATCTGGTGTTCAACCTTGTTACCTATTAGTTATATATTATTAACCTTATATATTTAAGTAGGATCCTCATATAAATTAGGATTGAATAAATACCCTTGTACAAAAAAAATTATGATGTAACCATTGATGGTAATCTTAGCCAATGATTTATCGCATAAGTCTAATGAGTATATAGAGTTCATAGGATATATATATTTTATTCAATACAAAATATAAAATCCATCCTTCATGGTTGAAAAAATTAATACTCCAACCTAGATAGCCATGCAACTAACAATCCCAACAATTTACTCCAAAATAATTCATAATTTTCTCTATATATATGTTCTTGAATAACCTCTTTCATAGTCTTCCTAATTATTTTAGACTCTTTAATCTAACCATCTTCCCAAATATATCTAACTTGGTATCCATCTCAACATATTTCATGCACAAGCTCCACATTCACTACACCATTGTTAGCAGAGTTTCTTGGAAAACCCACTAGGACATATCAATACCAGGATAACTAGTGCGATTCATAATGGAATAATACAACACACTATGCATAAAATTTAACTTAATAATTAAATAAAAAACCATGTCTAAAGAAGTTAAAACATAGATTTAGTAAATTCATAACCTTTAAAAACATTCATATGATTAATAGTTTATGAAATAGAGCATCATTGTGCATAGAATAATCATAAAAGATGAGTGAAGGGAAACCATAGTATACCTTAGATATATTAATCTATATCACATTAAAACCATTTAAAAATAAAATTTATTGTTATATATAGAGTTTTACAAAACATTCTCACTTCATATTCCATCTTTTTTCTACATCTATAACAAGGACTTTTTGTATTCTAAATTCTATTTTGATACTTAAAAGAGGAAAGTACACACAAAAAGGTATACAAGATACAAAATAATAAAAAAAATTCATGTTTCCATTACTTAAATTATGTTATTTTCATATCCTATTCTACTCCCAACAATCATCCATAATTTCATGCCAAATTTCAACAAACATAGAGTCTTCTCGAGACATAACAATCCCAATGACATTTTTATCTTCAATAGTTACTATTTAAAATTCTATACTTTTTTCTTCATATATTTTTTTAATTTTGTAAGGTCTTAGCATTTTTTTAGTTTTAAATGAGTTTTCAGTCTACTAAACATAGGTTCTATAAAATATTTTACTTTTATAAAGTCTTTATAGGATGTGTCTAACCCTAAATTGGATAAAGGGGATTATCCTATTCTTTATGGTATAAGGGTTGATAATATAGAAATTAAAATGTAAAAGGTGATAATCATATCTATAATAGGCCAATTAGGTGATAAACGTAGATATAATAATACAATAAATTTATTATGCTAAGTATGGGATAAATATAGAAAGTAAAACTAAACTATACATGGAAATGACAAAGAAGTAATATACTTAGTTGCTTCTAATGCTAACATAGTGATAGATTTAGAATAGGTAGGGAATATTAAGAATCTAAAATAATCATCAAATTTTAGATTTGACATTTTTGTCACTTTGGACACTAACATCAGCCTGGATGGTTGCATTGACACTACCACCTGGGTTCAATGCAAGTGTCATATATTGAGTACTTTTTAAAAGAGATGCAAACACTTGGATGTTTTTATGTTTGACTTTGCCTTCACCTTGGTGCATTAAAATATGGTGATGGAATAATTATCCTCATGAATTTTCAAAACCTTAGTTCTTTATCATCATGGTGATCTTGGAGTTAAATGGGTTAGTGGGCACATGATGTTGAGCTGACCCCAAATACTTTGTTGTCAGTGAAAACTTCCTACATAGAAAATACTCTAGAAGAGGGCCTTAGACTCATGTAGTTCTCCCCTACATGTTAGTTTGTGTGTGAATCATGAAATATTGTATAAATTAAGTATACTCTTGACCTAACTTTTAATTGGAAAAATATGGGTCTTGGGATGCTCCTTCAGTAATTTATACTTATGTATTTATTATTTATATAAATAATATGAGAATAGGAGAAAATAGGAAATCTTTTATATATAAATTTCTTGATTGAATGCTTTTGATAGGTTTCCTTGGTCTATGCTAGGTATTTATAGGTGAGGAATGAATGAGGGTTGATCATGTATTTATAATAATTACTTTGGAGAAGTAACTCAAATTAGATCACTTAGGTTGACCATTAGGATATGTTTCATTTGTAAATTGGATGACTTTAGGTATTGGACACTTGTATCGGGTTAAGAGACTAATGTTGATGCTAGTGTTTATCCCAAATATTAGTGTATATGGAGTATAAAAGTAGGTATAGGTTCATAAATTTTAGATGTAGAAGATAAGTATATTTTAAGCATTCTAGGTAAGAAATAAGACCTAGGTCATCAACATAAGACTATTCAGACTAAAATATATAGACCAAAGGGCATAAAGTAGAGCATATGTGAGACTTATAGAAATGGGAAAGGTCCATAACTAAGACGAACAAGCAAGGTCTAATTTTTATAAGTGTATAATAATGAGGTGTTATATAATCCATAAATATCATTTGCATTTTCTCCCATTTATTCTAGTAATGAAATTTCTTGTTTAATGGAAAGGAATACATACCTAGGTGTGCATAACACATCTTATCTTTGCATGTGTCCAAATTCAGTTATTTTCTAGTGACTGACCTTCAACCAAGAGCATGTTATAGTATATAATCAATGCATATAATATGGATTGAAATTAATGGAAATTGAAAGAGCAAGGTTTAGGAGCACACCTTTGTGTTGATGTAACTGTGTTACCTATTAGCAAGATTATTTGAAAAATATGTATCATTTTAAGGATCTAAAACTAATATTAGGATAAATATAGATAAATATTTAAAGTACATATATCCAAGGAGATAGAAATATTGGAAGGCTCATTCCCCTAACCTTAGAGCAAAAGTGAGTTATCACTTGGAAATTGAGATTAGCTCAACCGTGCAACCCAATAATACCTATAACCTAGTGATGATAGATGATATAATAAAATCAATCCTAAAAAAATTGAAAAATTGATTGATTTAATCACATAAAACATACCAAAAATATAACCAACTAATATAGTAGATTGGTTCAATAAAGTCTGTATATGTCCATAGGGTACTACTATGAAAAGTCTATGATGTAGTAATAGTCTATAAAATAGTTTGAGAATCTGAAATTGAATTTTATTTTACAATATTAGGTTCAAATTACATATAATATGCACCTTATATATGTATAACACAAAAATTATGTATAAAAATGGTACTAATGTATAAAATTATGCCATAACTATGAATTAGAATCATATAACTATGTGGTTTGGCCAATTCATAAACTTGTGTGTGTATAACATGATTCCAAAGCATGCCCCTTATATATATATATATATATATATATATATATATATAATTTATATAAGTACCAATGTAGAGAACATGTTTCCAAAACATGCCCCCTTTTTAATTGATAGATGATGAATATTGAATAGGTGTGGAGAACATACTTTTAAAGCATGCCTCTACTGAATATGATAATTATGTCAAATGTGAATAAGTGTGGAGAACATGCTTCCAAAACATACCTTCACTAAATCATAAAACTTACATAATTACTATATATTGAATGAATATGGAGAATATGTTTCCAAAACATGCCTCCATTGAATATAGAAACTATGAATGTGTGGAATCTGTGTCCATTTGACATCTACCCATTGAATCTGTAAAGTATGCCAAGTGTGGAGGATATGAATCTTTACATTCTCCTACTGATATGAGCCCCCCTTTGAGGTGATGAAAATATATTAAATGGTAGTTACCTCACCTCAAAATGATAAGACAACTATGTAATTTTTTAATATAACCATGTAGCATATAGAAAGAACATGTATAGGTAGATATAACATTGAATATCACATAACCAATGTGATCAAATGAATGCTTAGGATGCATGATAAATATCATGAAAACATCTAGATAGTAATAGTACAAGCTCAACAAGTAAATAAACACACACACATAAAATTACTCAAAAGCAAGTCAAAAGGTAATGGTCTAAAGAGACCGAAAATAAGGGGCATGATCAAATGTCACACAATTGAAGGGACATGACTTAGTCAAATGTATATAAAATAAGGATGACATATTCAAATGTCCATACAAAAAATAATGACATGAAAATGTTAATAAAATCATACATAGGCACAATGGATGTAAGCAAAGAGCATATTCAAATTCTTGAATAAGGAATACAATATCAAGATAAGACACTTAAGGAAATGTATAAAGTAAATCATAAGAAACTAGTATAAATATGTCATCGTATCCTATGGATCAAGTGTGTTAGGAAAAAATCTCAAGTGTATAATTAATCAAATTCCATGTGGAATATATAATTGTGGATAAAGGCATGTGTAAGTACATATGTAATCTCAAACATGATAATGTAGAGTGATCATAAAATCATATAACATGTGTATATCAAGATCAAACAAGTATATTCCCCTAATTCCTACATGGCATGAGTAGAGGGAAGGCTAAAAATCTAAAAAATAGGAATAGATCATATATCTATGTATGTTCATATCACACTCAAGTATAATTGTGACACACATGTATGTATGTAGGATTAATTGAGTATATTATCCATTAACATGGAACTAATACATAGATGCCAAGGAGCCAATATAACATGTAAGCACCAAAAGTGTTTATGGAGTTTTGTTTTGTTTTGTAATTTTTTTGGAATATTTGAAGATAATATTATATGATCTCATCCAATGGATGGTCATAGGTATCTCCTTGATTGGTGCCTTACAACCTTAATCTAGATATTTTATATTATTTGCATCATGATTGGATAGGTTTAAAAGGTACATAACATGTTCTTCCTCACATTTTTCATATGTAGTATAAGAACTAATTCTATAATTTGGAATATGTATTAATTTGCCTTCATGAGGAAATGAAATACCTTGCTAATTTGAATCAATGTTTTCTTCCATTTGGTATAGCCAAATAGTTCCTAGTGTAAGTTTATATGGAGATGTGGTAGGCATAACCCAAACCTATGTTTGAATTACTTTATGATGATAAGCAATTGGTATTATTATGTTACCCAAGGAATATTTTCAAATGACTTTTTTTTCAATTCTTGTAGACCAAAACCAAGATGTTTAAAATGCTTTATATGGCAAGTGTTTTTTATTTGTGTAGGATCAATATGGTTATTCTAAATATAAACACCACCCATGTATAATTTAATTGTTAAATATTATTGGTATGGATGGTTTTTGAGTTTTTGTGATCTTAATTATTTTGGAGGACCATTAGATGTAAGATTTTGATCATTGAAAATTTATTGGATCATGTTCTTTGAGGTAAATCATCATTTCATATAATTCTAACTTCCTTGATTATAGTGACAATAAGTATTAACATTATATATTTTGGGTATAGGTTGACTCATATCAATCTCGATAGGATGAGGTAGAGATATAAGTTGATGCTCTAGTAGCCACATGAGTAATTAAATTGGGGACTTGGGTGAACATGAGAAATGTCTCCTTTATACTTTAGATAACCTAGTCTTATTAGGTACTTGTACGAATGTATCAATTTTAAACTCATATTTGGAGTTTTAGAGTTTAGGGTTATCTATTTGTTGGACCATTACATAATTTTAGAAGGAATTATGATCTATTAGACATGTGTAAATGAACCTCTAATGATTAAATTTTAATCATGTATGCAATGTAAAGGGAACCACATACATCTCATGTATGCAAGGTTGTCCCAAAATAATGTTATATTTTAAATTTTTAGCATACTTTGACATAAAGTGGGTAATGTATGGGGACCCATTATGATTTTTAATGTAATTTGACCAATTAGAGGGATATGTGAATTATGAAAACCTTTTATGTGAATAGTTATGTTTTGAATAAGGTTTATTTTAATACCCATGGTGGTTAGGAATTGTATTTTATAAATGTTTAGGCTTGATCCATTATCAACGAGCACTCATTTGATGCCTTTACATTGTATTGTCACTTGTATGAACAAAGGAAAACTTTGCTAAACAATATCTTTGGAGAATAAATTTGTTGGATCAAAGGTGATGATATTATTCTCATTATTGAGATCATTAATAATATCCAAAAAATAAGTGGGTTAGATATTACTTGGAACTTATGTCATCCACAATTCCTCATATAAGATATCTTTATTACATTATATTGCTTTAATATCTCAAAGATATCATGTCGGGTTCACCTTGTTGGAGATTTTTAATTTTCATTAGGTAAATTAATGATTGTTTAGTTACCATAGAGTAAATATTAATTATGATATGGAAATTAGTAACATTATTGTTATTTAATAATAATGTATATTTGGTTAGATAGAATATATACGAGTAATATTATTATGTAACAACAATAGTGCCCTATATATCTTGATATTGTTTGTGAGCTATTATAGGGATATGAGGAGATTGTGGTGGAGATATGATCTCCAATATTATAGGAAATACTTTTCCTATATAAATATTGTCCTATATTAAATAATATAGTGTGATAATTATAATATTATTCTTTGTATACTCTCTACATACTTGTGAAACTTCATTATTGATTTTGTAAGTTAAATCACTTGTATAATCTCTTCTAATACGTATCATAATATGACAAAGTATTTAAGTTAAAAATTCATCAATTCAATAGTTGATTCATTAATGTTAAAATTTAAAATTTTAAAAAGAGACATTTTTAGGTGACCCTAATATTCTATGTATTGTTTCACATTGAGGGAGGAAGTAAACCCAATGTGGAAAAAATTATGCTTCACATCTTCATCAACTGATTAATAAGCATCATGAATAAGATCAAATTCAATGGAAGAAGGAGGTCAAATAGTGATTTCTCATCATTCATAAATGATGGGGCTATACTTTTGATATGATGACATTTGTTTCAGTTGTGTGGTGTGCATTTTGATTTTTTTAGATTTTTAGTGTGGTGCAAAAATAAGAACAAATGTGTATTCATGTTAAATTTGGAATATTTCTCATGTAACCCCTTGTGTATAAACATTGTATAAAGTTGAAAAAAATGTATTGTAGAAATCATGATGTATAATATATTGGTAAACCTATGAAAAACCATTTGTATAAGGTTTTTGGTGAACCTAGAAAATTAATTGTGTAAGATTTTTGGTTAACCTAGAAAACCAATTGTGTAAGGTTTTGGGTAAACCCAAAAAAATAATTATGAAATGTTATTGGTACACATATAAAACCAAATAGTTAAGGTGGTTACTCATATCTCAATAAAACCATCAGTGAGAAGATCATGAGCACATAAAGGTGGCATGCTACAATCAGATAATAGGATATGTTTTACCATGTAAAAACTAAATTGGGGGGGGGGGGGGTGGGTGGGTTTGAGATTTAGTATTTAAATTAGGTAAAGTAGTGGTTGTTTATTTCCCATATATTAAATACTACTTATGGTATGTGTCATGTCCCCTTTTTCGTGGACATTGACAGACTTGATGGTTAGCCTATTGTACGACCTTCGTAGGCTAATAGGATGGATAGAGGGTCATAATGGAGCTTGGCTTGACTTTGATTCACAAAATTTCTACATTTGGTTTTCATTCAGGCTCTTTCAGACACATTTGGCCTAAGCTCCTACTTTTTAGGGATATTTGATCTGCAGCAAAGCGCCTTTATTTTGGTATGGTCATGTGTAGAAACACTCCCTGATTCACCTGATTCGATCGGTTCGAGTATCCAACATGTATTGAGGGAGATATTAATATTTGATTGATTTAATCAAATATTAATTATTTAGCCTATTTTTAATTAGAAACCCTAATTCTAATTTAAGAAACCCTAATTAGGGCAAGCATATCTTTTTGAGGGTATAAGGGTTTCTCATGGAGGCCATTATTGATTATGCATAGATTAATGATTATATTGATATTGATTCTTGTTAAGAAATTCTTCTATGAAGACTGAGCCAAGGGTTCCAGGATTCCATTTGCATTGAAGAACGTCAACTCTTCATTGTGTGCGATTCAGAGGTTGTGAAAGATCAGCCGATCTATTGCCAAATTGAGAGATAACTTCATACAAAAGTTATCACAGGTGTTTACAAGTTTGAGAGATAACTTCACTCAAAAGCTATCACAAGGGTTTCAGGTATTTTCATTATTTTTGGGTTTTGATTTAGGAATTATCTAGATATAGATCTTTTGTATTAGCCCATAATTCTACAGATCAGGATCAAGCATACAGGTTGTGCTATATTAGCGGCCGTACGAATTCCATATAGATCCGTGAAAATCCATACGCATCAACAGAAAGTTCAGGTACCGACATCGGCGAATAGAGACTTATAAAGACTGACATCAGTCGACATATCACTGACATCGGCGAGATAACGACTATAGATCGACCGACGACGGTAGCATAATCGACGTCGGCAACTGTGTTTTTTACACAGCAGGCCGAGACGTACCAAAATAAGATTTCTTTCACAGTTTGTGGAGTATTCAGGCTATTAAGGCCATACTTTTCAATATTCTTTGTATACTTGACAGAGGACCTCTATTATAAGCTTATGAGAAAATAAATAAGAGTTTATACTGTGATTTATTTATCTAATTGAAGATATTTTGCAGAAATTTAGAAAAGCAATTAAGAGCTTTTGTTTTGATATCCAAAGGGATATTACAGTGGTATCAGAGCCAAATTCCTACCATCCTATTAGGCACATCAGAGCCAATGTCTTACCATCTTGTTGGGTAGCTTGGGTATCAGTATGGCTTTAACAGATGTCAAAGATTTGGAAGAAAGAATGAATAATGTGAAGAAGAAGCTAGATAATCCATTCCAGCAAGCAGATGACATTCTAAAAACTTTGGAGGAGTTAGAAATTTATTTAAGCAAGGTTGAGTAGTCAAATTATTATGATATGCAAACAACGTTATCTCCAGTATTTAATTCATTGGTGAAGCCCCGATTATTGAGACATCATGATGAGGTGGTAAGACTTGCATCTCTCTCTTGCATTAGTGAAATCATGAGGATCATAGCTGGCTTTGATTTTTATGATGATCAGATTATGAGAGAGGTACTTTATGCCATGGTAAAAAGCTTCAAAAAGTTGGATGACATTAGAGACCCTCATTTCTCAACAAGGGCAAGATTACTTGAAACATTTGCAAGGTATGGGTTTGAAAACATTATGATGTTAGTAGGTTGTATTGGTGAAATTTGCATGATGTTTAAAATATTTTGGAATATTTTAGATGAGTTTCATTCTAGCAATATATTAGCATCAATGCACTCTATTATGTTCACAATCTTGTTTGAGGAGGATAAAATTTCTAAACTGTTGGCAGAAGATTTATGGTATGTGTGGACAAAAGGGAAAAATGTCTCACCTAGAGCTTGTATGTGGTTAAAGAGTTTAAGTAATAGGCCTAAGGATCGTAGTGCTTTCCCTATGACATGCAGCCACTTGCATGATGAGTTTGATAGTCATGCTGATCCAGTACAGGGAGATATTAACACATCTTCAGGTAATGATTTATCTACATTATCTTCACAGGTAGGATTAGTTGAGGATGTTGTGGATGAGCTTTGTCTTAAGATGAGTTTAACTCAGGAGTTAGATAGTGGGGATGAGTCTGATGCTTGCATTCAGAGTGTGGAGGTGTACTCAAATGTTAGTACACTGAGTGTTGGTGATGAGTATGTTTCTATAGCTGCTTATGAGGAGCATGTGGTTGAGGCTCACACACATATTTAGGACTTGGGAGTACCTAATTTTGAGGAGTTTCGGATACCAGTGGAGTCAAGTCTCCAAATTGATTCTTCTCACACATTTGATAGTGTGGTATAATTGGTTGTGCCACCATTACAGAGGGATTAGTTATGGGATGGATTAACACCATCTTTTGTAGATGGGATTTGTAGTTGCCAATTACACAGTCTACCGTATCGACACATCCAGGGCAGTTGTGATTTCAGAGATTGGTTGAGTTGTGTTTGCCAATTTGATTATAGGTCCCTCTTTGTTTTACTTCTGATGATATTGTAGGTACTCACATTGATTCACAGTAGTGCAGAGCATAACTACATTTGGGATCCAGGTGGATCGAGTAGTTCATTGTTCTAAGATTGCTTGGGGACAAGCAATTTCCAGAGGGGCAGATTGTCATGTCCCCTTTTTTGTGGACATTGACAGACTTGATGGTTAGCCTATTATATGACCTTCGTAGGCTAATAGGATGGATAGAGGGTCATAATGGAGCTTGGCTTGACTTTGATTCACAAAATTTCTACATTTGGTTTTTATTCAGGCTCTTTCAGACACATTTGGCCTAAGCTCCTACTTTTTAGGGATATTTGATCTACAATAGAGCACCTTTATTTTGGTGTGGTCATGTGCAAAAACACTCCCTGATTCACCTGCTTCGATCGGTTTGAGGATCCAACATGTATTGAGGGAGATATTAATATTTGATTGATTTAATCAAATATTAATTATTTAGCCTATTTTTAATTAGAAACCCTAATTCTAATTTAAGAAACCCTATTTAGGGCAAGCATATCTTTTTGAGGGTATAAGGGTTTCTCATGGAGGCCATTATTGATTATGCATAGATTAATGATTATATTGATATTGATTCTTGTTAAGAAATTCTTCTGTGAAGACTGAGCCAAGGGTTCCAATATTCCATTTGCATTGAAGAATGTCAACTCTTCATTGTGTGTGATTCAGAGGTTGTGAAAGATCAGCCGATCTATTGCCAAATTGAGAGATAACTTCATACAGAAGTTATCACAGGTGTTTACAAGTTTGAGAGATACTTCACTCAGAAGCTATCACAAGGGTTTCAAGTATTTTCATTATTGTTGGGTTTTGATTCAGGAATTATCCAGATATAGATCTTTTGTATTAGCCCATAATTCTACAGATCAGGATCAAGCATACAGGTTGTGCTATATCAATGGCCGTATGAATTCTGTACAGATCCGTGAAAATCTGTACGCATCAATAGAAAGTTTAGGTACCGACATTGACGAATAGAGACTTACAGAGACTGACATCGGTCGACATATCACTGACATCGGCGAGATAACGACTACAGATTGACTGACGACGGCAGCATAACCGACGTCGGTGATTGTGTTTTTTACACAGCAAGCCGAGACGTACCAGAATCAGATTTCTTTCCCAGTTTGCGGAGTATTCAGGCTATTAAGGCCATACTTTTCAATATTCTTTGTATACTTGACAGAGGACCTCTATTGTAAGCTTATGAGCAAATAAATAAGAGTTTATACTGTGATTTATTTATCTAATTGAAGATATTTTGCAGAAATTCAGAAAAGCAATTCAGAGCTTTTGTTTTGATATCCAAAGGGATATCACAGTATGGTAGTTATTTACATTATTTTTATGTAACAATAATGTATATTTGGTTAGTTATAATATATACAAGTAATATTTATGTCTAAAAATAATAATGCTACATATAGCTTGATATTGTTTGTGAGCTATTATAGGGATATGGGGATATTTTGGTGGAGATGATCTCCACAATTGTAGGAAAGACTTTTCCTATATAAATGTATTGTTCTATATGAAATAATATAATGTGAGAATTATAATACTTTTCTTTGTCTACGCTTTGTATACTTGTCTAGCTTCATTATTCATTATTTGAGTTAAATCACTTGTATAATCTCTTTAAATACCTATCACACCAAATGTCTAACCCTAAATTGGATAATGATGATTATCTTAATATATATTGTATAAGGGTTAATAATATAGAAATGATAGTGTGGTGATAATGAAATCTAAAATACGCTAATTGGGTGATAAACTTAGATATAATCATACATTGAATTTATTATGTTGAGTATGGGCTAACTATAGAAATTAAAACTAATTTATAATTATGAATGACAAAGAAGTAATATAATTAGCTAATTATAATGCTAACATAGTGATATATCTATAAAAATAAAGAAACATGTTGGAATATAGTTCTGAAATAGTTGTCAAATTCTAGATCTAATGGTTCTATCACTCTAGACATTAACATCATCCTAGGACAGTTACATTGATTCTATTGTCTAGGTTTGATGAAAGTTTTATATAAATAATACTTGATAAAAAGGGGTGTGACCACCTATATTATTCTAGTTTAACTTTGCCTTTGCTTTGGTGAATTCAAATTTGGGTCATAGATTGTCACTCCTCATGAACTTTTAAAACCCTAGTCCTTCATCATCATGGTGACCTTGGGGGAAAATGGGTTAGTGGGAATATGGTGTTGATATTACCCCAACTAATTTATTATTAGTGGGTGATACCTACATATCCAATAATATTTAAGAGGGCCTCAAACTCATGTAGTTTCCCCCTATGTATTGTCTTGTGTGTGAATCATGCAATATTGTGCAAAGTATAATAGTGACCTAGCTTATAACTTGGAAAATATATCTCTTGGATTGTTACTTTACTACTTCAGACCTATATATGTGTTTTTCCTATGATTAAAATGAGAATAAAATAAAATAAGAAATATTTACTTTATTGAGTGTTTGGTTGAATAATTTTGATAGGTTACCTTGGTTTGTGCTAGGTATTACCAGACTAGGAATGAATGAGGGTTGATCTTATATTTATATCAATCCCTTTAGATAATTAAGTTTCATTAAAGTACTTAGGTTGACCATTAGGATATGTTACATTTGAAAATTATATGACTTTAGGGTACTTGACACTTATGTTGTGTTAGTACATTAATATCAATACTAGTGTTTATCCTAGACGTTAGTGCTCAGGGAGTAGGAAAGAAGGAACATGTTTATAACTTATAGAGATGAAAGATAAGTAAATTTTAAAAATTATAGGAAAGATGGTTGATTAGCATAATATTGGTCAAACTAAGATATTTAAGCCAAGGGGCATAAGGTAGAGAAGATGTGAGACTTATGGAAGTAAGAGAGGTCTATAAATAAGAGGGAAAACCAAGGTCTAGGTTTGTCAAGTGTACAAGACTGAGGTGTTCTAGAATCCATAAATATCATATAAAAGATAACCATTGAAACTTAGTTCAATAATAAATTTCATCTTCTAGTTCATTTTTATTGTGGGTCATTGTCCTTAGAAATGTGATTTTAGACACCAAAATTTGGCACAAACTTATTCAAAATACACATTTTTACATAACTTTGCTTATTTGGATTATTTTTGATGAATGAATGTATCATTGGCATGTTGTGTCTCAAGTATTATATCTCTCTCTTGTCACATTATTAAATTCACTTTATGTCATTATTTTATCTTTTCATATTCTATCTGGGAGATTCCTAATTTATTTCTAGGTCTCTATTTAATAATTTTACATATTTTTGACAAGTATGCATTACATGAACAAGAATTCATTGTGTTTATATCTTTTGTTTTTATTATATTGATTATTTGAAGTTGATACCTTCACACACTAATGAGTCCATAAATTCAAATCCAAAAGTCTATATAAACAAGTTTCTTGGAAAGGAAAACAGGTTGGATTCTAAATAATTAAAATCTATACAAAATTTATATACATGATGAGTAATTTATTTGTCTATATATTATAATTTTGTATTCATAATTTCCATGTATGTATAAATGGTATTCATAGGTAAACAAGCAGTTAGTATTGCATCTAAGATTTCACACATAGATCTAGAAAGGATAACTACATGGACCTGAGGCCCATTTGGGTTATGTAGGTAAGTTATAATGTGGTTTTTAAGGATAAATCAACCATTAAATTAACTTTATTCTCTACTTTTTTTTAATTAAATTTTTTTTATTATATATTAATTATAATTATGATCTTCTAGGTCATCCACATATCAAATTAGGATCTATGAAGAGGTAGGAAGCATAAAGACACCAACAGAAATACCCAAATTTATAGATCCAAAGGACATAATGAATCTTGTTTCTACTAAAAATTAGACACCTATTATGGGAAATCAAAATATATTACATACATATTCTAATGTCACAATCATATCTCTCATGGGAAACAAAAAGGTACACCAGTCTAAATTCCATTACTATGCTAAATTGGTCATTGTCTGCATATCATAGGGCATGAAATATAATTGACCAATATCACCCAACCCAGTGATATTCACAATCACAATCTCAACCTCTAATAGGAGTAGGATAAAAATATTATGAATTATGTGGTCATGATGAAACTCTAGAGCCCTTATATCACTCTGCAAGCATAATCATATTCAAGTGTTAGAATTTGAGTCACTAATAAATAGAAAAATATAATAACAAATTTCATTTCCAAATTAGATAGGTCTATATTACTATTGACATATGGACATAAAACAACACATTTTTTGGATGGAGGTATAGAATGATAATCTAAATAAGTCTATAATAATTATAGATAATACTTATCACAAAAAGGAAAATAAAACAAAAACCTAAAAAGCTAATAAAAATGAAATTTTTGAGAAAAATAAAAATGAATATTTATAATGGGTTTGATACTTACCAGACTTGGATTTGAATTTGTCTCCATTATGACATGAACTCACTCAAATCATATTATAAGCTTCAATATCCTTTACAACATTTTCACTATCTTTTGATATAAATTTGAATTTTTTACTATTGGTTTTGAATGAAATTAACTATTTTATTTGTTTCTAAACCATTTATATTCTCAATTTTAACCTAAGGCCCATATTGTACCCTTCATAATTTTTCAAAGATCTAAATAAAACTAGTAGTATCTTACATGATACTTATCCAAAATGCATACCCTTAGATTCATTAGAATATTGATGATATATGTTTATGTATTGTATCAATTACAATATATTTTAACCACTTTCAAATTATCAATAATTTACAATATTGTTATTATAAAGCATAATTTGGTAATTTACTACATCATTTCAAATCAAAGGTCTTATTTATCTAACACATCATCTGGGGGTCATCACATCAATATCTACACACTCAAAATGATTTTTATCTTTGTAAAAAATATGATACCTACTAAATACAACATGCACAATAAATTAAAAATTTATAAAGTATTGGGGGCACATTCCTCCCCTTTCAAAAACAACTTTGTCTAAATATAAAATAATCAAATACAAGCTTATCATAATACAATTTGTAAGGGACATGGAGTTGGTTAATGTTCTCCCTTTTATTATATTAAAAAATTGTCAAAATAACAAGTACTATAATTTTCAATAAATAAAATTTAAAATCTTGAATATATTATAAATTGAATATATATTATTTTTCAATAGTGTGATTCATACTTTTTAAAGTGGGCCATGTTTGAGCTTAGTGACGCTTCATGTTTTGGTCACACTTTAGTGAACCATGTATTTATTCCCATTCATTTTCCTCTTTGCATTTTAGATTTTAGTGACACTTAATAGTTATAAGTTTTACTTAGTTTAGGGTGATCCTCATAGGTGAAAGCATATCCATATTCAAAACACATCATCAAGGCTTGATCTCTCTATTATTGCCTTGCAAGATGGTATAGTTATGGTTTAGTGACACCTAATGACTACCAAAATAAAATATTACCACTTTTAAAATTATTTATTTTCCTTAGCTAGGAGGCAAACAAATTTGAAGGTACTCTATCTCCGTTTGGGTTAGCTAGTAACCTAAGACATTTAACACCACCTATGAAGACAAAGTGTGTTTCAACACTTATATATTTTTCTACTTTACTATAGAAGATTCAATTTATTACATCACTCTAATAAATGGGAGGAAAATGTAGACACCTAAATCTGGAACAAGCTTAATCAAAATACACTTTTTTTAACATAAATCTACTTATTTTTATTATTTTTTATGAATGGATGGCTCATTTTCATGTTGTGTCTGAAGTCTTATTTATATCTCTCTTTTCATATTATTAAAGTATCTTTATGTAAATATTTTATATTCTCATTTTCTCTCTAGGGTATCCCAAATTTATTTCTATGTCTCTATTTAATAATTTTAGGGCTTTTTGACAAGTTTGCACTACATGGAAAAGAACGCACTTCATTCTTGTCTTATGATGTCAACTTGTCCTAGTGTAAATTGTGGAATATTTAAGAGTATATATATTAGTAACAATAAATTTATGACTATTGGTTATTTTAATTCACTCCCTTTTTATACTAATGGGTCCCTAAATTCAAATGAAAAATTATATATAAAGAGGTTTCTTGCAAATGAAAAAGGACTAGATTCTAAATAATCTAAATCTATATAAAAGTTCTATACATGTCAATTAATTGAATCATCTATGAATTCTAAGGATTAATGCATAATTTAAATGATTGTGTCAAGGGCATTAATAGGTTAATCATAATTTATTGTTACATCTATGATTATGCACACAATTATAGGGGAGAGAACTACATCTACTTGAGGTGAATTTGGGCTATGTAGGCAACAATAAGTTACAAATGGGTTTCTAAGGTCAAATCAGTTATTCCCTTAATGTTATTCCCCTTTTTCCATTTAGTTCTCATTTTTTTCTTGTTTATGAATTATAATTTTTATTTTATAGGTCATCTGTGTATAAAATTAGGATCCACAGAAAGATAGGATGCATAAATACAAGGGTGTACATACCTAACTTTAAAGATCCACTACATAATATGAAATGATAAAGTTGTAATATCTAGATAATATCACACTATCTACTTATCCCTTTATACGAGCTTGTCCCTATACATCTCGAGTCTATATTTTAGGTAATAACACATTCATAGAGTTTATTGCTCAATATTTGATCTTAGAATAGCCTATATATTTAGCAAATAGTAAGATTGTAAGCTTATCTCCTCTTCTAAAATTCTTCATTTATAGTTTACATGATGTATTGTATTTTATTATACCCTATTATATATCATTTTATATTAGTTTTTTCTATTCAAATTGATTTATTCCAATTCAAAATAGAGTAAATAATGATATCACTATATATTAAAAGAACACTCAATGTGTAATTTTTAATATAAAAAAAGTTTATATGCATGTTTGGGCATTCTATAATATATTATCATAGTCATATCATGTGAGTATCATCATTAAATATAACATAAATAGGAAACAAAAATAAATAATAGGACTAGAACTCAAATGAAATAATATAGAACACCAAAGTAATAACAAAGCATACATTTTTATTTATGTAAAATCTAAAACTAAAAAAATAATTTGAGAATTATATATCATGATAAAATAAGACATATAAACTTAATTCCTTGTGACTTTAGTTAAGGAACTCCAAAAAATGACAAAACACTAAATGTACCATACAAATTTTATAATGAATAAATAACTATGAGCTTACAATCACAAATCATGGTTCTTTACAAAAAGAATCATTATTTTTTAATCAAAACTCCCCCTATAAATATACCAAACATTCATAAACATAAACCCAAAAATTATATATATAAAAAACAATATGCCTATGAGAATAATAATAACTATTATTTGAGCTATATTTACAAAAAATGAATGAATTGGAGCCCCTACTTACCTCAGAAGGACATGCATGATTTTCATTCTTAGATCATCATGGTAATTTTAATATATTTTTTTATCATTATGATATTTAACTTTGATTAATTGGGTTCTCATTCCACATTATCTTCTACTTAACATCATAGACATTTCTATTATATGTCACTTTCACTTTGATAAAATTTTCAATAAGGGAGTTTTTTTGGTTATGTAGTTTGATCAAATTTTGATTATAAACATTATAGTTATCATTCCAATGATTGAATATTAGTAAAAAATTTGTTTCCACCCAAATAAAAAGAGATTCACATGTGAAGGTTGCACCCAAAACATGAATAATTACTTTGTAATATGTGGTGTTTAGCTTATTCCGATCTCTTAACTTATCTAATTTAAATTTTATTTCATTATTGTGATGGCCATACAAAATATATAAGTACTTAAATTTAAAACTATTTAAAAGGGAAAAAAACAAAATTTTAAATAAGTAAAAATTTTCCATACTATTTCTTATAAACTAATAATAAATCCTCCTATCAATCATTGTCAATTCACCTATTCACCAACTAATATATAATTCATACTTGCAAAAAACACAAAATAAAAAATACATATCTAAATAACTAGAAAGTACTCATAAGAATCTTTAAGTTGACCTAAATAAATAAAATCATGTTATATTATAACTACAAACCTATGTAGACACAAGAGAACACCATAGGAAACTATTTTTCATCACCTACCAATGACTATCATGTGCTAGCTGGCACTAATGACTATTATTTTCAAATCAGAAATAATAAACTCATTGACATCTTTATTAACATGGAATTAACAAAAAAACATGAAAAAAACCCAAAATGTGACCCAAAAATATTGTATTAGATATAAGAGGTGGAGGAGAGGGGCCTAAAATAGTTAAAGGTAAATATTTATTTGTATTAATTTTTTTTTACCAATAAGGTATTGATAATACACAAGATAAAGCTTAAGACATGTTGGAGTAGCCATTAAATGTATGAAAATAATAATTATCTAGATTAAAATTAAAATTAAATTAAATTAACTTAAGGAAAACAAATTTAATATGCCCTCAAATTTCTTTGAATGTCCTATTGATCCTTCAAACTATACAATAGGTGCTCTTAGTGTTGAAGAAAACTTTTCATTTTAAGATTCTAAGAATCTATGGCATGAGTTGTGGCTTTTGAATATTCATTTATTGTTTGTGGTGAAATAGAAGCAAAGTATGAAAAGTGTCCATAATATTTATTTGATTTAGTGGTTGGGAACCACTAGGGTCTACACAATTTGAATACTTAGTAATTTTGAGGACTCGAAAGTTAAACTAAATGATTATTAACAATGATCTTTAAGCTAGAGTGAATCTTGATTAAAATAAGAAAAAGGAAGGGTAAGGAAGAGACGTGATGTAGGTTTTCATATCAAATATTATGACAAAATTTAAATTACGTTGAGTACACATTAAACCAATTCTTGTTATAAAACAACATAAGCTCAAATAACATCACAAATCAGCTAAGATTCAAAGGAAAAGTATGAATCATAATTAAGAACCAAGTTTAATTTAAAAGTTTGCTATTATGATCTAAATAACATAAGTAAATCCAAATTTAGAGTAAATAAAATGAATTATACTTGAAATCTTTATAGTAATCTAGCATTCAACATAAATTAACTACCATATGACAAAGAATGTAACTCAAAAAAATAAGAATAATTTAAATTCAACATGAATTACCACAAGTGAGAGATACCATAGACATTTAAAAAAACTATCTAGACAATATTTTTAGTATTCCGTAGTTGTATTCAATGCTCTTGGTATCAATTGCTCAAAAACTCTCACCTTAAAAATCATAACCATTTTACTATTTATAAGAAACATAGGTGGTTAACTAGTCAACTTTCAAAATATCAACATGTGAATAAGGATAACTTCCCTTAATATAAAAATACAATGTGGAAGGTCACATGTCAATGTGACAAGAAAGAGTATATAATAATAGACTAGCATACACTTTACAAAACTAAAATTCTCTTAAGGATTTCATTGGTGGGCCCTTTAATTAGCCATGTTTAAGGAAGTCTTTCACCTTGGTGTATTGGTCCTTGATCAGCTCAAAATCCATAGCAGGGTTCATTAGATAATCTTCTTCTTTATCTGCTAACTTGATAAATTCACTATCTACCAAAGATAGAAGTTTCTTGATACATTGTGCTTCTACAATTTTCTTCTCTACAAAAATAATGGTATCAAGGGTCTTCTGGTTGTCCTTAGCTAAATGACATTTATTATCTTTGATACTTTTGATGTGAGTACCAACCCTCTACTTGAATTCTTCATCATTAATGAGGCCTATATTAGTGGTTTGGGAAGGGTTATGTAATAGATTCCCCATAAGTTTCTCAATCTAGTTTACCAAGTCTGTGTCTCTCTTGATGAAGTCCTTAACATCATTGCTCCAAGTGATCAAATCCTCTTATTTATCTATCAAAACTACCATGAATATGTCTAGATGTTTAAGTTTGATAATCTTGAAATCTAATACCTACTTTATCTTATGTACCTTGATGAGCTCTTTCATCTGAGCTTGAGAATTCTGCCAATGGGTGATTAAGGCTTGTGTCATCTTAGCTTGATGGTCCAAACCACTCAATCTAGACATGATGCTTTTCAAATTCTTGAATGCATCCATCAAGGATATATTCAATGCTTCCAATACATCCTCAAAAATTTGAAGGAGGAACTGAGCTTCTAAATCTTGTTTTTCTTTTTTAAAGTTGAGAATGTTTTGCTTAATTCCTTGAACTCTATCCAAGGTCATTATTGACTAGGTTATTACCATACTATCTACATCTTCTTGAAATATAAGATGCTCCCTTACTACCTACCCTAGAATAGGAGTTAAGCCTAAAAATGGTTCCACCTTCTAAAAAGTGAACTTCTCAGTACCAATAGTAATTATCTTAGTCTCTACTCTCTCAAGAGTTGATGTATCTAGATTAAATTAGACCTAAGGGTAAAATTATTTCACCTATGGTTGTTCAAGAATCTCTACATTTGAACTACTAGAGGCTCCTGGTGTACCAAACCATTGGCTTTCCTTATTATGAAAAATTTGGATGCTTCTCTCTACTTGTTTGTTCAACATATCCTGAATCCAAGGCTTCACATTATCGTGAACACCTATGTCCACTTGATTCAAAGCCATTAAAGGAGAAAGAGATGGGATTTTATAAAACTTCCCATAAACAAACCAATCAGGAATGGTTGGTCCATAAATAGGATTCTCATCACTGAAAAGGTTTATTTCACTAGTAGGGTGAATGAAAGTTAACCTAGGCCTCTTCTTAGAGTGAGAGAAACTAAGGCTAATTCTACCTATCTCTCACCACTACCTAATGGAACTAATGGTCTTATTCCTTATCCAAACCATAAGAAGTTATGATATTAATAAGGGAAATTTCTATTATTTCTCTAGTTTCTAAAGCAATCATGCTAATAACCTCTACTGGGGAAGAAGGTCTTGGTGTGGATGCGTGAATTTGGAGACCTTCACCAGGTCTATGCTCAATGTTGGACCCTTGAATCACATCCTTACCTTTTCCTTTTACATCCTTGGGTTGCCTAACCTGGGGTGATTTTGTCAATTCTCTCCACTAATGTTCATAAGATTATCCCTCAATAGGTGGTTCTTGATGTGTAGTCCTAAATGATCCTAACAATAAGTAATACTGTAAAGGATATAACTACCATATTTTTCTTGAGGGTTTATTATCCCTGACCAACCTATGTTGTAGATTTATGTTGTAGTTTTTAACCCTATAATAGACTTATTTAAAGTTCCTTGCCTTTGTGTAAATACCATCTCCCACACTTTGTTGATGTTTGTACTCATCCTTTGGGACCTTTTTATCCTGAATATGGTTAACCAATCTATCATTGGGGTCCCACATCTTAAGATCATCTAGCTGGAAATAAAAAGAGTTATTATGAAACACCATAATATCTAGTTATTTCTAATCCTTGATTACAATTCTACCAATGTCTAATGGAAAGGGATGAACTTGAGCTTTCATATTCTTCTTGCAATGCCAATCCATTCCCTAGATGATTTGATAAGCAATTTATTGCTCTGCAAGCTTACTAGGAACATATATAAGAAATATATATGCTTGGACCATGATTCCTTTTATCCTTATTATAGTGCGATTTGGATAGAAGCACACATCTCCCATGGTCTCTACTTGTCTTTTGATTAGAGGATGAAGCTTGGGCATAACGATACCAGTGATTTCCTAAAAAATCATTGGGAAGATACCATCACATATGAATTGCATGTGATTCCTATATTTGAATATATGTAATTTGTAATAATGATGGGAAATGGTATATTTACATTAGGGGACTGATTTTGAATTCTAGGGAAATTAAAAGAGGCTAAGAGTGAATCCAAGAGGTAAGACATCATTAAAAAATTCTTATAAGTCTTTCTCTTGATAGCTGTAAATTATTTGGCCAATAAGAAACTTATTAAGTCTCCAATAGGAGGGGTTAAGTTCTGATCTAACATGTAATGGACATAAGATCCCGAAACCATACTTAAATAAGTAGTAGAAGAGGCACAAAAGGCTTTGTTCAATAAATTCATAGTTACCCTAACACCTTCCCTGATTGGGAAATAGGAATCTCACCATTTAAGGTCATAAAAACATGGGAACCTTTGATTAACCAAGGTGAGAGGACTGAATCAAAGTTTTGGGAAATTTTCCATTCTCTCAAGGAAGGGAGATCGACATAAGGAAACGGGAGCTTATAATAAGTCTTAAAGGCCATAAGAGCTATGCATGCAACTTTGTTGATACTTCATGAATAACCTATTCTCTATCTATTATATAGTCAACAAAAGTGGGAACAAGAAGATCAATGCAATGCATTATCTCTAGTTTATTAGTCGCATGGTGAAGGACTATGATTTGAATTGATACTAAATCCTTATATCTTTAGTACACTGAATCATTCCTCTTTTCTTCCTAGGAAATTGGTTATAACTCCTCATTAAAGAAGAATAATTTAGACTAATTCCTGATTCCATGTACACTTAATGCTATTAAATCTAACTCTGTGTCTCTAAATACCCTTCCTTCACCATCTAAATTTAGATATATCTCTACTTCAATATTCATCTATTGCATTCTCACTGCCATTGATAACACTGTATTGTAGTTACATAGCTATCAAAGTTATTACTAAGGCACTTGCTCTGAATTCAATTCACAATTATCTCAAGTGCCACATAATCAATTGAACTAACTCTAGCCTTCTTTATAGAGGGTTCAAGGTCTTTGGCTTTAATGGAAAAAATATCTATCTCTTGATTTCATAAATGCCTTAGATATGATGGAACCTTAATATCATGTCTTCTATGTTTTCAATCATGAGATATATTTCATTTGGATCCTCCATACTTACATGGAGCTTATATGGTAGGGTTCCATGTATTTCATGGTAAATTTCATAATTCCATTTAAAGAATGACCATTGGTTTTCAAAATTCCCCTTTATTTTGATTTAAAAAGCTAAATCTAGGTCCTTAAATTTCATTAGTTTTTGATCTTTGAGCTTATTGGGTGTGCCATGTGTCAATCTCATGAGGCCTTTGAAAAGTACTCAAATTCAATGCATCATTGGATCAAATCTAGTGAGTAAGTGATCACCATTGGATCTTAGCTAGGGCCAAATGATTAACCACATGCTTTTTTTTAAAAGCTTCAGGCTTGATGCACCATTAGATCAAATCCAGTGAACAACTGATCACCAGTAGATCTTGTAAGATTGTTATATTTTAATTAGTTACATGATCATGTAAATCCTAGATTTAAAAATTCCATTTAGAATTTTATGTTTAAGAAACACAAAATGACTTAGGTTAAGATCTTTATATACTAAGTTTGCCTTCATAAAAATATAGGAATTTATTAAAAGGTTTTTAATAAATGCCCCCATTGATTAGGATTTAAAAATTATCTAACTTAAACTTTATGGGTTTGGTCACATAAAATACATCCTCATAGATGTTAAATGATGGGAGTGAACCTATAAAATTTAAAATAGTATAATTTTTTATCCAATGATTGAGTGCCACCCATAAAGCCTTCAGGAGATCCTGAGGCTTCTGGGATTATTTTGTTTAAATTTGATGGGTTCAGTCCCATAAAATACATCCTCATAGACATCAAATGATGGGGGTAAACCTATCAAATTAAAGACAATATAATCTTTTTGGCTCATGTTAAATTTGACAGGTTCGGTCCCATCAAATACATCCTCATAAATGTCAAATGATGGGAGAAAACCTGCCAATTTTAAGACAATAAACTTTTATAGTCTAATGAATGAGTGCCATACATAAAGCCTTTAAGAGATCCTTAGTATTTAAGGTCAATGCACACCATTATATTAGAACCTTCAAGGCAATGTGAACCATTGGATCAAGTCCTGAGTGGTTAATAGCTGTTAACATCCTTTTGGGTGTCAGATTTAGTTTTCACCATATGATTGAAACCTCCCATCAAATGATCATCATTGGATATTTACTAGGCCCAAATAATTAATTGTATGTCTTTTTTTAAAATACTTTGGGCTTGTTACACCATCAGGTCAAGATCAATAAACAAGTGATTACCGTTATATCTATAAAAGAGCATAAAATTTAAATTAATACTCGATCATGTATAAAGTTTAGCCTAAGTTTTTATATTAATATTTGGTCATGTTTAAATGAAAAAAATATTTTTAGCTTAATATAAAGCTAGACTTAGGATCATTTAATAAAAAGGAAATAAATTTTCTTGCTAGTATTTTTCATGAATATTCAAATTCAAACCCCCTTTAGGGTTTGTTCCTTAAGAACCCTAGCTTCTTCCATGGAACCTACAACTAATCACCTTAAAGACAATTATTGGACATTTTGAACCATGAAACATAAACAAGATCAAACACATCAAAGCACATGTTCCCATTTTAAAATTTATTTACCTTTAAAATCAAAGATAAGACAACTCTTCACATTCAATCCAGAATATAGACTTTTTAGAAACAAATACCGGGGTCCTCCTTTAAAAGAATAAAGATAGGGGGTGTTGGTCTCAACAAATGGTGACTCACAAGGGCAACATAGCAATATGTTAAAACACAAGACTCTAGTTTAAACTTATATATAAACTCTATATCCCATTTAGACATATGATTTTTGTTGAATCAACCTTAAATTAAAAAAATCTCCTTATGTATAAAATCTGAACTTATATATTAGAACAGAAACATGGAGTGTGTGATTTGATTCCACTTACTATTTGTCATGAACTTTAAGAAACATCATCTAGGTTCATGTCCTTTTTGTCCATTTCATTTAATTTTGAGAATTTTAGGTATTCTTTGAGAATAAAAACTCTTAGTTCAAGGGAGGCTTGGGTATTGCTCTGCTACCAGCCAGGCATCTATAGCCCTAACAGAGATACCTTTAGTTCCACTCACGTTCTTGTTCCACTGCCAACCATTCATCTATAGCCCTGGTGGAGATTACCTGAATCACCCTTGCTTTGAAAGCTTTTGATTTGACAATACGCTTTTTTTAGCATCATTTTTTGCTTCTAATAAAGGTTGGGAACCAAATTACCTAGGTTTAGGGATTTGATAAAATATTTTGGCCTTAGGATAATCTTCTTTAATTGAAACTTAATTTCATGACAAGGATATGTTTTAAGTATAATCATGAATATGAGTTAACAAAATCAATTCACATCGTATACATATGACTCTTCTTAAAACCAAGTTTCAATTTAGGATAATATATAAATATTTGTAGGACATTGAGTTTGTATACCAATCTATACTAGTGCCATTAGTTTCTTCATGATACTTTATTGTGACCTGATGTTCACCTTTTGTAAAATTCACCCACACACTCTTGAGAAATTTACAAATCAAAAATTATACCACGAAGCAAGAAAAGAAAACATAAACAAACAAATATATACAAATCCAACAAGAAAAAGAAAAAAAATAAAGCAAGAAAAGAAACTAACTATCCTACCTACTCTAACTTTAATAATCTTACACATTTATTCCATGAAGATCCTTGATGGGATAGAAACAAATTAATGTTTGAGATATTGTCCATTAGTAGGTAGTGTGAACTCTGATCCTCAGAGATATTTTAACCTAAAAGTATTATTGCCTAACATTTTAGCAATTTGGAATGGGCCAATTTATAAAGGGATGAATTTACCATGTTTGCCTTTAGGTTTTGATATTTTTTCCTAAAGAAGGACTAGATCTACCTGCCTAAACACCTTTACTTTATATCTTTTATCAAACCATCTTTTCATGATTAATTGGTGCTTATTAAAGTCTATAAATTCCTTTTCTTTGGCATATTCCATTTGAATAGTGTCTAACAACTGAGAATTAGCAAGTTATTGACTATCTTCCTTGTATTCCTACATGAATTTGAACATAGGAAAATTCAAGGTTATGGGAAAGATGGGTTCTTGACCATATACCAACAAAAATGATGAGAGATTTAGAGCTTGTTTGATCCTGATTGAACTACCCATAATGCAAACAAAAGAAGTTTATGCCATGTTCTAGGTCTATATTCAACAGATTTTTTTATAGCTTTCATCATATTTTTATTTGTGGACTCAAAAATACCATTTCCTTAAGGGTATTGATTGGAAGAAAACTTTAGTGTAATGCCTTGGTCATAATCCCATTCCATCATTTCAATAGAAATGAATGCAAATCCATTATCACAAACCAAAGAAACTAGCTTTTCAAATCTAGTACAAATATTTTCATATAAGAAATTGATCACCTCCTCTATTTTGCATTGCTTAGTGGCTACTACCTCAGTTCACTTAGTAAAATAATTTATATCAGTTAGGACATACTTATGACCATCAAAAGAATTGGGGTTTATTACTTGTACAAAGTCTAATCCCCATTATACAAAAGTTTTATCCACCATCACAGGTTGTAAATGCATGGCTACCTTTGGCTCCTTTATGCTAAAAATATAACATGAATGACACTCCCTTATATGCATATAAGCATATTTGAAGAGGGTGGGCCTATAATTCCCATCCTTGAGAATATTGTGAGTCTTGGTTCTTCCTAAAGGGTGTCCACTTCCTAGCTTCTCATGGAAGGTAGTCATAATCCAAGTTGCTTTTTCTTTGGACACACATCTCAAATAAATTCCCTCAAAGTTATTCCTATAAAATATTCCATTCCTGATGAGTTAATGAGATTATTTGAGCCTTAAGGCTCTCTTTTTTTCTCTTATAAATCATGGGGGGAAAACACCATTGATAATTAAATGGATAATAGAGTCATACCACTCATTAGGTTGGAAGTTTTGTTGATCTATTTGCATGACATGGAATTTTGGATCAACACTAGTGATCATCTGAACTAAACCTTGACATTTCACTAATTTGGCTATTTTCATCTCTATATCAAATTCTTGTAGAATTTCCATCCACTTACCTCTTCTTTCTTTGAGCTCATTCTGACTCAACATAAGCTTTGTAACTAGATTAGGTAATATGGCATGTACCTTATTTCTAAGGAGGTAATGTTTAAATTTTTTTATTTCCTTTACCAATGCGTAAGCTTGCTTATCAATCATAGAATAATTTAATTATACATTTTTGAAGTTGGTTCTCATGAAAGCTATGGGATGTTCATTTTCATCAAATTTTTGAGTTAACACTACAACCATAGTATGCTCAAAAGCAAATGAATATAGATAAAAATATTTTAAGAAATTAGGACTTATAAGGACTTGAGATTTAGTGATTTTATTCTTAATGTTAGTGAAGGCATTCTTAGATTGTTTATTCCAAGAAATTATAGCATCTTTCTTAAGCATATCATTCAAAAGTTTAACAATCTCAGTGAATCTTGAAATAAATTTCCTCACAAAATTAATCTTACCAAAGAATAACTGAATTTCTTTTTGGCTATTAGGAAACCTAATTTTAGAGATGGCCTCTACTATATTAGGATCTATAGAAATTCCATCTTTGGTAATTACATGTCCCAACAATTTTTCTTCAGTGACACAAAATATACTTTTCTTGGGACTAAGAAACACACCATACTTTCTACATCTATCAAATACTCATCTCTAATGTATGAAATGTTCCTCTCTATTTATATAAAATAATGTAAGATTATCCATATATATGATGATAAACATTCCCACTAAACCTTGGAAAGCATGATCCATGGCCTTTTGAAAAGTCACCCCTACATTAATTAATCCAAAAGGCATTCTCTTGTAAGAATATGTTCCCTATTTAGTAGTAAAAACTAATTTCATCATGTCTTTTGAAGTAGCAATCACTTGGTTATATCTAGAAAATCCATCTAAAAAGGACATCATAGAATATCCTAAAATATTTTGAATAACCTAGTCTAGAAAAGGTAAAGGATAATTATCCTTTTTTAGATGTTTTATATAGATCCCTAAAATCTATGCACAATCTTATTTCTCCATTGTTTTTTTTGATTGGGACTAGGTTTTCCACCCAAATGGAATGTATAATAAGAAACAATATCCTTACATCCAATAGCTTATTTACTTCTTTAAAAATCATGGGTTTTAAAATAGGGTTGACTGGCCTTTTCTTTTGTCTAAGAGGTTTACAACCTTCTTGAAGAGGTATAGTATGAGTAATGACCCTTAGATCAAATATTTTCAAATATTCATAAGACCAATCAATTACATCCTTGTATTTTGTAAGAAACTCTCTAGATTTTATATTTTCCATTTCAGTGCAATCCTTCCCTATATTCACCATTTGGGGTTGATCACGTGGACCAAGGTTCATCACATGATAATCTCTACCATTTACCTTTAGCTATTTAGTTACCTCAAAAATCTTGTTAAGATCAAATAGTTTTTCTAACGAAATCATCCCTTTAGGTATCTTATTATCACTTAATTAGATGATTTTATCATTATGTTCCTTCTCATGAGAAATTTCATCAATCTCATCAATAATGTGAGCTTTAAAATCTCTAGAATTAGTTGAGAAATTTATGATTTATTGATCATCATTGAAAACTTGGAAATGATTTACATTGTTAGGAACTGAAAGACATGGTACTAGCTCAATACGAATGCTTTGATAATCATGATAAGGCATGAGGTTAGTTGCAGTAGAGGCAAGCTCATTAGTAAATTTGTTTTCTTCTCTTTGAATAGTTAAGATGTTGAAGGCATCAAAAGATTTGATCAAGTTCAACACCCTAAACTTATATCTTTTTATGTAAGATAATTTGAACTGGTATTTACTTCTCACATGGTTAACCACAAGTTTAGAGTCTCCATAGAAAATGAGCTCCTTAACTTTATGTTTAATGGAAAACTACAATCCTAGTATGAGAGCCTCATACTTAGCAAAATTATTGGTGTAAGTAAATTATAATTTATAATCTGCATGGTATTATTTTTCTAAAAGATCTATCAATACAATACTAGCTCCTAATCCTAATTTTCACTTGGCACCATCAATGTATAACTTACACAAACCAAGAATTTGAGGAGAACTCTCAAAAACTAGTTTTTTTATAATTTCCAAAGTGAAAACTCCCAAATCAAAATCTAGGAAATTTACCCTTTCGTTAACAACATTATATTTTGTTATCATGTGTTTCATTTGAGGTTCCCTTTCCAATCTTATTTGATTTATCACACATTTCCAAGGAAGTTATAAGTGTGATAAATCAATAGATATATATCCATTTAAATCCTTAGTCCATTCTCTACTCAAAAGCAATCCATAAGCACTAGGCATTTCTACTACTTTGATATCAATGAATTGTTGAACCCTGGGTTCACTAGCTAGTTGTATATGCACATTCAATAATTCTCCTATAACCTTAACTATAGATTTATCCAATTGAGTGACTACCCTATTATACTTAATCAGAGTTAACCCAAGTTCTTCACATATCCCAATAGGCATAATTTTAGTTGAAGCTCTAGAATCTAAAAGATAATTATGAATAGTGTTCCCATATATCCTGACTGTAAGTAAAAAAGGTGGAGAATCTACTTTGATTACTTGAGTAATTACATTTTCAATATCATTCTTAGGGGTCTTACCAATTTTATTGGATAAAGATTCTAAAATTAAGTCTCTTTGTTCTATAATCTAAGTTAGCTCGTGCAAAGTGATATTGGATTTAATATTTTTCATATCCTCCACAATATTATAGCCAATTTTTCTTAGAGGATCAACAGTTAGCTTAGAATAACATCCTATAGGGGGTTCAAGATTATTCTTTGATACGGTGTCCAGAGGGGTTCCATAATTGTTAGGAGGGGTAGAAGTAGTCAATGGTTGTTTATGTTCCCTGTTTCTTAGAGGATATGTCTTAAAAAATTGTTGGAATGATTGAATCTCCTCAAGAATATTTTTAGGCCCATTATCCTATTTCTTAGAGGATATTTTCCACCATATGCACTTGATCAAATGGTTTAGATTCATAAGAATTTATAACATTATCCTTGTTTGGAACCACTTCAAATGTGTCAAATTCTTCTTGAAAAGCTTCAAAATCTTTAAAAAACTCAATGCAATCAATCTCACTATGCTTGAAATTAGCATGTACCCTATAATAATATGGTAAGGCAATATCAGTGAGGTTTATATCCATATTCCTTTTGCTAAAAGAAGGCTCACTAGTTTTTTTATTGTATAAACTATCATTTTGAAACATATTCCCAGGCCTATTGAACTTTTGAAAAGTGAAGTTCCTTCCAAAATTATCATTATCATTATCAACTTGTTTTTGCAATTACAAAAAATCAATGTTAAGCTTTTGTACCATTTTCAATATAGACTCATTCTCATTTTTTGGAACCTTGATATTTTGACCTTGGTTATTGTTAATGCCATTGATAGACACTAAATCTTTTTTGTCATTGTCATGAAATCCATTGGTAATTTGATGGCTTAAGAAACCTAAATTTTAATTAGGGGCAACATGACTAGTAGGCAACACATTCAAAGCAATAAATTGGTTTAATGCTGGAGTGTTTTGGTTAATATTTGGAAAAAGGTTTAATGTAAGAATTTGAGGATTAACATTTGGGATAGAATAAGCCATCTATCCTTGGAGTTTCATTTGGTCACTAATAACCAGTACTTCAGAATAGTCTTGCGCCAATGTGATGATAAGTGGAAGGGCTCTCTTCAAAAACATATAAGTCATTGGGTCAACAACATATTTATAAACCTCCAAATCTAAAGCTTCATTAGGTTTATATGGATACATGGTTTGACTAAACATCTTTTGGAACCTAACATTAAAGGACCTAATAGATTCACTTATATCTCACTTAATAGTTGTAAATTTATTATAGATGACACAAGGGCTTATGATCTTTCCAAATTGAATAATAAAAATAGTGTCAAATTTATTCCATGAGATAATACAATTGTCAAGAAGATTAAGGAACCATTCATATCTTGAGTGTAAATGGGAACAACCTATAAGCTACATCTTCATGAATAATATTTAATAATCTTAATTTAGCCTTGAAAGATTTAACATTTTCTTTAGCAGTCGTAATATCGATTGGACTAAATATTGGCAAATATTTTTTAGGATTACATGGTAAATCATGAACCACACATGTTATATTTATAGGGGAAATTCTAAGCCACACCATGATTAGATGAAGATTAAACACAAAAATTCCTTACAAAGGTGGTGATGGTAAATACTTATAATACCTACGTCTTCCTCTATCTTTTCTAGTCCTTCTATGAATTTCAAGCTTGAATAAGGGTTCTCTAGTCTTTGAATGTGATCTATTCCTAATCCTTAGTAATTCTAGATTGAAGATTAAGGATCCTAATTTAAAACATGGTGTAACATATTAATTTATAAATAAAAATAAATAATATTCACACTAATCTTAATTTGCAAAAATATGTTCATAAGAGGACAAAGGACATCAATATTTAACTAAACAAGTTCAAAGACATACTAAATTATGTAAAGATGACCAATTTTTAGAACTTATGACTCAAATAAACCTCTTATTGTCAATAATTATCAATTTTGAATGAAATAAGCCATCCTAACTCTAAATTCTAATGAATTCATAGCATTAAAATCCATATTTCCACAAAGGTCACCAATCTATACACAATTTATGCTAAAAGAAATATAATCATGTAAAATGTAGATATATTTGACCAAATACATGTGAAAAATACTAAGTATTATTAAAAAATGCCCTCCTTCTAGTGCCAATGAAGCTTTTCTTGTTAATGCTTCAAACTATACCATAAGTGCTCTTAGTGTTAAAGAACACTTCTCATTTTAGGATTCTAATAATCCATGGCAGGAGTTGTAGTTTGTGACTATTCAGTGATTGTCTATGGTGAAATAGAAGCAAATTATGAAAACTGTTAATAATATTTATTTGATTTAGTGGTTGGGACCCACTAGGGTCTACACAATTTGAATACTTAGTAATTTCAAGGACTCAAAATTTAAACTAAATGATTATTAACAATGATCTTTAAGCTAGAGTGAATCTTGATTAAAAAAAAAAGAAAAGAGAAGGCTAAGGAAGGAAGAGATGTGATTTCAGGTTTTCATATCAAATATTATTACAAAATCAAATTACATTGACTACACATTAAACTAATTTTTGTTATAAAATAGCATAAGATCAAATTACATCACAAATCAGGTAAGATTCAAAGGAAAATTATGAATCATAAGTAAGGACCAAGTTTACTTTAAAATTTTTCTATTATGATCTGAATAACATAAGTACATACAAATATAGAGCAAATAAAATTAAGTATACTTGAAATATTTATAATTAATCTAGAATTTAGTATAAATTAATACCATTTGACAAAGAATGTGACTCAAAACAAGAAGAATCATTCAAATTCAACACCAATTTACACAATTAAGAGATACCATAAACATTTAACAAAACTATCCAGACAATATTTTTAGAATTCCTTAGTTGTATTAAATCCTCTTGGTATTAATTTCTCAAAAAATATCCCTTAAAAATGGTAACCATCTACCTATTAATAAGAAACATAGGTGGTTAACTAGTTAACTTTCAAAATATCAACATGCGAATAAGGATATTTGTCCTTAATATAAAGATACAATGTAGAAGGTCACATGTCAATGTGACAAGAAAATGTATATGATAATAGACTAGCATATACTTTACAAAAATAAAATTATCTTAAGCATTTCATTGATGGGCCCTTCAACTATCCCTATGTAAATACATCTTTCACCTTGGTATATTGGTGCTTGATCACTAAAAATCAACTACAAGATTCATTAGAAAATCCAATTCTTTATCTGCTAACTTGTCAAATCCACTATCTACCCAAGATACAAGTTCCTTGATACATTGTGCTTCTGCAATTGACTTCCCTACAAAAATAATGGTATCAAGGGTCTTCTAGTTATCCTTAGCTAAATGACCTTTAATGTTTTTGATACTTTAGATGTGAGTACCAATCCTCTACTTGAATTCTTCATCATCAATCAAGCCTATAGTAGTGGTTTGAGAAGGGTTATCTAATAGATTGCCCAAAAGTTTCTCAATCTAGTTTACCAAGTCTATGTTTCTCTTGATGAAGTCCTTAACATCATTACTTTAGGTGATCAAATCCTATTGTTTATCTATCAAAACTACCATCAATATGTCTAGATGTTTAAGTTTGATAATCTTGAAGTCTAATACCTACTTTGTCTAATGCACCTTGATGAGCTCCTCCATCTGAGCTTCAAAATTCTACCACTAGGTGATTAAGGCTTATGTCATCTCATCTTGATGGTCTAAAGCACTCAATCTAGACTTGATTCTTTTCAAATTCTTGAATGCATCCATTAAGGATATATTCAATACTTGTAATACATCCTTAGGAATTGAAAGGACTTGAGCTTATAAATCTTGTTTCTCTTTCTCCAAGTTGAGAATCTTCTATTTCACTCTTTGAACTCCATCCAAGGTCATTATTGACTAGGATATTACCATACTAGCTACATCTTCTTGAAAAATAAGATGCTCTCCTATTGCCTACCCTAGAATAGGAGTTAATCTTGAAAATGGTTCCACCTTCTGAAAGGTGAACTCCTCAGTACCAATAGTAATTTTCTTGGTCTCCACTCTCTCAAGAGTTGATGTATCTAGATTAAATCAGACCCAAGGGTCAAATTATTTCACCTACGATTGTTCAAGAATATCTACATTTGAACTCCCAAAGGCTCTTGGGGTACTAACTCATTGGCTTTATTTGTTGTGAAGATTCTGGATGCTTCTCTCTACTTGTTTGTTCAACATATCCTAAATCCAAGGCTTGACATTATCCTGAACACCTATGTCCACTCGAGTCAAAGCTAGTGAAGGAGAAAGAGATGTGATTTTTTCCAACTTCCCATAAACAAACCAATCAGGAGTGGTTGGTCCATAAATATGATTCCCATCACTGAAGAGGTTTATTTCACTAGTAGGGTGAATGAAAGTTGACCTAGCCCTCTTTCTTGGAGTGAGAGGAACTAAGGCTAATTTTGCCTATCTTTCTCCACTACCCAATAGAACCAATTCCTTTCCTACTTCCTAAGACGGGTCTTCTTCCTTATTTGAACCATAAGAATTTATGATATTAATAAGGGCACTTTTTACTATTTCTCAAGTTTCTAAAGTAATCATGTTAATAACCTCTATTGGGGAAGAAGGTCTTGGTGGGGATGCCTACATTTAGATACCTTCACCAGGTCTATGCTTAATGATATAACCTTGAATCACATCCTTACCTTTTCATTTTACATCCTTGGGTTGCCTAACCTAGGGTGATTTTGTCAATTCTCTCTATTGAGGTTTATAAGATTGTCCCTTAATAGATGGTTTTTGATGTGTAGTCTTAGATGGTCCTAGAAACAAGTGATATTGTAAAGTATGCAACTACCATATTTATCCTGAAGGCTTACTATCCTTGACCAACCTATTTTGTAAATATATGTTTTAGTTTTTAACCGTAGACAATACTTCTTCAAAGTTCCTTGCCTTTGTGTAAATACCATCCCCCACACCTAGTTGATGTTTGTACTTAGCCTTTGAGATCTTTTTTATCTTAAATATGGTTAGACACTCTATCATTAGGGTCCCACATCTGAATATCATCTAGTTGGAAATCAAAAGAGTTCATGTGCACCACCATAATTTCCAACTATTTCCAATCCTTGATTATAATTCTACCAATGTCTAGTGGAAAGGGATGAACCTAAGATTTCTTATTGTTCTTACAATGCCAATCTATTCCCTGAATGATTTGATAAGTAATTTATTTCTCTACAAGCTTACTGGGAACATATTTAGGCAATCTATATGGTTGGACCATGATCCCTTTTATCCTTAGTAAATTGCAATTTCGATAGAACCACACATCCCCCATGGTCTCTACTTGTCTTTTAATTAGAGGATGAAGCTTGGGCATAGGGATACTAGTGATTGCTTAGAAATGAATTGGAAGATACCATCACATATGAATTGGAAGTAATTCCTATATTTTAATATATGTAATTTGTAATAATGTTGAGAAATGGTAGATATACCATCATGGGACCAATTTTGAATGCTAGTGAAATTAATAGAGGCTAGGAGTGAATCCAAGAGGTAAGACATCATAAAGAATTACTTATAAGTCTTTCTCTTGATGGCTGTAAATTGTTTGGCCAAGAAGAAACTTATTAAGTCTCCAATAGGAGGGGTTAAGTTTCACTCCAACATGCAATGGACATAAAATACCCAAACCTTACTTAAATAAGTAGTAAAATAGGCACCAAAGGCTCTGTTAAATAAAGTCATAGCTACCCTAACACCTTCCTTGAATTAGGAAATAGGAATATCACCATTTGAGGTCTTGAAAACATGGGAACCTTGGATTAACCAAGGTGAGAGGACTTAATCTAGGTTTTGGGAATTTATCCATTCTCTCAAGGATGGGAGATTGACATGAGGTAAAGGGAGTTTATAATAAGTCTTAAAGACCATGGGAGCTATGCATGCAACTTTTTTGATACTTCCTTCATGAATAATCCATTCTCCATCTATTTTTTATTCAACAAAAATGGGAACAAGAATATCAATGCAATTCATTACCTATAGTTTAGTAGCTGCATGGTGAAGACATACCATTTAAATTGATACTAAATCCTTGTATCTTTGGTATAATGAAGCATTCCTCATTTATTCTTATGAAATTGGTTGCAAATCCTTGATAAATAAGAATAATTTGGAAAAATTATTGATTCTATATACATTAAATGCTATTAAATCTAACTCTGTGTCTCTAAAGACCCTTTCTTTACCATCTAAAGTTAGATAAAGCTCTACTTCAATCTTTAGCTATTGCCCACCCACTGCCATTGATAACATTGTATTGTAGTTTTAAAGATATCAGAGTTCTTACTAAGCCACTTGATATAAATTTAGTTTGTAATTATCTCAAGTGTCACATAATCAATTGAACTGACTCTAGCCTTCGTTATAGAGGGTTTAGGGTTTTTGGATTTAATGGTGAAAATATCACGCTCTTAATTTCATACATGCCTTAGATATGATGGGAACTTACTATCATGTCTTCTATGTTTTCAATCATGAGATATATTTCATTTTAATCTTCCATACTTACATGGAGCTTATGTGGTAGGGTTCCATGCCTTTCATGGAAAATTTCATAAATGCCATTTGTAAAGTGACGATTGTTTTTTAAAAGTCCCCTTTATTTTTCTTTGAAAAGGTACATTCAGATCCTTTCATTTCATTGGTTGTTAATGTTTGAGCTTATTGATCATGCCATGTGTCAAGCTCGTGAGGCCTTTGAAGAGTCTTGAACTTCAATGCACCATTGGATCAAATCTAGTGAGCAAGTGATCACCATTCGATCTTAGATAGGGCCAGATCATTAACTACATGCTTTTTCTAAAAAGAATTTGGGCTTGATGCACTGTTGGATCAAATCTAGTGAACAAGCAATCATCATTGGATCCTACAATATGCTCACCTTTTAATCAGTTACATGATCATATAAATCTTAGGTTTAAAAATGTCATTTAGAATTTTATGTATAAAAAACACAAAATGACTTAGGCTAAGATCTTTATATACTAAGCTTATTTTCATAAAAAGCTAGGAATTTTTTAAAATGTTTTTTAGAAATTCCCATTTTGATTAGGATTTGAAAATTATATAATTTAAATTTGATGGGTTCAATTACATCAAATACGTCCTTGTAGATGTCAAATGATGGGATCAAACTTTTCAAATTTAAAATTGTATAATTTTTTAGTCTAATGATTGAGTACCACAGGTAAAGCATTTAGGAGATCTTGAGGCTTTTGAGATTGTTTAGTTTAAATTTGATGGGTTCAGTCTCATTAAATACATCCTCATAGACATCAAATGATGGGGGTAAACTTGTCAAATTTAAGACAATATAATATTTCTAGCTCATGTTAAATTTGATGGGTTTGGTCCCGTCAAATACATTCTCACAAAAATTAAATGATGGCAACAGACCTATCAATTTTAAGACAATAAACTTTTTTGGTCCAATGAATGAGTGCCACACATAAAGCCTTTAGGAGATACTGAGGCTTCTGAGTAGATGTGCACCATTAGATTAGAACCTTTGAGGTAATGTGAACCATAGGATCAAGTTCTATGTGGTTAATAACCTTTTGGGTGTTAGATTTAATTCACACCATTAAATCAAAACCTCCCATCAAACAATCACTATTAGATATTTACTAGGCCCAAATCATTAACTATATGTCCTTTATAAAAGACTTTAGGCTTATTGCACCGTCAAATCAAAATCAACAAACAAGTGATTACCGCTAGATCCATAAAAGAACATAAACTTTAAATTAATAATTGATCATGTATAGAGTTCAACCTAAGGTTTTATATTAATATTCGGTCATGTTTTAAACAAAAAACATATTTAAAGCTTAATATAAAGCTAGACTTAGGATCATTTAATCAAAAGGAAATTAAATTTCTCACTAGTATTTTTTGTGAATATTCAAATTCAAACCCCCTTTAGGGTTTGTTCCTTAGTAACCCTATCTTCTTCCATGGAACCTACAAATAATCACCTTGAAGACAATTATTAGCAATTTTGAACCATGAAACATAAACAAGATCAAATAAATCAAAGCACATGTTCCCCTTTTAAAATTGATTTGCCTTTAAAATCAAAGATAAGATAACTCTTCACATTCAATCTAGAATACAAACTTTTTGGAAATAAATATAGGGGTCCTCCTTTAAAAAAAGAAAGATAGGGGGAGTTGCTCTCAACATGTCCTAACTTTGTTACTCCATGCAGTTCCTCTAAAAATCTAAAAATTATAGAATATGGAGTAATGATGTATAGTTTATAATTTTTTTCTACCAAATAGTTCTCTTCTCCACACTTTCATCCCATACTCTGCCTAATGATTGTATCATACTCTATAACCATCTCAAAATAATTATTGTCACCCTTGGGAAAGATTTATGGTGGGTGGAAGGGGGTTTTAATATACTTTTGAAAACCTATGTGGGGAATATTGGGGGGGGGGATATTTTTAAAACATGAGACTTGTATATGTGGCATGTGTATGTGGAAATCACCCATCCCTTTTCCTATCCTTAGGCCCCACCCCCTCAGTACTTATCCCTCTCAATATTTTTTGTGAAAGAAAGGTGTTCTGCAAGAACTAATCATGTGATGTTTTATAGCTTGATTACACAAGAAATTGTGGTTGGGAATAATTTTTTGTTGACTACTTATGTTAAATTTTA
>JARHVA010003510.1:1495000-1500000 GCA_037957365.1 Torreya grandis
AGGAAGGTAGAACATCCCCTAATGAGGACCTTGGAGTTAAGTGGTTCAAATCTTGGTGAGAGTAAATTTACTTCTCATGATATTGAAATTAGGGAACCTCTCCCCACTAGTAATCATACACCTACAAATTTTGATGCACCAAGTATTGAGGATAAGGATAAACAAAATGATTTGACAAAACCAACTAAGATACTCTCTGAAGTAAAAAATAATCTAGTTTAGTGTCATGAAGTTATTATTGATGTTGGCCTCCTCTCTAGGGGGGGGGGGGGGGGGGGCTCAAATACTTTGGAGGATACCCAAAATCTACAATATTTTAAGTCTAAGGATATTATGGACAATGAGATAGTATTTCCCCCTGAGAATTTTTTTGAGAAGATAAAGACCCTAATGGACATATCTCCTAATAAGGAGACCTTGAAGGAATATAATAATAGTGATATTAAAAATTAAAATCCACAAAATCATAATAATATGGATTAATATACCTCTAAATGGTCTAGAAAAGGGCTGAAAACTATTGCTACTAAAAATACATCCCTTGATAGTCCCTGTGTCAAATATGGAATATTGGTAAGAGATGGGGTATCAAAAGATCGAGATATTAACAATAAAAAGGGAATAAGGAAAATAAGGTTATATAATATTTTTATATATTGTATCAAAATAAGGGGGAAGTATGTCCCCCAATAAAACCAAATAATCCTTAACATGGTAATGTATATTGTTAATTAGAATGCAAGGGGGCCTGAATCCCCAAATTAAAAACTAATTTTCAGGAAATTCTGACATTCTAGAGATAAAATTCATTTTATCATTCTTAAAGAGATCAAATAAATATACACAATCCTTTCCTTCACCCTAGTATATATTTTCATTAATGCAATTCACTTCTCAACTTATCACAACAAAGGTAAAGGGGGTGCCTCTATTTTGATTAACCAGATTTGGAAAGACAATATTGTGTATCATGGTGTTTCTCTCTATAATAGGATTATTTGGGTTGTTATCAATAAGAAAGTCAATATATTTGTAATTTGTAATATATATGCACCTAATGATTATAGATAAATAATATAATTGTGGAAATGGCTTGCATCTAATTTGAAAGACATTTTGTCATTATTTGGGGGTGATTTTAATATGATTGAAGAAAGAGAGGAAAAATTTGGAGGAGACACTCACATATGGAAAGGAAACAAGCTATTTTTATGGTACAAAGTTAAAAAAACACAAATTGGTAAAGCCCTTGAATAAAGGTAAAGCATAAAATAAAGGAATATGGTCCACTTGGTTTAATAACCATGTAGGATCTAAAAGGCTTTACTCAAGACTTGATAGATTTTAATGCCTTTGAGATTTGTTTGGAAGGTTATGGTAATGTGGTTAAGGTCTATCCTATTACTATATTGGGCTTGTTATATCCCAAATTTTCACCCTAGATAAGTCAAATAGACCTTGAAAAATTTGGGATAACATGGAACTATCTCTGCATATAGATAAGTTGCTACAAGGGACATATCTCTATATTTGAACGTCTAGATCCCTTGATATATCTTTTAGGATCACACACTACATTATACTAATAAATAATCAGTGTGAAAAAGGAATAAGGAAAATAAAAATCAACTTATACTAATGAAGGTGATATGCCAAACATAACTCCATAAACATACTTGCATTTGCACTAAGAAAAAGATTGTTAAAACTAATCTCAACTCAATGCTCTTCTAGCATAAGTGTTTCTACATGGAGGTAGATTTGTATTCATATCTAAAGGTGGGTAACTAGGAGGCTTGATATTATAAACTTCTAATCTCCTTCACACTTCAAAACACACCTAAAAAACAAATACACTTCATGAGACCTATTAGAAGAAATGTTACTCACATAATGCATACAAGAGCAGAATGGAAGCAAGGAGAAGACATTCATCACTTATCATCCAAATGGACTAATTTAAATAATTATGTAATAATTAAATATATAAAATCAACTTTATAACATTATTCAAAGGAAAAACAAGATGTTAAAACCAACAGGTGTCCACGATATCAATTGTGGATTATTTACAATGCCAAAATGGCTTGAATATATAAAGCATAGGAGAAAAAATAGAAAGAGTGATGTTGAAGGGTCAAAATTCCATGTTTAAATACTTGAAAATAGTTAAAATTCAATAAAATATATTTATATAATATATCATGAGGTCCTCCTAGACAAGTGTCCATATGAAATATGACACCTTTTTGAAGTTAGCATAGAGATCTTCATTATCTTACTTAAAGCTTCCCTCTTGATGAGGAGTTCATAGGATGTATTAAACTATAGTATAAGCAATTTAAACATATAAATTTACATGATAATATGGAAATAATACTTGTGAATTCATTACACGCTCCTCAATTAATGATCCTCTATTTGACAATTATCATTCACTTCATTGCAGCTACTCAGTAGCCCTCTAGGCCTAAATCTTCACACTTATCACTTAGGTGGAATACTAAAACTAAAGAATATTCATTAAAATTATGTAATAAACATTATAAAATATTCTCTATCTTATATTCCATTAGGTAGACCTCAAAATAACTCCAAACCACACTTATCATCTCTAATTTTAGCAATCACTCGCTTTCTCATTATTTTATCCAAGACTGGTTGCAATGACTAACTTAGAAGAGGGTTTTACATGTATTACCAAGGTGAAAATTAGGTTTTAATATTTTAAATAAATATCCATACACCTTCCACAATGGCTCTTACCTATCCATTTTGCACCTCTAAATCAACTCAATTCCTATAGAAAACATAGAGTTTAGCCTTCCTATACAAGTGGTAATATGGAATAACTAAATGTAAAGGAGCCTAAGAGAGTTATATATATATATATATATATATATATATATATATATATATATATATATATATATATATATATATATATATATATATATATATTCAGAACAATTTTCAAATCATTTAACCCTTCTTGGATGCATTTATCACCATATATTTCTCATTAGGTTTTTGAGAGGGTTTTAGGTCATTTAGGTTCTTAGTGATGATTCATAAAATTTAGATGCTTAACCCTCAAACCAATGCCAATAAGTTTTAGTTAAATACCTCCCTCAAATATACATAATTTCTTGATATCCCATTCATCTCATCCATACATATATGAGTGAAATAAATTTGCTTCTTAATTAGCTTCTTGTATTTTAAATAGCCTTGAGATAGATTTAGGCCAAAATGACCAATTATGGATTGTATTCTAAAAAATACTAAATTTCATCAAATTTATACTCTCCCATGAATGATATCAAAGTGTTTTTAAATATAATATGATAATATTAGTTTCATTAAAATCCATGAAGGTTCATGCCTAGTTCTAGGCCTAATAGGCATAGACTGGTTATTTGAGCATGCAATCACTTTTGAGTGGTGATAATGAATATAAGGCCTTCTCAAAAAAAATTTAACTTAAAATACACCCTACACCTCATATTAAAATGTTTCCAATACTCTTTGTTTCATCCTCTTATTATTCATGTATACTAGGTCTACCAGTTATGTTGCTCATGGAGTGCCTCTAGTCTGAGATAAAATAAAGGGCACTTCCCCTATTACTTTTACCCAGATGAGATCATGAAAGTATATTTTCGGTCATGATGACCCTATGTAACAAGTTTAAAATCTTTATACTTTTGGTCTCAACACCTCAAACTTTTAGGACTAGCTTATGGGACTATAACTGTATGTAGTGTTTTTGTTTGACTGAGTCTAAGATTTGAAAACCTAGTTTAGTCAACCTTATCTATCTCCTTGCCTTTGAGACTCACATGAAATTATGGTATAATCACTATGATATTGATTTATAAATGATAATATTAAACCTATATCCATTCCCATCAACCAAACATCCATTCTTCATTTATCTTAGACTAGTATGTGAATGTGTCAAATTGTAGATGCTCATTAGGGAATATAAGATAATCCTATAGGTGTTTATTCATGTGTGAGTGTTGTAATTACAAATTTTATATTCCTCTTAAGGTTATTATGGTAATTTCACATCTAAATATATTCATCTTGACCTTGAATCCATGCTCTCATCTTGCACCATTAATGCACTATAGGTCACTTTCAAGTTCAAGGTTTCTTTTAGACTAAAAGGAACTATATTTCAATGAGTGTTTCAAGTATAAAATTGACTTAGTTATTATCCATTCAACCATCCTTATCCATTGACCTAAAAAATTAATCTTATGCTTATATATGACCTCAAGGCCTAGTTTGCAATGATGAGACTATTAATCTTACTTAAACCTTATCAAATTCCACCATGAGATGACATTGTATGGACATGATCCTTTTTCAAAGAAGTTAAGGGAAAACTTACCTCTTTGTAACTTCTCTAATGTTTTACCTGTAGGTATTTATTGAAGTGATCTTGATTGAGTTGATCTTTAATATTATTCTCACAACCAATCTCCATCCTTTTTTAATGTTCTAGTTATATTATTATCAACTTGAGGATCTCTTCAAAACTTTGAAACTCCAAACCTCATCAACACTTTGTCTCAATACTCCTACATAATCTTGTAGATGAATGTCTACTTATATGTGAGTTCAACATTCAACCTTGATTTCAAATACTGAGATTTCCATTGGTATATTAAATTATTCCTAGACCATCACCACGATCTAAGAGGTTGAAATAATCTCATTCGCTTTGATTTGAAGTTAATTACATCAAAACAAACACTATAACTACCAAAACATTGTTTTCATACCATTAGTGTTCACCTCTAGTTCAATAAGATGGTTTTGCCTATCCCTCCATGTTCACATGTGACAACTAGATTGAAATCCACATGAAAAGGATGAACATACTATGTATGTCCCTAAACACTACTTGGTTCACATAGATCAATGAAATTAGATGATAAATATGAAACCATTGGGAATGCTCAGGTAGTTTAAAGATGTTAACAATC
>JARHVA010003510.1:1505000-1585000 GCA_037957365.1 Torreya grandis
GCCAAAATCACTTAAACACACTAAATGGTTTGAGTTTGTCATATACAAGTGCCAATATAGTCTAATTTAATCCAAAATAGGGTAATGCATTTTATGTTATTATTGAATTTTCTCAAAAAAATTCAATTTGAAATGATGAAGATGCATTTTGGTGCTCTGAAATGTTCTTTTCTTCTAATTTGGAAGCACATGACATGTGCATATGTTATTTTGTGTCAATAACATCCTAATTTTCATATTGGTTCTTAGTAACTAACATCACCTTATAATTCCTCTCTAATAAAACTATGACCTAGTAATATGATATTTTGAGTAGTTGAATTAATAGTGTGAAACCAATTTTTAAAGAAATGCGTAAAATTTTATTAATCTCACTTAGGAAAATTAATCCAAATTAAGAACTCAAGTGGAAAATACATGGAAATTATTTAATGTATTTTAGTTGTAAATTAATTTGTAATATTTCATCATCAAATGACATCATTTATGGTGTAGCATCTATGAGCCATAAATACAACAAATATCAAATTTATGGCCTCTCTTGCCTCTTTAATGCCCCTTGCTTCCAAATATTTATGAGGATATTTATAGATTTAGTATCCAATATTAAATTAATTCATGTCCACACATCTTGATCTCAATATGGATGATCATGGTTTATTATGATCAAATTAAAAAATCTATAAATAGGAGGGCTAAGACCATCATTTTTAAGCTTCTTTTATTTGAACTTATTATGCAAAATTCTCTCCACAAGCCATTTGTGTGTGGTGTTTATTATGCTTAATTTGTAATAGGATATCTTCATTTATAGGAATACATTTGGTTTCATATCATGAGATTATTTTCATTAGTGAGAAAGAGATGATGGAGGAGCTTTGCCTTGCATCATTGATGAAGTCTTGAGTACCAAATCAAGGGGAATTTCATGTTTTGAGATGCATTTGGGTGATGGGATGCTCTTGGGAAGCTATTGTGTATGCTTTCTTTCATTAGCTCTTAATTTTCATTTTCCAAATCCTATCAAAATATTTGACTTATATTTTATGTTCTTATGAATTTTTTTGAGTTTTTTTTACTAATGCTTGATCTAAATATCTTTGTAATCCATATCTATATCTTGGAATATCTGATGGGACCAAGCATCCCATTCAATCAAAAAAGACACATTGACAATCTTAGATTTCCTAGAAAGTCCCTAAAATCCTTAAAAATCAAATTTTCATCATTATTTTCCTATGTTTTTGTTTTTTTTGTTGATACACAAGTCACACAGTGATCGATATCAGTTTTATGTAACTAACATCTATTCTATCTAACCAACATCAGTTCTATTGTAGGAAAAAACATGAAGAAAATTGTATTTTAGAGCTTTCTTAAAAATTATAAGTTGTCATTTTGGATTTGTAAGTCTCTATCTAAACATTATTTGTATGATCAAGAGCTTTGTTAGAGATTTTGTAATAACCTTTGGCTAACAAAAGTTTTTTGTCAAAATTTTTTTTGCCTAAGGGTTCACAAGGTAACCAATATCATTTTTTATCAACCAACATCAATTCATTTAGGACTTGCATCATTCCTATTTCAACCAATATTAGTCACTGTTGACTGACATTGGTCTTTCTATTTTAAAAATAGAGAACCTAAGAGCAAGTTTTGAAAACTTGTTCATTTCATTAACAGTTATGCTTCAAAGCAGAAGGAAATCCTCTAACATTTGTAAGTTCAATGCATGGAAAAGTGATAAATTTGGCCATCATTAAGCCTTGAATCTTCTATTTTATGTTTAAAAGGAACTTATATGGATTTAATTTAAGTTTTTTGTGAATTTTTTCAAAGTTTTCAATTAAAGCCAAGCAGCCAAGAACTTCATCAAACACTTCGCTTTGGTGCTTAAAACTAACACTCACTTAAATTGTAAGTTTTCAAAAGTGTGTTATTTTATGCTAGATCATATATTACTTTTTTGTTTTTTTTACTAAAAAAAGAGTGTGCGTATGCTCTACCCCATCCCGTTTAGGGAACTTGGGTGATCAAAAGCACTTTTTCCTTGAAATTGTGATTTTGTCCAAGGCATGAAAATAATGTTATAAAGGCTCTCCCAAAAACCTTCATGGTTTGTGTGTTCTAAAAACAACCTCTAAATTATTTTCACTTAGATCATTTATTTTATGCAACTTGTCTTGGGAAGGGGAGTTCATAGCTTCTTTATGAGTTTTTTAAGGAATATTGGACCCAAGGTTTCATATTTAAACATTGTTTCAACCCTACTCCATGGTTGGGTATATAAATCAAGGCACATATACTATGAGATCCATGGGATCGAGAATCTAAACTATCCTTTCTTAACAAAAACATGAGTTAGGTCTGGTTAACTAGGGGATTACACTAAGTAGTACATATATGGAATCATTATGCAAAATAACAAACCCTTCCATAATAAGTTAATCAATATGAATTTAATTGACATGAGGCATATCTAGTGTTAATCACACTTGGGACCATCTAGATGGTCAAAATTTTAAGTTTGAGAATAAACCCACTTGCCATAGACATATTGTTGATGTAGGGTGAGTATCCTGAAGGTCCATATCACCATACAATATCTTAAGATAAGGGGGGTGTAAAAACCCTACTACTTCATGTACTTTTATTTTTATATTAACACTTAAAATCCTCCCAAGAGAATGCATATAGATGGATTTCAATAATATTAAGCAACCTTGTTAATTTAGGACTTAGGATGAATTATTAATTATATTTATCTTTTCCTTTACTTTCTTGGTCATTATTTGAGTCTAGAACTTATTTTTAGACAAAACACATCAACTAAACACATTTTTTGTCCATCATTTTATTTGAACAAGGAGTCATTCCATTGATCAAAACCAAATCATCTTTTTCCTTGTTCAATCCTTATTTGAAAAATTATGTTTGTATTATCTAAATAACATTGTTATGCTATCCATTTCAATCTAAACCATTTTCCAAAAATCTCCAAGTCCTTCACTTTTTAATTCAAATTCAAAATCTCACCTTTCTAAGTTTTGGAAAAAGGTGTTTATTGGTTTTTAATTTGCATTTAGTTTGAGTTAACTTGGGTATGATTTCATATTTGGATTGAAGGCCATTTTATAGACTCATCATCATCTGATCATTATGAACTTAGGTCATCTAGTGTGTCACTTATGCTCTAAATTCTAGAACAAATTTTACCATGTGGCATCATTATGTTGCCCATTTGGTTTTATTTTTATACTTAGGAATTCTCATATGTTTTCACATCTTGCATTTCTTAGTTTACATTATTACCTTCCTAATCTGAAGGACTTTCTTCTAATTTTATAATATCAACTCATCAAAATTGCACTAACTTTTATGGTATTGATGTATCTCTAAACCTACATTTGGTGTACTAGTTTACACTTAGGTTTTTGAGTTATCATACCCTCTTCTAATTCAACAATTTCAACCTACCAAAATTGAGTAATTTTGTGAACCATTTATTCTAATTGTGTGGTACTACGCCACCTTATTTTTATTAGTCACTTTATTACATTGTCACTTGTTTGGAAAAAATACAAAACACAACTTGTTAACATTTTTTAAAACATTTTAAAAATCTTAGAAAATGTAGAGAATGACCTTTTAGACATTACACAAAGGTACACTTGTAGTGGGGTATCTTATGGACCTACTTATGAGGAAGATTAATTTTATGATGGATAAGATAATTATGTGGTCTTTGAGGACATTCCCATGACTTTAGGATCTAAGGAATATTACTTTGAATATCAACCCCTAGAGGAAAAAGATGAAACACTCATAAGTTTGATTAAATCTGGTATTAGATTGCCATCAGACTTCCTATGGAATAATTGCATACTTGGTAAGAAAAAACAATGAAAACAATCTCTCAATCACATTGCAAAAAAAATGTTGCTTCTTTTAAAAATGGAAAAGAAGTTATTATAGATTCAACACACAATAATCAATATCTTTTTACCAAGATAAAGAATATAAGTTAATGATATTTATACCAACTTATCATGGACTTGACTGACTCTTGAGTGGCCACTTCAATACATAACAATGCTTCCAAGGAATAATGGAATATAGTTGAACCAATGTAAAAAATGTTAGTTGAGAACACACCTACGATGAATCAATATATCTCAATTGAATAACCTAAATCTCAAGAGTTTTTGCAACATTCTTCACTATACATAGAGCATACATTTTTCAATCATGAATAACCTCTTGTCCCTTTAAAAAATCAAGGAATGAAACACTCAGTGCATGTTGAGGAGATTATTCAAAATAATTTGGCTAGTTCATCTCAACCAACATGTACATTGGTGAATAGACTAATGACTCCCAAAAATCTATATAACATTTATAATTCAAGATGGCCTACTTCAAGAAATGTTAATCAAACTAGAAATCAATGGCTCACTTACTCAACTCAAGGAGTGAATCAAAAAAAATTCATGGATCTTAGGGTCTATATACTTAACAAATCCACATAACAAGGGCACATACCACCCTAAAAAAATTATATTCAACCCACCAATACACCAAACATGCAAGAGTGGAATTTGATGAAAGAAATTGTGTATGATTGGAGATAGGAAACATAATCAAGAAGTACAAATTTGATGAGATGTGTCCATATCCATTTGATTTGAATATTCTCTAAGTACCATTTTCACCTCATTTTTATGAACCCAAACTTGACAAATATAAAGGAAAAGGGGACCCTCATAAGCACATTCATGCATTTTTTTTTTATGCAAAGAGTTAGCTTATAGAAGCATTTAATTTCTTCATTTGTTTTCATGAAGTTTAGTGGACAATATTTAGACTGGATTCTTAAGTTACCCAAGGGATCAATGGTAGAATAGAACAACCTATCTAAAAAATCTATCAACCACTTATAATATAATATTGAACATGAATTGACCATTGTTGACTTGTGCAAATCCAGACAATGAGATGGAGAAAGATTTTTATCATATCTACAACAATGGAGAAGATTAATTATTCACTTTCAACATAATTTTATAGGTAAATAGTTGGCAAAAGAAAAATTATAGAACCTACACCCTGAGGTCCTACATAACATATGGCTTTCTTGCACAAACACATCTAAATAAATTATAGATAAGGGTATATATATTAATAAGGAAATTATTTCCAAAGGCCTTATCAATATTTATTCATAGGGTAAAACATCAACTTAGACCCAATCTCTTAGTCAAACAATCACAACAAATCAACCCAACAGGTTCAATAAGAACAAGAACATGGTCAGAAATGGAGTCACTAAATCAAGACATGTATAAATGGTGTAGGCCTTGATAGCTCTAAATTTTAAATTATATCCACCTAATCCATTTAATAATTTTCAAAAGTCCCTCCCTAAAGTATATTCAATAAAAACTTCAATGTTTTTAGTAAACTAGGAGAGCCTATTGGGGCAGTGTTCCAAAAGATTGTAGCAACTAATTTGATTGCATAACTTATACCAAGGACATTTATTGAATATCATCCCAAACCAAATTGGTATTGAGCAAATGAATTTTTTAACTTTCATCATGTTTTGGGTCACAATTCTTATCATTACATCCAATTATGACATATTATTGAAGATTTGATTGAAAGTGGTGAAGTTGAGATCAAAATTTATCCACAAGACACTAATCAGGATATGGGCATCTAAAAAGACCCATTTCCTTGACATAATCAACAATCACCAAGGAAAAATCAAAACCAAAGAAAAAATCAATGGCATAATCAGAATCAAGGTCACAATTGTAATAAGCATGATCATAATCAGGATCATAATACCCATGCTAATAACCTAGTTTATAACAACATGCCTTACAACTATAACAATACCATGGGATGAATTTATACAAATCATATTTAGATTGTCACTATTAAAACCTATGAACTTTATTTTACTCCTCATAATATTTAACCCATTATTATTGGGTCAACATACTCTCCCTCAAGTAGTGTTACATCAAGTTCATGTAGTTTTATTGTTTCTCTATTTACATGGGTTACTATTTTGATAACTCATCCTTTCTCTAATTATAATGGATCCTCATCAACTTTAAATTGATAAAATGTAACTAGAAACATGTGAGTCACCCTCCAAGGCCCTTTTCCTTCATTTTCTAATTATAATGGCTCTTTTCTATCTCTATATTGCATAATTGCAACTAGAATCTTGTGAGTTAATATTCAAGGCCCTTTACCCTCTTCATCCACTAAACCCAATGTGAGTATTATGCATTTAGATCCAAAGACAAACATTATGTCATCCAAGGCCAAACCGTCTCATCCTACTATTGAAAATCCTTATAGTCTATTGGACCAACTGAGTAAAACCCTTCTATAAATTTCTATTTTAGATATTTTGCATATATTTGAAGTACATAGAACTATTTTGAATGATATTTTACAACAATACACTATTCCCCAAGATATTAATCCTAAGTAGTTCTAAATACTTATGATACATTTGTCTTCATTTTGATAGCTCACATTTGATCAAAAAGACATGTCCACCCTAGGTCTGAACTATAATAACCCCTTATATATTGAGGTAGTCATTGAAAATAATAAAATAAAGTGGGTTCTTATAGATAATGGTTTGGGACTAAACATAGTGTCCCTGAAAATAATACAAATATTGGGTTACACTACAAATTAAATTTAGCCAGAGATGATCACCATAAAGGCTTATAATAATGCTTAGAGGGAAAATTTTGATACTATTTATTTGCCAATCATTATTACGTATGTTTCTCATCACACTTTATTACATATTGTGTATATTAATTTTCCTTATAACATACTTCTTGGTCATCTATGGATTCATGAAGTATAGGCTATTTTGTCCACCTTACATTAGTGACTTAAGTTTCCCCATGATGGGATCAAGGTTACTATTCCTGTTGATCTACAACCTTATCAATATTTCAAACACTTTGAAGCTAAGTTTTATAATTATAAGTATTATCTAGGTTCTAAATTTATTATAAAGAAGAAGAAGAAAATAGTTTTGCATCCACCAATATCTAATTATATCAACCATAGTGACCTTACATCCACTTCAACTAATCCATTTCTTACAACTCTTGTAAAACAGGTTGTTATAAAAGACATGGGAATTTCTATGTACCATCTTAAAGATGCCTTCTATGTTGCTAAGTTTTCAAAGTCTATTAAATAATTTGGTAAACCTAAGCCTTCCAAAATCCCTAAAAACCCTAACTTGATTTGGTAATGGAAGAAAGAAATAAAGAAACCATCAATGTTATTTATACCTACTACTTTGACAAAATAGGATCGAAAGGCTTTCACTTAAGAAGACTGGTTATATTCTAATGGCATTACTGATTATTTTTAGAATCCAAGATATCCTATCCCTAATTAGATCATGGAAAATTTTGATTATAAAATAATAGACCTTGGCCCATGGGCATAAGGAATCCTTTAACCTTTACTAGCTGGTATATATAATTTAAATCATAGTATCATATTTATACCACTTGGGGGTGTCCTCATGACTTTCGATAGTGATTATTCTAAATTGAGTACCAATAAGACTCTTGGAAGAGGTGTAGCATCATATTATAGCATTTTTATGAGCTATTTGACTTAGATTTATTTGATTCTAATTACATTATGACCATAACACCCCATTGTTCCCTATGCCTTTGCCATCTTGAACTCATTGATTTGTACCAACAAAATTTGGTCATATGCCTTGATGAATTCTAGAATGAAGAATCAATTATAGAGTGTATGGGCCTCAGATATGGATTTCCCATTGGTGATCATAAAAAAAAAATTATTTTTAATTGGATCCTTCTACTTACTTTGGAGAGAGTGGAAACTTTCTTTGTCATAACAAACATAAAACATCAATATCTTCATGTGAAACCTCTTTGTGGCACTTGTTGGTGAGGGAAAAAGTAAAGACAAAGACAAGCCTTTGAGTGAAAACCTATTTCAGGTGATCTTAGATAGAAAATTTTTCTCATCCCTAAAGGACACACAAGTTCCATCAAGTCCTAGATCTATAGACAATACTAGCATCACATTAGAACAATAACAAGTCTTTGAGCATCTCACTCTTGATATTCCTAAAATATTTGCTAGTAAGCCATTATCTAATTTTACAAATTTAGATTCATCACATTATCCATTTATTTGGAAGGAACAAAAAGAAATTATAGAAGAATAAGATGATCATGACCACACATTGCCTACTATTCTTGAATATGTATCTACGCTTCCTATACAAAACATTGTTGAAGTGAACCTAGGAACATATGAGGATCCCAAAATTATTTACCTTGGATCTTCCCTTATTGAAGCATAATTAAATCACATTATATCCTTTTTGATGTATTTCATTGATATTTTTGCATGGGTATATTCAAACATGCCAAGCTTATACACTCACTTGATTGTGTATCACTTTGTTATTCATCTAAATGTCAAGCTAGTTAAACATAATTTGAGGAAGATGCATCCACACATCACTCTATTGTTAAAATACAAATTTGAGAATTTATTAGGATTAGGATTCATTAGACTGTTAAACTATTTTGAATGGATAGCTAACATAGTTCTAATCAGTAAAAAGGTATAAGGCATACACCTTTGTACTGAATTCAAAGATATCAATAAAGCATTCCCAAATATGATTTTCCTCTTCCCAATATTCACATGATTATTGATTATAATACTAGGTATGATACATTATCCCTCATGGATGGATTTTTTTGGATACAATAAGATCAAGATATCCCAATAAGATCAACACAAGACTATGTTCACCACTTCATGGGGAACATTCTATTATCAAGTCATGCCATTTGGATTGAAGAATGTTATAGCCATCTATTATCATGACATGACTCTCACATTCCATGCCATGATGCATGATATTATTGAGTACTATGTTGATTAGATCCTAGATAAATCACAAACACGTGTTGGACATCCTAACATTCTATGGAGAATCTTTTAGAGACTTCATGAATATAAAGTTTGCTTGAATCCTAAAAAGTGTGTTTTTATCATCACTTCAAGAAAATTACTTGGGTTTATTATATTTCAAAGAGGGATAAAATTATACCCTACTAAGGTTAATTCAATTGTAGAAATTCCTCCACCTTCTATAGCTCTAAATCCTATAAGGAAAGATTCAATCTATATGAAGGCTCATTTCTTAATTGGTAGATAAGTGTCACCCATTTACACATCTCCTAAAGAAAGGATTCATGTTTGAATGGGATCAAGAGTGTCAACTAAAATTTTTGAATCTAATAACATATTTGGCAACCTACTAGTTTTAAGACTACCAACACCTAGACAACCATTACTTCTTTACATTCTAGTTACTAAGCATGCACTGGGAGCACTTTTGGCCCAACATGATGATCAATGTAAGGAACACACATTTTATTATTTAAGTTGTATGTTTATGGATTACAAAAAAAAACTATATGCCTATTGAGAAGGAATTTTTATTTATGGTATTTGCATCCCAAAAGTTATGACAATATATGTTTAACAACAAAAAAATTGCTATTACTAAAGTGGATCCCCTCAAATTTTTATTATCCAAAGTAGCTCTCACTGGTTTCATGGCCAAATGGGTCATTGTCTAAAGTGAGTTTGATGTTGAGTATCAAAATTAGAAAGCTATCAAGGGGAAAGTTATTGTTGATCAAATTTAAGAGGCCCCTTTTATAGACACTCAACCACTCATATTTGACTTTCTAGATGATTCTATTATAGAAGTGGAAGAAGTGCATCATGAACTAGAATAGTGGAAGCTTAATTTGATGGTTCTTTCACTTATGGTGGATCTAGAGCTAGCATATGTTTTATTACACCCTAAGGGTATTTAATTCCCAAAGTTTTTCACTTTAATTTTCATGATACCAAAAATATGATCTAGTAGGAGGCACTTATTATAGGCCTTTATCTTGTAGTGTAGTGGGATATCCAACACTTAATGGTATATGGTGCTTCCCAATTGATAATAAATAGAACCAATAATCAATATCAAACTAGATATGACAAGATTTTACCCTAAAAGTAAATCATGGATATTGTCAAATCTCATTTTAAACATTTGTAGTTTGAACAAGTAAAATGGGCCTACAATAGATCTGTGAATGCAATGGAAATAATTGGGTCCATGATATAGATTGAAAAAAACACTAAAGAGCATTAGTTTAAGAAAATATTATGTACCCTACCCATGTCTTTCTATATTTAGAAAGATATGTGCTATTATTGGTCCCAGTCCTCCACCTGAACTACCTTGGTTCAAAGATTTTTATAATTATTTTCATGATCATGTTTTTCCACCTGACCTTTCTAACAATCATCAAAAACTTTTCCTTCACCGCATAACCCATTATACCCTCCTTTGAAACATGTTTTATCATAAAGTCTATTATGAAATACTACTTCATTTTTTATCTTAAGGAGAATCCAAGTTATAACATAAGGAGGTTCATGAATGAATGTGTGGGGTCCACATAAATGGTGTAGTCTTAACTAAAAATCTCCTCATAATAGGTTAATAATGGCCCAAAATGGAGATATATGATTGTATTTATGTGAGGAAGTGTGTTTATTATCAACAACATGGAAATTTGATAGACATACCTTCCTTACCACTACATCTAATCATTACACCATGGTCATTTTTTACATGAGGCCTCGATCTCATTGGGAAAATAAACCTAACATATTCAGATGGCCATAAACATATTCTCACTACTACCTAGTATTTTACTAAGTGGATTGAGGCCATTCCTCTCACTTATGTCACCCATAGGTAGATTGACAAGTTTATTCATTACAATATCATTTATCGATATGGCATTCGAACACATATTATATACAATAATGGTAGATCATTTGTAAACATATATGTTAAATACCTTTGTGAAACATTCAAAATCAAGCATAAGAAATCCATACCATATAACCCACAAGGCAATAGATAAGCTAAGTGGTCAAACAAAACCATTATAGCCATTTTAAAGAAGATTTTCAATGATTCTATTCATAGTTAGCACTTGATAATTTTTTATTTCCATTTGGGATTATTGTACAAGTCATCAAACCCCTACAAGAGCCACTCCATAATACCTTGGTTATGACACATAATCTATTATCTTGATTGAGATCGAGCTGTGTTCATTATGAGTTTATTTGGAGAATATTGAAGATGATGAAGATTATAGAGTCTCAAGACTTCAAGCTCTATAACTTATTAATGACAAGTGTTTGTCTGACCTAGAAAACTTGTAGGCCTATCATAACATATTATAGAGAAGCTAAAATAAGCACATTCTCCCTTAGAAGTTTGATAGTTGTGATTTGTTCTTGAAAGTGAACTAGAATAACATAAATGTTAAACACAATAAAAAGGGTAATTTTTAACCCAATTGGATTAGACCCTATGTTATCACAACAAGTTATGGATTAGGGGCATACAAGTTAGCCACTTTAGGTAGAAAATAAATTCTAGATCCCATGAACATTGTGCATCTTAAGAGGTACTACGCTTGACAATTTTGAACCATTGCATACAAGACCATTTACTTGGGGGCAACTTGTATTGAAGTTATTTTATCCTACCATTATATCTTGGACCATCCCATGATGGAATACATTTATTGTATTTTGACATACCCTGGACTATTATCTTGAGAACCATATTCTTTTCATGACTCTAGACAGTAAAAGATTTAGACTGTTGGCACTCTGGACTTATTTTATCCCACCTTGGACCATCCTCTTTTAGACCCTATTCATTTTAGACCATTATATTTAGAACCACATTATTTTCATATCATGTTCCATTGTAACATGAACCTCTTTTATCCATTTACCATTTATGATCTTGATTATGACTTGTAGGCATTTTGAACACATTCAATGCTAGTTCTACAAAGCAGTATAGCCTAAAAAATATTTTGTAGGTTCTTCTAGAGACAAGTGAACACAAATACATCTTCATCTTATGATCTTTCTCTATTTTATGGTTCTTTAGAGTTATCTTATGTTGCGAACTATTCTATTGTTATTTTATTATTGTTTGGTAGGCATTGTTACCTTAATAGGATCTCATTGTTGCTGATTTATGAGCATAGGTCATTATAGACAACTTTAGTTGTTGTTTGAAATTTTAATCTTGGATAAGCATCTCCATGATTAGTTGGTTCCCTATCCCATTATTTATATCCATGATGGTCCGTTTTAGCTTGCTTTATCTATTATTGGAACTTCTACTCTTGGATGAACATCTCCATGATTTTTTGGTTTCATGTTCCATTATTTATATCCATGATCGGTCATTACAGTTTCATTTAGCTATTATTGGAACTCCTACTCTTGGATACACATCTCCTTGATTAGTTAGTTCCCTATTCCATTATTTATATCCATGGACTGTTGTAGTCAATTTATATATTATTTGAACTCTTACCTTTGGATATGTATCTCCTCAACTAGGTAGTTCCCTGGACATTTTGTAAATATTTTCTTTCTATTTTATATCCCAAAAAGCCCAAAAACATTAAAAAATGATTGAAAAAAATAACTAAAAACATTATCTTACACTTTTGTGTATTTCGATCATCCCATGCTCCTACCATTTTTCAAGCATTGATTTGAATGCTATTGTCATTTTGCGAGCCCATTTTCCTATTTCTTCTACAACATCAATCATGTTTTCCATTTATCACTTTTATTCTATCTAATTTCTTGGGAGAACTACATTTGACCTAAAGTTCATGTTGGATCTCGCATCCATCGAACTATGTAGGAAGTATCCACTTGTTTTTTACATCTAGAGTTATCTTAATGACCCCCTTGATTTTCATCCTTCCCTACATTTATCTTCTATGTTGTTTCCCTATCACTTGGAATCAACTTCATGTTTTTTTTGTTATGTTGTAAAACTCAATGCCTCTATTACACATACCTGAACAATTATTTTCAAACCACTCTAACATTAAGACTAACTCTTATTTATATGTGTTTATTTGATTTTTATTAGTGTTTTGTTGTGATTTATTTTCTTTCCATTTATTTTGTTATGTTTTTTGTTCCTTGGTTGTTTATTATTGTTTATTTTGGTATTTTGTTTTTCTATTTTATCATGTTTTTTGTTTTCTGTGTACATCTTGATGTTACACATGGAGCTCAATTATTTATATCTTGCCTTCATGTTGTTTATTAAGTTTTTCTTACTTTGTTTTTACATTATTGTTCCTACTTGAGTCTTGATTATTCATATCTTGATTTTATGTTAGGTTCATTTGTGTATTATTTTAATTTTATTTGTTTTTATTTAAATGTAAATAGTTGTAACTTCAGTATTAGTAGTTCCTATAATTATCCTTAGTTATAAATATTCATATTTGACTTGTCTTAGTGCAATTATAATCCAATGTCATTATAGATTACTCATACTTATGATGCATATTTTCATTTTTCTATAACAATCACTATATGCTTTGGATCCAAGTCTTAAAGTCAATACAACTCAAAGATCAACTCTCAGTGCACCAATGAAACTAAGTACCAATGTCTTATCTCATACCTAACACTATAAAAGATGTGCATCTCTTGGCATACATTATGAGTCTAATTAAACAGTGGTCTACTTTTTTTTTCTTCATTCCACATACTGTCTTATCTTGCTTTTAGGTGGACTACATTGGCTTGAGTTCCATTTGGAATTTGTAGGTAACACTTGGATATATGATGTATCTCAGGTTATCTCAAATGCCTTTATTATTCTATTAATCTCTTTCATCATTTTGTGCATTTTCATATGCTAGGTTTCATATGGATTTATAGTCATTAGGCCATCACCTCTACATTTGTGCCCATTGATGTTTAATATATGAATTAAGTTATATCCTAGAGTTATGATTGAAAATTTTCCCTGATGGGGCACAAAATTTGAACTAGTCACAAATCTAAATCAGCCCTATATGGTAAAACCATTATTTATCAATGATCAAAATCAGCCCTATTGGGGAAAAATTGTTTTATCAACCGATCAAATTTGCTCTACTAGGGAACATTATTATTTCCATTCTCTAGGGAAACATTTTCTTATTTATTCTAATTCAAAGCTATGTAAACTTTTTCACTCATTATGTAAATTATTTTAGTGTGTAACTTGTATTAGTATTGATCATTCTTTAAGCGCAAAACTTATACCCTAGTTTTGGGTGTGTTCAAAGTTTTTCACTTATGTTTTTTGATTGTATCTTTCCCCTTTCCCCCATCCTTGGGGCCCAATATATTTTAATTATATTTTGATCATTGAGAATCAATTCATGCAAGTATTATCTCATCTAGATTAAATATATTACAAATTTTAATCTCATTTTCTTTATCTTTCAAAAGTCCACCCTTATCTTTCATCCTTGTATGTCCTCTCAAGGGGGCATCATGGGTCATTTCATTCCAATTATTATTGATAACTCTTTTCTTTAAAAATATGTTGTTTCACTAAATGTCTCACTACACCTTCTCAATAAGGTCCAAACGTAGACATCCAATTCCTAACACCTTTGTGTTGAAATTGTCAATCTTGCTTGAAATTTGTGAAAATGCACAATTTGGGCCAAAATAACTTAAACACACTAAATGGTTCAAGATTTTCATAGACAAGTGCTGATTTAGGATAATATATCCTAAAATGAGGCAATCAGTTTTATATGATTAATAACTTTTCTCAAATCATTTTGATTCAAAATGATGAAAATGTATTTTGGTGCCCTTAAACGCTCTTTTCTTCTAATTCAGAAGCATATGACACATGAATGTGTTATTTTATGTTGACAACATCCTAAATGGGATATTGGTCTATACACAAATAACATTGCCTTTCAATTACTTTACATTCAAACTAAGACCTAGGAATATGACATCCTGACCAGTTTGATTAATAGCATGTAACCAATTTCCAAATAATTACATAAGATTTTATTAATATCACTTAGGAAAATTAATCTAAATCATGGTATTTTTTAAGGATTGGAAAAATATATATGATGTCGAAGGGTAGGTGAATCATCAAGCCATTTTCAAACATAAAATAGGTGATTGTTTATCAATTTATGATTGAAAGCATTTAAATTTGGTGAATGTTTGATATTTAAGAAATTACATGAGGTGAAAAATATAATGTTTTAATGTGAATAATATTTATGGTACGATAAGCCATCTCTCATTCCTACCAATATTATAACTTATTTAGAGTGTCTATCCATTTACCTTCTATTATGCCTCCCTAAAATCCTAAAATACTAAAACATGGCTAAGTTTGAAACCATAAAACCCTGAAATATGGCTAAGTCTGAAATCTAGTAGGACCCTCTCAAATCTAGAATTTGTATTATATATCCTAGAGGTCAAAAACCACTCTCAAACATATTTAAAGTATAAAAAACTATATATCCATTTCTAAATTTAAACTTATACTTAAATGTTTATTTTATATTTATAATGCCTATACAAGCATTATTTTTGCATTTGTAGATAAATCTATTGGCAGGACAAACTCCCTATAACAATAGTTTATGTGAAAAAATACTAAATGGATTTACAAATTCCATTGAATTAGTGAAAATTTTAGTGCATGAATGTATATATTTTTTGGTGATATATTATAGTATTTTACATTATATGTCATAATTTGGGTGAAACTTGAAAAACACCTGTTATGTTAACTATTCACCCAGCCCAAGTTTTGGTCCCTCAAAATTCATAAAAGGGCAAAAATTTGCCCCTCAAAATACCCTAATCCAAATTAAGATTTTAAGTGGAAAATAAATTGAATTTATTGAATATATTTTAGTTGTAAATTGATTTCCAATATCTCCATCATCAAATGACATCATTTGTGGGGTGGCATCCATGAGCCATAAATACAACAAATATTAGGTTTATGGCCTCCCATGCCTCTTTAATTCCCTTTCCTTATAAATATTTATGAGGATATTTATAGATTTAATCTCTAATATTTAATTAATTCATGTCCACACATCTCTAATATTTAGGGATAGTGGACAAAACCTAGAAAACTCAAATCTCTATGACCAGTTTAGACAAAAATGATAGGAGGTACATTATAGAACCAAACCTTGAAGTGTGATATTTTTAGCACTCTTTTTATTTCACTAAATGAAAGATATATATTGATTTGTGATAATGTCCTAGTACTACACATCTAGTACCATCTTTTATCTCAGCTATCTCAGTCTTGTTCAAGCTAAGTTATATTTCTCCTATTTCATTATTATTTTTAGAAAGATAAAAAGGTCAAATAAATTATACATATAAATACTTTATTTATTGAAATATTATTTATTTATTTAATAAACTTAGACCTTTAACTGAATTAGGAATAAAACTCTAATATTCCTAAAATAGTTAAATCATTTGGTGAACCTGACTTACTTTATGCATAAAAACCTTAAAAAACCTAGGGTAAACTCCTTAATAATTTTTAAAATATTTTTATTATTTTTTACATGCCTATTTAAATAAAAAAATAAATTAAATTTTTAAAATTCTATAGTAATTTTTAAAATTCTATAGTAATTTTTTTTAAAAAAAATCTTCCAAACCCTAGTTACACATACTAGGTCCCTTTAAATCATAATTTTTCCAATATTTTTTTGATTTTTTACCTACATATTTAAATCAAAAATTCACTTCAATAATTAAAAATCCATATTGAATTTTTGAAAAAAAAAACTTTCACAAACCCTAGTTGCATATACTAGGCCCCATTGCTTTTGAGGTATCACCTTACATGTTTGTGACCTTTGTATCTTTTCATGCATTTTCTAGTTTGTTGTTTTTAAGAATTTTAATTTCTTTTATTTAGGAATCTCCTTCCATAGATCTTTTATTATTAAAAATTATTGAAGAAAAATTCAATCCATTTTAAATTTGTTTTCTTGCATTAACAATAGCCCAATATACTAGTTTTGATGAAAATAATAAGAGGGAACTTCAAGAAGTTTTAACTAAACATCTTGATATGCAAGATGACATGATTAAAATAATACAAGAAGAAAAATAAAAATTGAACAATGGTAAATCTTTTCAAAACATAGAGCAACCAGTTATAAATGATGTTATGGGGGAAACTATGTCTCAATAACCCCTTACAGTAGCCCAACCTTCCTATGAGGCACCACTAGTTGTGGCTAGCACATATTTGTCTCTTGATGTAGCTCTCCTTATGTAATCAATAAAATCTCTTCAATCCAAGGTGCTACTTCTTGATCAAGGTGCCTCTAGACCTACACAAGCCTTGGATTCTCTTGCTCTACTTCATACACCATTGGCACATCATATTAATTTTACACCCTTGCCATAAGGTTTTTTTCAACCCAAGATCACTTTATATGATGGAAAGGGAGATCTAAATACACATTTAATATATTTTCATGTAACATGCTCTGACTATGTGCTAAATGATTAACTACTAACTAAGTTATTTCCATGAAATCTAAAGGATTATGCTTTAAAATGGTTCTATAGTCTACCAAATTAGTTATTCAATGCATTCAATCCTTTAGCCAACATGTTCCTAGCTCATTTCAGTATTAACATTGGTGATAAAGTTTCTTATGCATATACACACCTGAAACTAACCATTGATGACCTTTAACTAGGCTTTTGACCAATTTCCACTTAAAATGCACAATTTAGCCTAAAAACACTGAAACATGCTAAAGGATGTGAAAATGACATATTCAAGTGCTGATTTTGGCAAATATATTACTAAATATGGTAATGCAATTTATGATCCAACTAAATTTGATTGTAACATTTCGAGTCAAAATGTCAATTTTGCACCTAGTTACTCTGGCTTACTCTTGCATATCAAATATATTGCATGAGACATGTGCCATTGTTATTTTTTATTGGTAACATCTTAAATGGGATAATGAATCTAATACATCTGACATCACATTCCTATTCTAATCTAGTTAAATTTTGGACCAATAACAAGACATTCTAATTAATTTAAGTAATTTGTGCACAAAGTGCTTAAACATGCTTAAGAGCTAATTAACCCAAATCAAAGCCTAATTAATAATTTTGATGGAAAATTATTGAAAACTTTGTTTTGGAAATGAATATTAAATATATGAATCATCAAGTAACCTCATTTCTTGGGAAGATATCCCTAGGCCATAAATGCCACAAATATCAGGATTCATGCCCTCCATGCCTTCCATGATGCCCTCAATGCCTCTTAATTACCCCTTCTTCCAATTTTATGATGAGGATAATTATAAACTTAATTCCAAAAATTGAATTAATCCTCAATCACACATCTCAATGTCAGGATGGATGGTTTAGGTTCATTCTAGACATTCTTAAAAATCTATAAATAGGAGGCCTCATCACATGAATTTTAAGTCTTGATAATGCCAAGTTATAATGAAAAAATGATTCCAAAAGCCATTAAAATTAGTGTTACCATGCCAAATTTATTCTAATCCAAGCTAAACCACAAGCCAAAATGTGCCAAGGAGAAGAGGAGATAGCCAATCCCCCTTTGATGAAGACTTCATGAGCACAAGCCAAGAAAGCCGCTCGAACAAGCATTTTGGAGCATCCAAAGAAGGTAAAATCAAGTTTATTTTGATTTTTATTTGTGTGTTTTATTCATGTTTGCTAAATAATCTCTCCCTAGTGTCTAGGCTTACACATCTTATGCTATTTAGTGTGTTTCTTTCATTTTTTTTCATTTTAGAACTAACACCATACTAATTTTCCTCTCTTGAGTCAAATTCCTAAATCCAAAATGGCCAAGTTGGAAAATAGAAATAAGCATCAAATGAACATCTCATATATTATGTTATTCAATATAATACTATCTTAGCTAAGATGACTAGACCCATGGCTGATCAAGAGTTAAAATATCTATTCAAATAGAGTCTTCTACTAGCCTTGCATGAATCAATAATTTTCAAAAAATTCTCTTCCTTCACTGAGTTATGTCATACACTAAAGAAGAGGGAATTCAAAATAATTTCAATGGGCAAACTCAATTACATGAACATATCAAAAATAAAAAACAAGACTAAAAAAAAAGTACCATAAAAAATAAAGGTCAATGATAACAAGAGTCAAAATCAACCTACATTCAATACAACTTCAAGCCCCCTCAGTGAGTGCTTTTATTAGCACCTCCTCAGTAAAATTTTACCAATCTACCAGTATCTCTAGCTAGATTTTTATTGTAGTTATTGGAATGTAATATCATATCTCTCCCTCATATTCAAGAAGTTGATCCAAAAAATCCTCTTCTATAGGGATATGATCATAATGCATTTTGCAATTTTCATAGGGCACCAGGGTACACAACAAATAGATGCATCAGTTTGAAACAAAAGATACAAGACTCAATAGATGACAACATTATTAATCTTAGCACTCTAGTTGAACCTCAAGAAAATTAAACATAGGACAAAACTTTTAAAATCTTTCCAGGTCCTTTCTCATATCATTCTAAACATGAGATAGGGGATACATTAGGTGTTCATCATGTATATCATGCACATTATCCACTAGCTACATATCAGGCACCTTCAATTGAGTTACACCCTTTGAATAAAATGAATAGTGTATATAATACTAGAGTTTAAGGTAGACATTTGATCTCCTTATCTGAGTAAGAAATAGTTGAGGATGATTTGGATTATTATACACTCTTTATCAGAGCTTACATTCATAATCATCCTATTGATAATGTTCTCATAGATAGTATATATAGTGTGAACATGTGTAGTATGACATTAATACAACATTTAGGATATTTATAGTAGGATATTACCATGATGGACATAGTTATCAATGGATTTAGTGGGAACTTATAGAGTTTATTAGGTGAGATTGTACTTCCTCTATAGGTTGGTCCAACATATATGGCCACACCATTTATTATTATTCCTAGTGTAAGATTTTTTGATATGTTACTTGGTCAACCATGGACTCAAAACTTCATACAATAGTTTCTAAAATTCATAAATGCATGGAATTAATTCATGCTAATCAAGTTGTTAGAGTTATTGGAGTTCTATATGAGTTACCACTCCCCACTTCAAAGCCATCTACTATTTTATAGTCACTAGTTTCAATACTGCCACTAGTTTTAATTCTTCTTCCAATTCATATTTAGACATAGTCAAAGCCTCTATCACCAGCACAAAGAGTTCATACACTTCCATATAGGTCTCTTTTATAGAATCCATGGTTTTAGAACTTTAGATAGTTAACATCTACAATGTTTACACCTAGGGTATTATCATTGAGGTCTCATGCCTCTACTCATAGAGCACATGTTTAGAGAGATTATTATACTAAAATATGGGTCCCTAAGATCCCTATAATTATATACACTTATTAGAGTTATAGAGGGACACCATAATAATTTTTCACTATATATATTTTATAGCATTGACAACATACATAGCTTTTTATATCCATAGTCTTAGCCATCCCATCTTGTTTTAAGATCGTGCATGATCCCTCTCATTGATATAAGACACCATGAGAGGGAGTTTCCTATGATATTCATTAGTTAATATCATATCTCTTAAGCCTTACTTGTACATAGTTTCTTTTTGATTGATTGCACATAGCTCAAAATATCAAAATACCAAAAACATTCAAATATAAAAATCCAAAAAAAAATCAAATATATCAAAAACCCAAAAACATTCGAATAATTCAAAAACATAAAAACATTTCAATTGTATTAATTATCAATGCTTTACATCTATACTACCATGCTAGACTTATATTATATTGTTCTATGCTATTGTTTGTCAATTTATCTACATTACCATGCTTCCCTTGATCTTCTTTGAGTGTGTGCAATGACTTTCATACCCCTGATTACTTCACTCTACCCATTGAGGGGGTATCCTAATTCTACATTTGAGACATACATTGATATATTTACCAATTGGGGGCATCTTATACATGACTACACCATCTAGGTTATGTCATTCCTACACCACAGACTCTAGTTATCATGTTCATGTACATTACATACCAGCTTACATGTATTACTCTATTGACATTCATTAGTATATAACACTTGTGTATTTCTTAGCATATACCTATTCTTGTACTCCTTGTATTTCATAGTTTCACTTTTTTATTTGATTAGTTATATGTGATTATATTTCTAGTATTTTACATGTCTTCCTTTCTTACTTTGTGTATCTAGATGTGATTATATTTCTTAGTTTTGGTTTTGTCTCTTGTATGTGCCTTAGGACATTTTCCAATGTCCTTTCATTTTATTCTTGTATGTACCTTAGGACATTTTATAATGTCTTTTATTTTTACTCTTTTATTGTGCATGTGGCCCCCATGCCAACCTTGCTTATTTTCAATTATATATGTATGTGGCATTTGAACATGCTTGATTTGCTTGATTTCTAGTTTGAGTGACATGTGCCCATGTCCCTTGTTTGCTTGGCCTTATGGCCATTCTTATATGATTCTTTATTCTTGTCTTGTGTGTTTTTTGCTTGTTTGCTTCTCACTATTTGTAATTCCATGATCCACATCATGCATTATATTTCTTTCTTGGATGCCATGATGGACATCATGCTCCATCCCTCTTTGATAAATAACAACTAAAAACTAACACTCCTAGTTCTAATTTAGTATATTATACATGTTATTACATTATTCTAGTTATCTAGGCATACCCCTATTGATATAATAATCTCCAATACAAATTATTCTATATCTTGAGACATGATTTTAATTATCATTGTTAAATCATGTATTTCACAGCATAACACACTTACATGGATCTTTCTTTTAGGGTAGTAAGTACAAGGTCTTCATTCCTAACCTCAAAAGAGGGGAAATAAAATAGGGATTTTATCATAGAGATCAAAGCTCCTATTAATTGAAAAATTAATTTTTAAAACACTTAGAATAGTAATCAAAGGTCAAACCAAGTAGAACAAACTAGAAAAATAGTGATGATTATAGAACAGTCATTAATTTCATCAAAGGAAAATAGCATCAGACATGGAAAATAACATCATATAATAGGGTGTCCTATTTCCATCACTCCTATCTAAAAAGAAAAAAAAACTAGACTTTTCATAAACAAAGAAAAAGGTAAGCTTATCTATAGTTTTGTCAAATATATATTAGTCTAAATTTATCAATTTTAGCACAATTTTTCTTAGAGAATCCAGATATAGGGGGCATCATGACAAGCATGATAACTTTGCATAGCTATATGTGATTGCATTTCTTAGTTCCTATTTGATATTTTGTGTGTGCCTTAAGATATTCTATGTGCCTATGGATCTTGTGTCAACCTTGCTTATTGTAATTTTATGTGTATGTGACATTTGAACATGCCTTGTATGTTTGCTTCCTAGTTTTAATGACATGTGTCCATGTCCCTTATTTTCTTGGCCCCTTGGCCACTTTTGTATGCTTATTGCTTCTTCCCTTACATGCTTGTTTGTTTGTTTACTTATCAATTATTTGTGATGCCATGATCCACATCATGCATTCACTTACTTTCTTGTATGTCATGATGGACATCATGATCCATACCTCCTTGAAAAATAATAGCTAACAAATAACTAGACTTATAGTTATAATTCACTATATTTCACATATTATTACATTGTTACATCTACCCAGGCATACCCCTGTTAATCTAACAATCTCTCATACAAACCATGATATATCTTGAGATATCTTATCAATTATCATTGATATATCATGTATTTTCATAACATAACACACTTTTAGGGATATTTCTTCTAAGGATAGTCATTGTATGGTATTCATTCCTACCCTCAAAAGAGGGGGCAATAAACAGGGGTTTTGTCACAAAGATCAGAACCTCTAACCAATCAAAAATTAATTCTTAGAAAACCCAAAATAGTATTTAGAGTTCAAACTAGGTAGAATAGACCAGATAAATAATGAACATTGTAGAATAATATTAAAAATTATCACAATACAAGAGTACTAACTTTGGATTATAGTGTTATATAGTAGAGTGTCCTATTTCAACACTCCTATCCAAATAGCAAAAAACTAATTTTTTTAGAAATAGATAGAAAGGTAAGACCAGTTATAATTTTGTCAACAATAGTTTAGTTTAGAATAAGTAGTTTTAGTATAGTTTTTCTTAGATAATTTAGATATAGGGGGTATCATACATGGCATGATGGCTCTCATTTCTAGTTTCATATTAGGTATTTGGTATAACTTCTAGATTATAATTCATTTTATAGATACTAGTGATTAGGAAAAAAGTGCATGACACATTTTATTTGTCTTCTTTATAGTTTATTGTATTACCCAAACATTTTTATTAGTTGCATGCATTATTACATCTAAAATTGGTTGGCATCATTACTGAGTGGCTTCCACATAAGCCTATTGCCTAGTTTTAGAGTGGCTTTCATACAAGCTTAATCTCTACCTTTTTTGAGTGGCCAAGAGTGGCCTAGTTTCTAGCACACATTTGGCTATCCATGCCACATTATCAAATTATAGAAGATTCATGGGATTTAGGATCCATTTCATATAACACACATTTATACCATTATCAATTCGTAGCTTCACTTCATGGGGAAATAATGGAGCCAAAAGACTAGCTAGCCTTTGTATTTATTTCCCTTAATTTCTACTAATTTATTAATTTGGAAGCAAGTAATGAATCTAGTTATAGGGTGTGTAAAAGAATACTTGATAAAAATGAGAGGGAGAGAGAGAGAGAGAGAGAGAGAGAGAGAGAGAGAGAGAGAGAGAGAGAGAGAGAGAGAGAGAGAGAGAGAGAGAGAGAGAGAGAGAGAGAGAGAGAGAGAGAGAGAGAGAGATGATGGTGATAACTCCTCTTTGGCTTAGAAGGAATAACTTTTAGATAAAAAAGACACTATAAAAAGGGTTATTAGATGGAAGGTTGAGTGGATTGCCTAGCATGAGCTAGATCTAACAAGTGTATGCTTGCTAGGAGGATATGAATCCACTATTTATAATAATTAAGTTGATATAAATGAAAAGAAAGGAAACCTGCATTCAATAATCATAAAAGTAAATGCATGTAATACTAGATGAAATTAAATTTCTTATTAAATAAAATAATTAAATATAGTAAAATTAGGTCAATATTCATGCTAAGATAGTTGCAATCATTTTCAAAAAATTAGAAAAGTCTCTATGAATAGGTAGAAACAAATAAAATAAGGTTTGGTTGGGGTCAAGGGGGTGAAAATAACTTATTATTTTTTACCATAGTAACCATCGATGGTTGGATGAACCATTGGCAATTGGGATAACCATCAGCAATTGGGTAATCATCGACGGTTGAGGTGACCATTAGTAGTTGGGATAACCATCGGTGGTTACCTATGTAATTTTAAAAATGTTCATAAAAGTAATTGTAGATTGGGTAGATGGCTAGGTGAGGGTTGGAATATGGGTTTGGTTAGAAACATAAGGCTAGTAGATGAGTTTGGATAAGGTCTGGGTATTTGGAAATGAAATGAAATGAAGAAACAAGTACAAAGTTACCTATAAATTAATAGATATCTAAATTAATTTGGCTAGAGTGACAATAATTTAGCTTTCAAAAGTGATTTGGATAGAGGTTCAAGTCTCCATTATTTCTACTTTCTTGTTGAAAGAATGTGGGATACATATATGCAAGATAGCTTATACATGGATTTATATATCTTTTTCACTTCTTACTTCTCTCCTTTTATAGGACTAAGTTACTAATTATGTAGGATGAAGTTAATAATTAGATATGAGGATAAAGTTTCCATTTATGATGCTTTAAAACTTGTTATAATTACAAAAGGGAAGTTACTAAATTGTGTCATGCTTATCTCGTATATAGTTGGAAATGGCTTTAAAATAGGATAATGACATAACCATAGATGGTTATGCTAACCATTAGCAGTCAAGGAGCTAGAGGAAAATGGGTGAAAGTAAGTTAAAATGAGGTGAATTAAAGTATTAAGTTAGTAAATTAATAAATGGAATAAGTCAACTAGGTGGTCAACTAGCTTTAGGGTTGGGTAAGGGTTCAAGGTATTTTAGCATCTACAACTATGAAGTTTTTGAATGTCTATATTTTTCCCCTTTTTGTTATGTGGATTTGAATCAACAAGTTGTAGAAAAAAATGAATGGATTATTGGTCATAGTCTAATTGTCTCAAGTATGGGAGGAGGTTTTACCCCTCAAACTAGGAGTTGATGAGGTGAAACTGAAGTTAGGTCAGGGTTTGATAAATTGTAAATGGTGAGTCATGAGGTGACTAACACAAAAGGGTTGGGAATTCGAGATGAAAATACATGCACAAAATGTGACTAAATGTGATAATCAAGATCATGTAAAGACTAAAGTTGCTAATTTTGGTAAAAATAAGGTTGGGTTTTAGGGAGACATAAAGATAGGGTAATCGGTCTATAGTATTAGTCATAGCTGATCAGGTCATTCCTATCAAGTCATTTACATAGGGTCAATGTTGCACATAGGTACCCAAGGTAATAATTTATCCCATGAAATAACACAAATGATCTAGTCATGCATGAAGTGGTATGAATTGTAAAAGTTCAACATGGTAAGGTTGGTCAGTGTAGTCAAAATGATCAAGGTAAGGTCATCACAAAACATGTGAATGTTCAAGTCAAAAATGGTCAATGTAAAAATAAACATAGTTAAATGGGTCAATTAGAGAAGGGGAAGATCTGAAAGGTCAAGTGGTTAGTTTGGGGGAGATAAGGTAATCTCCCAGAAGGTCAACACCTAGGTGGGGTACTTAAAGTATTAAAAAATTTGGGGAACCATGATCATCGATGGTTCGGGGTTTCCCTAGGGTCAACCATCAATGGTTAACTTGATCATCGATGGTCAGGGAAAACCCTAAAAATTTGATATAAAATTAAAAACATGAAATCATTTTCACCATTTTGACTTTTGGTAATTTATGCTTTGATGAATTTGTGTGTTTTGTCATTTTATGTGCGAGCATGCTGAGGTGGAGTGGATTGATTGAATAATCATGTGTTTAAGGTTGATAGAGTGTTGATTTGATGGAGGGTGTACAAGGGTATGACTAAGTGGTGGGATGAGGACTTCATCCATGTTAGAAATCATGGAATGAGGTAGGTTATGCTTTGAATTTGATATTTTAGTTAAATCTGTTGTGTTAGAGGGTAATGGATTAGGTAAAACTAAGCTTTATAGTGACTAGGAATTTGTGTGGGTAGGTTTTATGGGGTGGAAAGGATATTATGTGTTGACAAGGGCTAGAGTGACTATAGTACTAGTAGGAGGACCACTTGACATAGTTTTGAGGATATAGTACTTAGCTATCATTCAAGAGTTGAGATATTATGAGGTGATAGTATTGGCATAGTTACCATTAAATATGAGGTATGGAGAGTACAAGGCCAACTTAGCAAGTGGTCCATCTATAGCTACTCCAAGATAGTGGGCCTCCATAGTGGGTTAGGTAGGGATATCAAGGGGACCACCACTAGATGGTAGTATAGGTGCAGGTGTAGATGGAGCTAGTGCGAGTGGTACCCCAATGGCCTAATAAATGAGATTATATGATGCATATGTTTTTGATTTTGATACTGGCCTATGTGTTGATGGAATGAGATGTATATATGAGAGAGAGATATTTGATACATTATTTCATGTATTTCATGTATTATGATGTATTTTTCATTGACATATACTTTTATTATGATGTATATGATGATTATAGTTATATAGATGAGGATTATGTTCATAAAGATATATATGTTGATTATGTTAATGAGGATATAGATGTTGATTTTGTTTATGATATGGGTATGGTTATGCAGAAATGTGATTATGTTTATGATATATATGTTGATTGTGTTTAGTCATAATTATTGATGATGTTTATAGATGTTGTAGGTATGGTGTATTTATGAAATGTTATTAAGTTATATGATGATGTGATGAGGGAATTGAAACATGAATGTGATGAATTGTTTTGAATTTATGATGTTTGAGCTTATACATAGTGAATGATGTGTTTGTTTATAGATATGATTATGGATATGTGATTGATGGTTTTGATTATGGTTTTTTTGATGATGTGTGTTTATATGATGATGTGGTACATAGATAGGAGTATGGAATTTTATTGATATGATGTGGTTTTTGATGTTAATGTTATGATAAATGATTATTGTTATGATGATGATGTTGTGATGATGGGATTGCTAATGTTTTATGGGTTTGATATTTTGTACATAGATAAGATGTAGTTGATGGACATGGTTTATAATGGTATGATGCATATGGATTATTGCATTCATGAGAATGAAGTTTTGAATGTTTGTTATGGAATTTGTGATATGGATATATGATGAAAGTACATAAAGTAGGTTTAGATAACATACTAAATGTGGAAAAAAGAGAAGGATTATGAGACACATGTCTACATGAACTAATAATGATAGGGCAAGAAAAAGGGATGAAATCTTCATTGACAAAGGCCTAAAAAAATTGAAGGTGGATACAAGTTAATGAAAATAAGCCTTTTGAATACTTTTCATGAGCATGATTTGATTAAAAAATAAGCTATCATGATCACTTTATGTCAAGTAACCTCATAGTCCCTTTATTTTAGAGAGTTTAAGAAGGGAAAGTAGGTGATAGGTAGATAGTTGAATGGGAAATGGGTAATATGGTAACCTGATGTGGGTTAGCTTACCCCTTCTATAGGTTATTAAAAAAATGTAATAGACAAGTCCATGACTTAATATAATATGTAGACTAATTGGTGTAGGAATCTTACTAATGCCATATGTAAAATCCAATTGTGATTCGCTTGCTTTGATTTTGGCATAGGGTTATTTGTTTTTTTTTTTTGTTTTGATAGGTTAGTTAGGTTGATCGATGTAGGAAGCTTTCAACACTTTTTTTTGATAAACTTAACATATTCATCCTTCAAGGGAGTGGTCTAAAAGTTAGAATTTTATATCTATCCTTCAAGGGAGTAGTTTATCATTAAGAAATTTAATTGTAGGGTAGTTGTCCTTCAAGGGAGTAGTCTGTTATGCTAGAGATATGGACCCAAGTGATATTTTGGTATTCCAATTTGATTTTGAATGTTATTTTTAGACATGGACAAGTCTATTTAGGTTTAGAGATCTACCTTTATGGAGGCAAGACTTTTAACACAAAAGGTTAATGATAGATGAGGTAAAGTGGTTTGAGAGACAACTAATCATGGGATTCCATATGATCAGAGATGATAAGTATCCATGAGAACCATGCCATGGGTATAGATGTGTTATCCATGCTTATGATTAATCTATAACTATGATGGATAATCAGATGGTCCTATGTTGTAATCAATTATCCCCAAGAGGAATAAGGATAGGTAGGTGAAGGGAAGTGAAAATATTGTAAACCAAGGGATGAGCTTAAGCTAGACACAAAGGTGACTTTGATCCTTGTTTTCATAATAGAAAGGATGTAGATGTGAAGTGTTGAGAGGCTTATGTTATGGTTTGCCTTCGAGAGAAGATAAATGATAATCTATTGATCCATAATTATGAGTTATGATGTAGGGTCCAAGCTAATTAAAAGAAAACTTGCCTCTTTTGATTTTCTCCATATTAGTTACATGTTGGTTTTCTTTAAGGATGAGGTCTCTACTATTGAATTATCACATTACTAAATAACCCATCCAAGACCTATAAATATATGCATGTACCTATGTATAATTATATAATTCTGATTGTTCCTTAAAATTTATCATCTTAGTTTAAGGTAACACTTAGCCATGCCCTAGTCAGGGTATTTCATTACCAAGTTTGAATATAAAAAAAACCACATATATTCAATGAAAAATGAAATGGTTTGATATCAATTCTTAAATATTGAGTTTAACCCAAATACCCAACTACGTTCTGACCTAGTTTATATATATATATATATATATATATATATATATATATATATATATATATATATATATAATTTTGCCTCTATTTTAAATATAAAAATACCTAATATATATTCATTCAAGTGTTTTTTATAAGTGCACTTGATTCATTCCTAATAGATATGAAGATGATTAAGCATTACAAGGTGATGTTTGTCAATTAACTCAAGTAGTGCGAGATGTTCCTAATGATAATCACTCTCAAAAAGGATATTAAGAAAATATATGTGAAAATAAGGATTTTGGACTTTGAGGGGTAAGACTGATTCTACCCCAAAGATGAGAGAGAAAAGGGTAGCAACCATAGAGGTTTGAATGTTAGTACAATAGGCCCATAAAGCAAAATGGATGTACAAGTGCTAATCTTGACCTGAAGCACTTACTACTTCTGTTAATATTTTATTGAGGGTTTTGTTAGAAGCTGCTACCTATCCATTTTATTAAGGATGATAGGGTGAGGAAAAGCTTAATTTGATGCCAAAGGCATCACAAAGACCTTGGAATTTATTATTTTTGAAAGATTTACCATTATCAATGATGATCTTATGAGGAACACCAAAGCGGCAAATGATTTGGTGATTGATAAAATTGATAATATTTTTAGCTTTGGTGGAGATAAGAGGAATGGCCTCTATAAACATGGTGAAATATTCAGTGCTGGTAATGATAGATTGGTGTTTCTGTGAAGAATGAGGATTGATTTACCCAGTGAGATTGAGACCCCATTATGATAAGGGATTATATTCTTTGGACACTCAAAGGACATAGGCTAGTGTGTGATGTAAATTAGCATGTTATTAGCATTTGACACACTTATTTACATAATTAAAACAATATTTATTGAGGGTGGTCCAATAATATCCAAGATGAATGATACATTTAATGATAACTAGGCCACTAAAATGTTCCCTATAAATTTCATCATGTGTTTACCTGATATCATAGGAATCTTCATGACTATGCACATAATAGAGAAGGAGGTTGTCAAAGCCTTGTTTTTAAATGATTACCCCTAGTATGGTGTAATGAAAGGTACTCTATATAAAATCTCTTCAGGCATTCCATGAAAGGTTGGGAGGAACAATGCCAAGGTTAAGGTAGTTAAATGTTTGGTCATACCAAATGTTGGAAGGAGATGCTTCCATACCACAAATGGTGGGAAGGTCACAATTGATATATGAGGGTTTGATAAATTGATGTATGGTGACAAATAGTTTATATTATTTAGGTTGAGATGTGATTTGGGAAGCAAAGGAAGCCATCATGTCCATGAATTTGTTGGTAAATAGATGAACGAACTAGATAAGGTAATGATCAAATGATGCTAAGAGTTATTTTTAATTCAATAGGATATCATTTTTAAATTGATAAGATCCATTGACTTGGTTGATCATAAGTTGGGAATCCCTAGAAATAATAATTGTTTTGACTCCCAAAGTTAGAGTGGTTTGGAGACCTATGACTAGGGCTTCATACTCAACCAAATTATTAGTGCATTCGAAGTCAAGTTTAAAGGAAAGTAAAAGAGGTTCACTATTAAGGGAGATGAGAATAACTCTAGAACCTTCACCATGTTAACATTTATAGCCATCAAAAAACATGGTCATTTTTTAGGTGGGTTCTTCTCGGGAAAGAGTTATGATGGACTCATCTAGAAAAGAAAGAAGAATGGGTTGGTTTTCTAGAAAAGGAGCTTTAGCCAATTGGTTAGTAATGGCTTTCCCTTTAATGGAATTTTTCTATAGGAACTCAAGATCAAAGTATGTTAGGAGCATGAGCCACTTATCCATATGCTATTTTGGGTATGGTTTAGAGTGTATATACTTTAGTGGGTCAGATTTAGTGATGACATAGGTTTTATGATTAAGAAGGTAGTGATAGAGTTTAGAGGGGTCATAAAGACTAAGGTAAGGGAAAATTTTTTAGGATGAGTATACTAAGTCTCATACTCTATAAGTGTGTGTCTAATTTAGTATAAAATTTTATCTTTGTTCTACTTATCATGATGAATGAGCATTTCCCCTAAGGAATGGTCCATGGTGGATATGCAAAGGTAGAAGGGTTGGTCTTCCCTAAGAGGGATGAGGACAAATGGAGAAAGAAGGTACTCTTTGATTTAATAAAAGGCTTATTTATAGTCCTTAGTCCAATTAAAAGAGATTTCCTTCTTGAGGAGCTGGTGAAAGGGTTGACATATATCTAATAACTGTGAGATGAAGTGATGAATGGATTGGAGCTGCCCTTGTAGGCTACAAAGTTGTTTAAGGTTAATAAGAGGAGGTATCTCCAAAATTTATTGATCTTTGATGGGGTCTATTTTTATTCCTCAAAGAGAGATGATAAAGCTAAAAATAATTCTAGATAAGACCCTAAAAATGAATTTCTTGGGGTTGAGCTTGACATGATAATGGATCAGTTGGTCAAAGATAATGGCGATAATAGCTAGGTAATCTTTGTGGTGTTTAAATTTTCCAAGGATATAATCCACATAGTCCTATATAATTTTATGGATGAGATCATCAAAGATGTAGGTCATGGCATGCTAAGAGGTTGCTCTAGTATTCTTTAGATCAAAAGGCATGACCCTATAGTAGAAGGTCCCCCATGGGATGATAAAGGAAGTTTTAAGTTGATATTTGGGGGAAATCAACATCTAATTATATATTGAGAAACCATCCATGAGAGATAACATCTCATGTCTAGTTTTAAAATCAATAAGTTGGTTGATGTTTAATAAAGGAAAGTCATCTTTTGGGAAAGTGAGATTGAGGTCATGAAATTTGATGCAAAGGCAAAGTATCCATGTGGGCTTGGTGATGGGAATAATGTTAGAAATCCATTATGGATAGTTAATGGTCTAAATGAAGTTGATGGATAAGAGATGCCAATGTTCTTCTTTGACAAGAAGGGCTATCCAAGGATGCATCCTACTAGTCTTTTATTGAATTGGCTTAACCTCAAGATGGGTAACAATGTTGTGGAGAGAAATAGAAGGGTTAATTATAAGCATATCCTGATAGGACCAAGAAAACATTATGCTATGATCACAAAGGAAAGAAGGGAAATATTTTTTTTCCATAGAATTTAAGGATTTTTTGATCTTGATGATATGGGGGTTATCTTAAGTACCCAAGTTGACATTAATGGTAGATTCATTCAACATAGTTTAGTTCTGAAGAGGAAGGGGTTTATGAATAGAATAATCCCCTTCACCAAGGTAAGTGAGAATGGAATCATCATCTTTATGTTGGATGGTATTGATGCTAGAAGAATCTCACTCTATCATTTCAAGATAAATGAGAGGAAGGGTTTTGGTTTGGCCAACCTTTTGATAGGTCAGGGGGCCCAAACTAATGGTGTTGATAAAAAAAGTTAGATGGGATGATATTGAAGTTCTTATACTTTAGGGAAAGTGTTATCAGTGAGGATGGGTCATCCTCATCAATGGTGGTGATGGGTATTGGTAAGGTGGGTTCTTCTGGTGATATGAACCCAAGGCTAAAAAATCATGATGTTTTTGAGTTTTGATGATTGGTAACTCATGAGGTCCCTATTCATAAAGGCCAAGGCTAAACCGCTTCCAATCACACATATAAAGGTAAGCTTTGGCAAAGGCTAATTTGTTGAGATAAGATAAATCAAAGGTGAATGGTTGAATAGATGAAGTAGTGATAAAAGTGAGAAGTGGTTGATTAACTCCCCCATAGATGAAATTTGTTTGACTAGTAAGGATTCTGAAAGGGATGATGGTTATGATGTTAGGATCATAGGCAGGGTCATGTTTAAGGTTCTCATACTCTTGTAGTGTAGGGAAAGCATCCATAGTTAAAAGGTGATATTCCCCAAGGGAGAGATGTTGAAACATGGATTCCAAGGGATATTATATGAGAGTCTGGGAAGAAGGGATAGATGAGCTAGTTGAAGCTTCATCAATGGTCAGGGTGGAAGTTTTATTGGTTTTGGTTGGTGGTGAGGTAGTAATGTTAGTAGTTTATGGTGAGGTGGATGAGGAAGGAATAAGAACATTGTTAGGCTGATATGTCATATTACAGGAGGCAAAAGGACTAGGGTCAGTGTTGGTGGTATTAACCTGAGCTTTGTGTTTAAATTTGACACATTGATGTAAAGTAGAAGGGACACAACTCATGGCATAGATCCAAGGCAATAAAAGTAACACATTGCATTATAACTCACCCTCTATAATGTAAAATAGTTTTGGAATGGTGTGAGGTCCCAAGTGGATATGGAGTACGATTGTCCCCAAGGTAGTGGCTATGGTATCATTGAAGGAGCAAAGGACTACTGCACTTTTTGGCATGGTGTTTTTGGGTAGCTAAAGTTGGCCATAAGTATGGGAGGAGATAATGTTGATGGTAGATCCTCCATTAATCATTACCCTTTTTGTGTTAGTTTGATTGATCTACATAGTGATGAAGAGGGGAGGATCAGGATCCTCTATATGAATAAGAGGTATTTCAAAATCTTGAAAGGTGACAAAGTCAAAAAGTTAGAGGGATCCAATAAAGGGTGTAAGAGGTTGAGGGTCATTTGGTTAAACATCTATAGATTGTAGAGCCTCTATCAGTGCTTGACAATAGTGAGCCAAGGTGTTCATCAATTCATAAAGGCTCATTTTCACTAGTGTTTAGTGAAGTTATTTCAACATGAAACCCTAGATGGAGTCAAAAGGGTTAGAAGGAGAGGCTCCCAAAATGGATACTTTGGATTTTAGTGATGGCATAGGTGAAGGTGTAAGTGTTTGGGTTTAGTTAGAAGGTTGAGAGGTTGAAGGTCATGTCTAAGGAATAGAGAAATTGGATTTTCCCTTGCCTTTTTTTGGGCTTAATATCAAGTAATGATATGAATAGTGTGGATGGGGGGATTTTTTGGGTTTGATGGTTGCTTCAGTTCCTCCTCCTCATTATTAGGTGAAATAGGGGGAGTAGGTAAATGTTGGATAAGTTGAGTTTATGTTTGGATTGGTAATGGGGGTAAGAGAGGTTCATCTAAAAATAGATCATCCTCACCATATAGGCCATGAATAAGTTCTCAGAGAGATTTGTAGTTATCTATGTCAAGTCTTGTGGCCCTATGGTATGCATAAATCAAGTTATCATTAAACTAGGAGGGTTTGGTATTGGAAGGGTATAATGGCTTAATAAGTGGTAAGCTAATGGAAGAAGTTTGTAATAACCTTTGTAGGATGGTTGAATAATAATTATTCAAATGTATTAAAGGTGTTGAGTTTATAGTTTTAGGGATGGGACCCTTATTAGAAGCAGTTTTCACCTTAAAAGTTATAGGTGGTGGAATGGTTTTAGTTGGTGGTTGGGATTACTTTATGGTTGGATTCAGGGTAAATGATTTGAAAGTGGAAGAATTAAATGATGAGGGACTAAATATAGGTGGGAAAATAGAGGTAGATAGGCTAGTTAAGAATGAGGGAGAACTAGATGGTTTGATGGGTGTAAGTGTAGGTAGAGAAAAGCATGATGGTTTACTAGAGGAAGAATAAGTAATTAGAATGGTAGAAGTATGGGGTCTTAATATAAAAGGTAAGTAGTAAGGAGGTGGTATGAGTCTAGTTTGAGGTATAGGTTTAGGTAAATCTACCTTCTTAATTGGTTTAGTTGGGGTTTTATTTGGTGGACTAGATGGAGTTAAGCCCAAATTCAAAGAGGGGTGAGTACAGCTAGGTGTGGGAAGAATTATTTGATTCTTGTCTGATTTGGTAAGAAAGGTAGTAAGTGATTTATAAATATTAATAGGAGGTGGTTGGGATGGTTTACTTATGGTTTTAGAGGAATACTTGTTTGATGAAGAGGTAATAATGGATTTAAGGGTGGATTCAAGTAAGGTTGAGGATTTAGATTTATTTTGGTAAGGGAGGCCAAGATGATGCCAAAAGGTGGCTTTATCAAATATAGGTTGAGAAGTGAACTCTAATCTTTGGACTAGTCTAGAATAGGGCTTGTATATCGGCTTGGTTCCTTGGTCATTGGTTTCAAAGATTAAGCCCCTAGGTGGAGAAGAGGGAATGGTGCCTCCATCCTTTTTTTTATGGAAGGTTCCAAAATTGGTGGCTAGGTGGATGAGGTAATATCCTCTTGTGGGATGGTTTCTAAAGAGGGAATGGAGGGTTCAATGATGGGGGAGGTAGGTATGGTGTCCTCAAGTTAAGGAATGGACATGGTTGTTTCCTTTTTTTGGGTGTCTAAAATAATGGAGGGTAGTTATACCACTTTAATGGGTGGAGTGAAGGAAGAATAAATAGTTAAATAAAAGGTTATCTCCTTTGGTATTTCCATCAAAGGAGAGATAGATAAAGCTAAGGTCTCATAAAGTGAAGAGAGAGGGGTTGTTGATTCCTTTATTTGGGTTTCCAAAGGAATAGAAGGTGAGTCCACTACTTCTATGAGTGAAATGGAAGAAGTAGTGGTCTCCTCAATAATGGGATCACTAATAATAATGTTGATCATATGTGCTTCATGAGAGTGAGATGATTCTAGTTTTTTTCCATAGTGGTGGGTAGAAGGATCATGATTGGGAAAGGGTTTGTAGAAGATGTCAAGGGATTGATTATGAGGTGCATTGGAATTATCAAATGCAATTTCAAAAATATTGATTAAGCTTTGGACAAGACTTTTGAAGGTATTGAATCTACTAATGTCATTCCGTATAACATAGTGAAAGGCACAATGGTCATTCTCATTGTACCAACTAGGCATGGGGTGAGAAACATCAAATATTTGGGGTGGTTTGATAGGTGGAAGCTGGATGAGGTTAGATTTGAATAATTTATCCAAAACTAAAGCATAATACTCCTTGATGGTGGTATATTTTCTTGGAGGAGCTTGATTTTAGTTTCAATTTTATTGGTTAGAAGGGTTGGAAGAATTGGTTTGATGGGTTGGTTGATAGTTGGTGGTTGAGCAGTTTTTAGGATAACTAAGTTTGTGGATGATTTTATTTTAGCATTGGGATGGGTGTATTGATTAATGGTTTTTATGGAGGAAGGGTCATTGGACTTAAATCTAGAATTATTGTTTCATAGTTTTAATTTCCCTTCATCAATGGCTCTATTTTCAAATTTTTGTGCCATGGTGAATGCCTCATCAAAAGTTATGAAAGTTTGAACTTGAAGAGTGGGGGATATATGTTTGGCACAATCTCAAGAAAAGATATTAATAAACTCATGTTGGGGTAAGGAGAAAAAAATTGGTTGATAATATCTCTCTATCTAGATACAAAATCGATAATTGATTCATCATCAAATTACCTAATAGAATAGAGGTTAGTAATAGAAACCTTTTTAGATATATTTACTAAGAAGTGCTCTAAAAAGATCTAGGCTAATTGGGAGAAGGAGAAGATGGAGTGCATGGTGAGAGAACTATACCAATCAAGGTTTGGTCCTGATAAAGACATGGAGAAGGTATAAAGGAGGAGAGCATCATCATATGAAATTAAATAACAAGAATGATGAAATGATCTTAAATGTTGTTGGGGGTCCTATTTTCCTTAAAATTTGGATAACCTAGGTAATTCCCATTGAGGAGGATAAGAATGGATGGATGGGTGGGTTCATTATATATTTTATCATAGGATAAAAGGTAATGAGACCAAAAGATAGATGATTCCAAGTTGGTGTTTTTGTCCATTAACATCTGGACCAAATTTGTTTGAGGTTGGGAAGATGCATAATTAGGTGGTAAGCTTTGTTGAGGTTAGGTGGTAGTAATGTATGGATAAGTGGTAGAAGGTACTGAAGAAGCCACATATTGGCAAGTGGTCATAAGAGGTTGGGATGGTGCCACATAAGGGTTGATTGACATAAATGATTAGGTGGAAAGTGCTATGTATCCTTGTGGGTTAGAAACATATGGGTAAGACGTCATGCGTACTTGTCGGGGGGCTGATATGGGTTGGTTTAGACGGTTGGTGGGTGGTGGTGTGGATATAGATTGGGTTGGAGGTATGAAATTTCTAGTTGGTTGTTGGTGGGTGGTAACTCTAGTGCTAATAGGTGGAAGTGTTTGAGGTATGAAAAGTACCAAACTTTGAAGTGGGGTATAAATTAGTAGGTTGGTTGAACTAAGGGTAATGGTATAAATAGGGGTAGAAGAAACCCCCATGGTAGGAGTATAAGTGACAAGAGGTAAGGTTGATCTAATGTTGGAGGTATTGGTTGGGGTAATAGGTGTTTGGTAACTAGTTGGGATATTGGATGGAATTTGGGGAATGGTAGTAGGTGGGATATTGGAAGAAGAAGGGGCTTGGGTAAGCATAGGTTAGGTTGAGTTGAAAACCACTAGAAAATGGTAAGGCATTTCATAGGGAGGATCCATAAGAGGAATTGAGGAAAAAGGGGTATGATCAAATAAGTTATTTAGGTAATGTTGAAGATCAATGGGGTTATTTTTGAGGAAGGCAGTGAAATATAGATCACCCTCAATAATAATCAGAGGCTTAGTAAGAGGGGGATAAAAATTAGGGGAACCCTTAGCATTAGAGGTATACTCCATGGAGGAAGAAGAAAAATGTGGTTGTTGATTGGTTTGATTCCTCAGTTGTTTTCTAGTAAAGACCATGAAAGGAAATAAGAGATAAAATGACAAAACTCACACCTCAAACAAAGAGCAAGCAAAAAAAAACTCAAGTCAATTCCAACATACACTACCAGTGCATTTAAACTTAGAGTCATTTTTAGATCACTTTTGGCTTATGCCTTAAAAAGTATGAAAAAGAAATTTAGTTTGTAGATCAAGTACTAAAGAGGAAATCTAAGGTTGGTGTTAGGTTATGTTTAGGTGCTTAAGAGAGAAATCTATATTGAACTTCAGTATGTGGTTTGTTATTGGGGCCTATAACCTCACTTTACACACTGTAGTGATAAGGGTGTTAGGTGCTTAGCCAAAATATACTAAATTTTAGAGATTATACTCAACTAGAGAGATGAATTGGTTCTCCCCTTGATAATGACCTCCAAGTAGGATTGCCATGAAAGGATAAGGTTTACTGCTAGGTAATGAAATCCTAGTTGAGATTTGTCTCAATTATGTTTTGATGTGTTGATTTATTATGTGTTTTGGAAAAGTGTGTGATAAAAGAGTGAAATCTATGATTAATTACTTTGCTTTTATGTTACTAGATCAACTAAGACAAGCAAGAAATCAATGTATGCAAAAGGTTTATTTTAATACCAAAAGAAATTTTAGATTTCATTTGATGAGCATACAATAAAGGAAGAAAAAAGGATTCTAGGTCCCACCAGATGTGCCAAAATGTTTCTCTTAATTTTTTCTCATTTCTCAATTTAGAAGCAAGTAATTAAACTAGTAATAGGGTGTGTAAAGGAATACTTGATAAAAGTGTGCACGTGATCCAAAAAATGGTGAGAACTACTCTTTATCTTAAAAAGAATAACCTATAGATAATAAAGACACTATAAAATGGGTTGTTATATGGATGGTTGAGTGGACTACCTAGCATGAGCTAGATCCAAAAAGTGTATGCTTGATAAGAGGCTATCAATCCACTATTTATAACAATTTAGTTGTTATAAATGAAAAGAAAGGAAACCTAAATTCAATAATCATGAAAGTAAATGCATGTAATACTAGATGAAAGTAAATTAATTATTAAATAAAATGAGAATATATATCAAAATCATGTCAATACTCATGCTAAGATAGTTGGGATCATGCTTAGAATGTCAAAAAAGTCTTTGTGAATAGGTAGGAACACAAAAAAAGGGTTTGGTTGGGGTTAAGGGGGTGAAAATAAATTGCTATTTTTTGCCATAGTGACCATCGACAATTGGGTGAACCATCAATAGTTGGGCTAACTATCAATGGTTGGGTGACCATTAATGGTTGAGGTGACCATCGACAGTTACCTATGTAACTCTACAAATTTCTAGAAAGGGAATTATAGATTGAGTAGATGGTGAGGTGAGGGTTAGAATATGGGTTTGGTCAAAAATAAAAGGCTAGAAAATGAGTTTGGATCAAGTCTAGGTATCTGGAAATGAAATGAAATGAAGAAACAATTATAAAGTTACCTACAACTTACTAGATAGCTAAAGTAATTTTGCCAGAGTGACAATAATTTAGCATTCAAAAGTGATTTGGATAGAGGTTTGAGTCTCTATTATTACTGATTGCTTGCTAAAAGAATGTGGGATACTTGTATGCAAGATAACTTGGATGTAGATTTTTGTATTTCTAGATCCTTTTCACTTCCTACTTCTCTCCTTTTTTAGGATGAAGTTAATAATTGTGTAGGAGGAAGTTACTGATTAGATAGGATGATAAAGTTTTCATTTACAATGCTTTAAAACTTGTTAGCATTACAAAAGGGAAGTTCTTAAATTATTCCATGCTTATCTCATACACAACTAGAAATGGCTTTAAAGTAGGTTGATAACCTGATCATTGATGGTCAGGATAACCATCAATGGTTAGGCTGACCATCAATAGTTGAGAAGCTAGAGGAAAATAGGTTAAATTAAGTTAAAAGGAGGTGAATTAAAGGGTTGAGTTAGTAAATTAATAAATGGTTTAAGTCAACTACGTGGTCAACTAGATTTAGGGTTGGGTAGGGGTTTAAGGCATTTCAACATCTAAAACTATGAAATTTTTGAGTGTGTATAGCATTCTTTAAGCCACCTACTTGGAGGGATTGGACACATAGTCCAAACATTGATTAACACACACCGGATCACATAGCTTCACCTAGTGGGAGACGATGGAGCCAAAGGGCCAACCTTTGCATTCTTGAGCCACTATTAGGGAATTGATCACTCAACTTCATTCATGATATTACTTTTGGTAAAAAATCATTTAGCACATACCCAACATCACTCAACATCACTCAACATCATAATAGATTTTGTATTGGTTCATGTATCTGGTGAGGTATATTCATTCCTTTCTCTTCCTCTATCTTTTACCCTAATTTTGTACATTTTTACTTTAGACATAGTGTGTATAGTAAGAACTAATCTACTCTTAATTTTATTTTTTAAATTTACGCTTCACGACATACTCTCTCTGCTTACACCCAACATCACATAGCTTCATAAGATTCACATTTTTAGGTAAGCTTAGGTACGCTTTCTACTTTTCTTTTATCCTAGTATTTTCATTTGTTACATCACTATAATAAAAGGTAGGGGCAAATGTAGTCATATAATATGCCAAAATTGGTAGCTTGAGTTGTGGCTTGTGATACCCAACCCATAGGCCTTTCTTGTATACTCTCATGACACTTATAGACACTTTTTTGCTTATTCTCAGTCATCATGAGCTCTCCATATGGTCATTCCACCTCAACTAGGTAGTATTTTCTAGGACAATATTATCCCTAAAAGTCTTGCACCTATAGGATAGGAACACCCAACTTGGACTATAGTGCCAGACCCTAGGGTGTCTTATTTCAATGCTACTATCTAATTTCATTTTGATCTCTAACGGTTATTTCCTTTCAGTTATTATCCTTCATTTTGTCAGCCTAACATGAATACATTTAACACATGACTAATAGATATATATAAAATCCCATTTAAAATCCATTTAAAAAGAGGTTGGAAAATATTAAAAAGCAAGTAATAATATAAGAAAAACCACTAAGGAAAATTTCCTTATTCTCTACATACAGCCATCCAATAAATCTACAAGCATATCTAAATCTTCACACTAGTCCCTACATTACACTATTTTAGAAACTAAAATAAGTGGGATAACTACATATGGCTTAATCCCTCTTTAAAGTATTGGTATATAGGTAGTGTGCCCACACAAGGGGTGTGGATACATGTTTAGTGCACCTTACACACACTAACCCCCCTTTATTTCTCAAGTTTTATCAAAGTGTAATGAAGTCTAGGGTTTTAATATTAAATCAGATATACAAGGAGTTTCATATACTTTTATTAGTCAATATTTCACAAGTAAGTTCACACAAGGATAGCGAATGAAAACCAAAAAACTCAGGTCTCTGTGAGTAGTTTGGACAAAACTGGAAGAAGAGGAAAATAATGATAGGCTCTAAGGTGTCTTGCTTCAGTGGTCCTATCCTTTCACACAAAAAAAGCCAGATCCTAATTTGCAACATTATCCCAGTCTTGCACAAGCAATATTAGACCCTAAAATAGCCGTTTCAATTTATTTTAAGCTAAGTTTATTTTATCCATATTTATTTTTATTTATAGAAAGGTTAAAAATACAAATAGATTATACAAATCAATGGTTAAAATTATTGCAATATTATTTACTGATTTACTATTCTAGAACCTTAACTAAATTAAGAAAAACACTCTAATATTCCCAAAAAATTAAAATCACTACCTATAATGTAGAACCACTTCTACTCACCCCTGGGTGATTTAGTGTTTTCTTCATGACATTTTAATATAAAAAATGTGAACTCACCCATTTAAGAGTGGTTTAATATATAAATGCATTTTATAACTCATGTGGTGGTGGTTTATGTGGATTTTTCATTTCTAATCAATCCTTAAATTCTTATGGCTAGTCTTATTTTCTTCATATTTTTCATGTCATACATCTATTTTTGAAGTATTTATGAATATGAACTAATATATGACATACTTCTCAATAGGAATTGATAATAAAAAATGTAAACAAGCAAATTAATTTTTAAAAATACACATGAGTTATCTCACATTGTATATGTTTTCTATGATTAGTATGAATACATACCAAGTTTCATGAGTTTTCCTTTTAAAATAAGGTTGTCCTGCAATTTTTCATTTCCACAATCAACATCCCAAAGGAGTGGAATCTATGGAAATTCCTCTCCATGATATTCTAACATGTAGAAAAAATAATTGTGAATAATTAATCCTTTCACCATAGAGCTCTCTTCATATACCTCTCTAGCTAAAACATTAGTCACTTGTTAAATACACCTTCCATTTGAATATCATAGGCAAAATTCACTAGTATATGTATTTGAGAGTCTATGATGGAGGTAGGTAGTTATTTTTCCAAAATTTAGACTATATGTGCTATATGTTGTTTCTCCTACTCAATCATTGCTTTAGGATTTGTCTCACTAACTTCCAGATCTACTCTAGAACTTGGATTGTATTTTTATTTTATAGAAATACAATTTCATGTATAAACCACTAAATTATTAAATATATGCACTAGATCAAAAAAAATCCCATCTAATAAATTCTCTGAATAAGTGATATTATATAATATCGATAGTTTCTTCATCCTTAATGGTATATCAACATTTTGAATAATTTACAACACCCATAACCAACCTCTCCAGAAAAAAATAGGAATAAAAATATTTGATCTTATGCATGCTTATGTGAAGTATTCTTACCAATCCCAAAATGACATAATTTTTAGAGGATGTCTAGTTTCAGGTTTTCCATCAAACTTATTTTTATTTTAATATGGTATTAATACTCCATCAATAAACAAATTTATATGGTCTTCATATACAATTTTTTTGATATCTTTGGAGTACCTTCCACATATTTGATCTCTAGACCTTATACACACATAATTACCCTTTGTTGAAAGACTTTCATATAGAAAAAAAATAAAAACTAAATGTAGAGAATATTAAATTTTTATTTCAAATTTTAACATATGATAAATACTAAAAAATATCCATCCTAAGAAAAACATGAATATCCCAACATAAGTTTCCATAATAGGTGAACTATCTTTGACTAATGGGTTTTGAAAGGCCATACATTGTAATGCCATTACATAATTATTTCAATTTCTCAATTAAAGGTTCAAGGTAGACATCCATATTTTTTACACATTTATTAATGGGAACCAAAAAATGACAATGTTAAATGCTCCTTATGAATCATCAATGATGAAGGAATATTGTAATTTATCAACAATACTAACCAAATAGAGTATTTAATCAACATACTAGAAAATCGATTAACACCATCCATTACCAAACTAAACCATACATTACAGGACATGTCTTTGATATTTTTATGTTGTAAATGCTCAATGTGATTCATTGCATTTGAATCTAAAGGAACATGCCAAACTATATATATACATAATTTCTTTCACTTATCATTTACTAATGCTTTCTCTTGAAATGGATTGTAAAAACATAAATCTCTCTAAGTGGCAAATTCAAATGGTCAACTAGGGATGGGGGGGGGAATAAATTGTGGTACTTTATGAGAGATAGTGACATTATACCCTATTAAACCATCATTACTATAAATATAACCTTTTCCAAGTTCATATCCTCATATATATTCTATATACTTATCTAATTTTTATAGCTTCCATATATCTTATGTTATTGGCCTAGTTGATATAATCTATATTTTTAATTTATCCTTCCTATATTTTTTCGGCCAGCCTGATAAAATTATGAATCTATCCTCTGGGATTTATATTGTATCAAACTAGCTAATACCATACTATTCCATCTAACATATTTCAATTGTACCGGTCTAGATGATACTATTGGATTAGAGTTTAGGGTTAATTTTGGCTGATATAAACCTATATATAGTGGTTATATTTTATTCTTAACATATTATATCAAATTTATATGCTTTACTTGTACACATATTTTTTCCCTAAGGAATTAATCAGGAGAGTTAGTGGTTTATAACCTTATCAATCTTTTCTTGTGGTGTCACAATAGAAGGAGTCATTATGATCTCCTAACTAAGGATATATATATCTTCATACAACTATGTTAGGTATTCAACCTATAATACTATTTTGCATAGATCCAATTGAGCCAAGGAGGATATTAAAGCATCAATAGGTCAACACAAAGGTAAATATTTATATCCTTTCACTCTTTCCTTTATTTACATAGTAGATTAGATATATTTTTTTATTATTGAATTGTGGAAGTATGTGTGCGTATCCTTGTTTATATTATTCTCTATACTATATAAACTAGTGCAAAAATAGGATTTTTTAGATTTGACATTAACAAATTTAGGTTGAATATATGCCCATTTGGTTGATTATTGCACTTTACCTCTTTAAAAATAACTAACTCATTCTTTAATTTACTTTGTACCCTTTTACAACCATTTACTTTATTTGAATACTTACACTCATAGCTTAAAATAATTTAATGTTGTTGATGTCTAGTGAGAGTTATATCATTATGTCATAAGCTTAGGATTTGGACCCCTTTACTCATGATGTTTGAGTTATAGGTTACCCTATTCTAGATCTATAAAACTCATTAGTCTTTACCTAATCATCCAATTATATGTAGGTTCTAGTAAATTGACCTTATTCTAGTCCTAATATATTGAGATAAAGAGGATAGTTGTAGGTCATCTTAGAACATAAATACATTCTAGTTAATTGACATGAATTTATACCTCATTTGGTTAGATCAGTTTCATGTTTTGACTCCTAGATACTTAAAAAATATTCTAAACCATCATAAGTTTTCTAGTATAACTATATCATCTAACCCAATACCTTTATCTATATGTCTATGAATCATATTGACTAATGTTGTATCATTATGTGTTTTATGATTTGTTATTTTTGGGAATAATAGAGTTTTATTATTTTTTAATAAACAAGTTTGTGTTAGATAAATTAGTAAATAATATTCCTAATTAAAGATACCAATTTATGAAATTGAATTAGCATTAAAAATTTTCTAAAAATACTAGTGAGAGAGAGAACATTAAACATATATTATTTTGCACTGTTCTAAGACAGGTCTAAAAATTTATGTACAAGACTAGGACACTATCATAAATAAGATACTAGACTTTGTTTTTTGATTAGATAGGAGCACCAAAACTAGACACCCTAGGCTTCAGTGTTATAGTCCCTCCCCAACATTGTTATCCTAAGGATTTAAGCTTTTTGGGTTTTGTGTGCCTGCTCAGTGTGAGCCTATGCATCAATTTTTAGGTCCTCATTATAAAAAAATATCCCTATAGAGATGATTATTCATGTACTTTTATCTTTTATGAAATTAAAAATAACTTTTGCAAATGGAGAAAAGGGGTTAGTTTGCGTAACATAAACTAGATGTGATTCATACATTGCATGTGGGCACATTGCCTACATACCAATACTCTAAGGAGGGACCAAGCCATATGTAGTTCTCCCTTTAAGAGTGATTTGTGTAATAGTGAATGAAATTAAAGAAATTCTAAAACTTAGTATGCTTGAGATGACTAGGGACTGGTGTAAGGACTTGAATTGGCTTGAAAGTGTATAGGTTGGCTATATACAGAGAATAGGGAAGATTGTTTAACTGGTCTTACATGTATTATTTCTTACTTGAATTATATTTTACAACCCTAAACAAATTATCTTCGAATGGGAATTTTTAAGGATATATTGGTCATGGGTTAGATGAAACCAGACTAGGCTGACATGATGAATAAGAGGAATCAGGGTAAAATAGTAATCGAGGCTCAAACTATGATTGGACAAGAGCACTAAAAAGGGGACACCCTAGGTTCTAACACTATAATCCAACTTTGGTGTTATTTTCATAAGTGGATGATACCTAAAGGGATGGATTAGTCATGAAGAGAGGGTCCTAACTCAGTTGGGGTCAAGTTTGGAATGCCATGGATGATTTGGAATCGGTGAAAATAAGCATAAGAGGGTCATGAGAGTAAGCAAGAGGTACCTAAGGATTGGGTGTCTTTATCCATGCTCAAGTTACTAACTTTTTCATTTTATATGACTATATTCCCCCCCCCCCGGTTATTCTAGTGGTGCAGTAAAGTGAAATACTAGGATAAAGTAAAATAGAAAGCATACCTAAACTTAACTGCAAAGGTGAGGCCAATGAATCTTGTGATTCTGAGTAATGTTGGATAGTGCATACAGATCATGTTGTATAAGTATGCATCTATGAAAGGAAAACAAAGAGTAGATTAGTTCTTATTATATGTAATATAAAATAAGAATTTACAAATCTAGGTAAGAGAGAGGAATAGAAAGGAATGATTACACCTAATTGAGTATGTGAACCAATACAAAACCTATTGTGATACTAAGTAAGGATGAGAAATGATGGATGTGTTAGATGATGATGTACCAAAAGTTATATTGTGAATGGATTTGAGTACTCAATCCCTCAAAAAGTGGCTCAATAATGTAAAGGTTGGCCCTTTGGCTCCATCTTCACCCACTAAATGTAGATAGATGATCATGTGTGTGCTAATAAATGTTTGGACTTTGTTTATAATCCCTCTGAATAGATGGCTCAAGAATATAAAGGCTGGCCCTTTAGCTCCATCATTACCCCATGAAGTGAAACAATAAATTGATATTGGTGTGAAGAAGTATGTCATGTGAGATGGCTCCTAAAGCCCATGAATGCTCTATAAATTTGATAATGTGGTGTGGATAGCCAAATGTGTAATATAATCTAGGCCAATGTTGGCCAACTTTAAAAAGATGGAGATTAGGCTTGTATGAAAGCCGCTCCAAAACTAAAAAATTGGCTTATGTGGAAGCCACTTGAGAGCTCAGATATTTAGGAATGTGGAGGTTAGGCTTGTATAAAATCCACTCCAAAATGTTTTCAACCACCTTTAGATGGAATATGGCATGTAAATACTAAGAATTTTTGGGTAATGCTGAAAAATGAAAGAAAAGAAGTAAAAGTGATGTGCAATATGCCCTCAATCACTGGTGTCTAAAACATGGATTTTGATCTAGAAGTTATACCAATTTCATATCTAAAATTTTAAGTGAGAACCAATCATGTTATGCATGATGCCCCCTATATTTGGATTATCTAATAAAACTATACTAAAAACTATTGATCTGAACTAGTCTGATTGTGCAAAACTGTAGATGAACCTACCTTTCTGCCCGCTTCTAGAAAACATGATTTTTCTACTATTTGAATAAGAGCACCAAAAATGGACACCTTGGTGTCCAATGCTATATTCTAGCCTTGGCATTATTGTCCTAGGCTTAAACTGATCTCTATTCTAGAATCTTGACTATCTACCTAGTCTATTCTGAGTGGTTTGATGGTTGGTTACTATTCTAAAACTAGATTTTTTGATCGACAGGAGCTCTTATCTCTGTAGAAAAAATTCTATTTATTACCCCCTCTTTTGAGAGTAGAAATAGGGACCCTAAAATGACTTCCATTAGAATAAGAATCCCTACAAGTGTGTTAATCTAGAAATATACATGATATAGAAATGATAATCAACAAGATATCTCAAGATATAACATGGTTTGATTTGAGAGATTTTTAGATCAATAAGGGTATGCCTAGATAGATGTAACAATGTAATAGCTTGTTTAATGTTCTTAAATTAAATTGAAATTGGAAATTTTAGTTGTTAGTTTTTTATTTGGAGGGCTAGAGCATGATGTCCATCATGGCATCCAAGAGAACAAAAAAAATCATGATAGGGATCATGGCATTGTAAAAATTGAGAAGCAATCAAGCAACAAGAACACAAAGAAATAATCATACAAGGGTGGCAAAGGGAACACATAAAAAAGGGACATAGGCATATGCCACTCAAAATGGAAAGCAATCATACAAGGCATGTCCAAATTCCACATACACATACAAGTGGAAAAAGTAAAGTTGCCACAAGGGTGACAATTACATAAAAGAGTACAAGCAAAGGACATTGGCAAATGTCCTAAGGCACACACATGAATAAAAGTAAAGGATATTGGTAAATGTCCAAAGGTACATATAGGAGATAATTATAAACTAACAATGCAATCACATCAAGTTACGCTAAGCAAGAAGATAAATAATGTAAAGACTGGAAAGATACAATCACATCTAACTAATCAAATCAAGAGAGAAAGTATGCAATACATGTTTAGTGAAATACTAGGTATATGCTAAGAAATACACAAGTGTTAGATAATAATGTTATGTTGATAAATTAATCTATGTAAGCTAGTATATAATTTACATCAACATGATAACGTAGAGTGTGGAGTGCAAGAATGACATAACCTAGATGGTGTAGACATGTAGAAGATTCCCCCAGTGGGTATGTATATTTATGTGTGTCTCAAATGTAAAATTAGGATGCACCCTCAATAGGTAGAGTGAATCAATCAAGTAGTTAGATGTCACTGTACACACTCAAATAAGATCAAGTGAATCATGGTAATTGAGATAGATTGACATACAATAGCATGAAACAACAAATGTAAGTCCTAGCATAGTAGTAACAATTTAAAGTATGGATGATACATTCAATCAAAATGTTTTTGTTATTTTTTCTTTATTTTAATGTTTTTGAATTTTTGATATAACCTACATACAATTAGTCATAAGGAGACTATGTATAATAAATACTAAGAAACTATGTACAAGTAATACTAAGGAGAAATGATACTAACTGATGAGTCTCATGGGAGACTCCCCATCATGGTGTCCTATATCAAATAAAGGAATCATGTGTGATTGTGAAGCATGAGAGAATGGATATGAATATGATTCTGAATATCTAGATTCATTTTTGGTATTTTAGAAGTCATAATAACCTATGTTGTTCCACTCATCATTATCATCTTGATTTTGAACCAGTGGAATGTTGGTGTTGATTTTTTTTGTGTCTAGATATTTTCCTTTTATAAATTATGTTTTTGAATGATTTTTCTTAAGATGTTCAATAAATCCCAAAACTTGATGACAAACATTATCAACTATAATAATAGGAGTAGTGATTCCTTGAGCTTGCTTGCCCAACCCTTAACCTTGATAATTAAACTATTGTAGATATTTCTGACCAAACCCATACTACTTCAAAAGTTGATCCTTATTTTAGAGAGGTAGAATTGCATATTTTTTGTGTTTTACCTATGTTTGTGGTATTGTCTATTATTATAATTTTGTTTTTTGATACTTTTATTGTTCTGAGTTATGCTTTGGTAACAACTTTTGTACTATTTCTAAATTTGACACATTGTGAATGTGTCAATGTGTCACTGTGGATTACATGATTAATTTATATTATATAGGGTCCTTATTAACAATTATTTTTTGTATATGTTTTTATAATTCTAAAGATGAATTTGTATGATGTCTATGAATTCTATGATATGCACAATAATATATGGATCATCTCACTAGATGTATAGGAGGTAGTTTGATCAACTTAGATTTAACCATTTCCCTTAGTACCTCACTTGGACTCGTATTTGATCTTTGCATTTTTTTTTGAATCACTAGTTGCAGAGTTAATTTATTGTGACTTATTGTTTTGATGTGTAACATTGCTTGCAACTAATTGACTAGGTGAAGGTGCATATACATGATTGACACTAGGGTACCTTTAAGGCTTTTGCATTATGATCTAATTTTCTAATGTTGTGATATTTTCATGTAATAACTGATTATACATGTGTAAATCTGAAATTAACTTTCTCATACTGGTGATTTGATCCCTAATCACATATATTGAAGATGGTTTGAAGAAGCTATAGGTTGAATTCATGCATTAAGAACAATAGTATACACTGCCTCACCTTTTGGAGGGGTGATAACATGGACCTGGATAGAGGTAAAGTAGCTATCACCTTCTTGAGGGAGAGGAGGAGAAGGAATTTCTTTCCTCTGCATGAAATATGACATTGAAATAAGAGTAGCCAAGGAGGAATATATATCTAGGTAGAAACCATGTACATGGGCTAAGATGCATGTAAGTGGAGTTATAATTCATGTGTGTGTGTGTGTGTGTGTGTGTGTGTGTGTGTGTTTGTGTGTATAATATATGATTATAGAGAGCATTTTGCATGAGAGATAGAAAATAAGGGATATAAAGTATGGAACTATGCATGAATGCATAAAGAGCTTTGACTTATGATATAATATTTCTAACATGTTTATAAAAATAGATCTAGACATTTTTCCACATGAGAGAGAAAGAATATGCAAAATAAATTTTGAAATATTGTGCAATTTGAGCCATAAATTTTTTAATATCATATATAATTATGTAAAGTAGGCATGAAATGCAAAGAATGAAGCTTTGTACTAGCATATGGTAAATTTCATTATTCATGTACATGATAGGGCCCATTATGGTTTCCTTGTTATTTGAAATAAATGTAAGAAAAGTTTATACATAAGTGAATAATTTTTGCAATTTTATTATGGATGTAAGGTGATACCACAAGAATAAAATAGGTGCTAGTATATGAAACTAGGGATTTGACAATAATATTTTTACAAAATACTATGAATTTTTGAAATTGAAATTAAATGTTTGAGTTAAGTATACAAGTACAAATTCAAAAATTTATGGGAACGTGTTCGATGTAATGGGACCTAGTAGATGTAACTAGGGTTTTGACGAAAATATTTGTTTTTGAAATTACTATGAATTTTTTATATTTGAAGTGATTTTATGATTTTAATATGCAACTAAAAATTTAGAAAATGATTGGAAAATTACTGGGAGCTAGTTGATGAAACTAGGGTTTGAAATAAAATTATTTTTTAAATTACTATTTAATTTGAGAATTTGAAACAAATTTCTGATTTAGATATACAAGAAAAAAATCAATAAATTATTGGATTAATATTTGAACGTTATTGGGAGCTAGTTGATACAGCTAGGGTTTGAAATAAAATTATTTTAGAATTTACTACTAAATTTTAAAATTTTAGATGAATTTTTGCTTTTAATATTCAAGGAAAAATTTATAAATTAATGGGAAAAATCAGCTAGGAATTTACCCTAGGGTTTCTAAGGTTTTAATGTGAAATTTGAAGGCAGGTTCACCAAATGATTTGTTATTGTTGGGAATAATGGATTTTTATTACTATTTAATAAATAAGTATGAGTAGGAGAAATTATTAAATAGTATTCCTAATTAAATCTACTAATTTGTGAAATTGAATTATAATTAGACCTTTTCTGAAAATAGTAGTGAGAGAGCAAATTAAACTTAGCTTATTCTGGACTATTCTAGCTAAGACAAGGTCTAGAAATTTGTCTATAAGAATGGGACACTATCACAAAAATGATCCTGGAATTCATTTTTTGATTGGATAGGATTTATAAAATTGGAGACCCTAGGATCTGGTGCTATAGTCCCTCCTCAATGTTATTATCTTGAGGATTTAGGATTTATGGGTTTTGTTCTCTTACTTGGTGTGAGCCTGGTTACTAATTTTTAGGTACTCATTGTCAAAAAAGATCCATATATATCTTGTTCTTTATGTACTTTTATATTTTATGAAATTGAAAGAAACTTTATAAAATGGAGAAAAGGGTTTAGTGTGTATAAGATGGACTAGACGTGCTTTACACCCCGCGTGTGGGTACACTGCCTACATACCAATACTCTGAGGGATCAAGCCATATATAGTTCTCCCTTTAAGAGTGCTTGGTGTAATAGTGAATGAAATGCAATAAATGTTAAAACTAGGTATGCTTGAGATGACTAAGGACTAGTGTAAGGACTTGAATTGGCTTGAAAGTATATAGGTTGGATGTATGTAGAGAATAAGAAAGATTGTTTGAGTGGTATTACTTGTATTATTGCTTACTTGAATGATATTTTCCAACCCTTTCCAAATAATATTTGAATGTTATTTTATATGGATATATTGTTCAAGGGTTAGATGAAACCAAACTAGGTTGACATAATGAACAAGAGGAATCAAGGGAAAATGGTAATCTAGGCTTGAATTATGATTTGATAGGAGCACTAAAAAGGGGACACCCTAGGGTCTAGCACTACAGTCCAACTTTATCAATATTATCCTAAGCAAACAAGACCTAGGGGGATGCATTAGTCATGAATAAATGGTCTTGGCTCTATTAGGGTCAATCTAAAAGGCCATGGATGACTAGGAATTATTAAAAATAAGCCTAAGAAGGTCATGAGAGCAAGCAAGAGGGACTTTAGGATTGGGTGTCTTTATCCATGCTCAAGTCACCAATTTTTTGCATTTTATAAGACTATATTTTTACATAATTTATCAACTATATTAGATATATTTTTATGTGTGCTTTTAATTGTATTAGCCAACATGATATAGTTTTATAAGTGTTATTTACTTGCAGATGCATAAATATTGCATACTTATATAACATGCATTTATATCTTGTGCTTTAAATATCTAGCACTATAGTTTTGCATACAACCCATATTTTTGATGATTCTTTAGAGTGAATATTGCAATAATTTCCATTTTTATTTAGTAGCTTGTATGTGATCTAGAGCATTTATTCATTTCATGTGACAACCCTTCCTAGGTGGAGTGAACAATTTTGGTTATTCCCTTGTCACATTTATGCCTCTTTGTGATAAAAAACCCATGGAGATTGAATTAAATAGTATCTCTATGTGAGAAAGATACCTCATAGGCCCTCTCACCTTGGTTTAGGTAGAGCTAGAAGTAGCAAGGAGCTAACCATACCCTCTAACAGTGTCTTTTAGTCATTTTCTACACCCAGTCCATTATTGATGCCAAAACCTCCCCTATTATAATGACATACTAGTGGGTTTTTCATATTTGTTTGCCATTTTATTTATGTGTGCAAGGTTGAGCAATAGAGGTGTACAACTAAGAACCAACACTCATCTAACAACATTTTAGGAGACTAAATTGAAGTCCTGGTTACTTGTGTTACTAGGGGATTCTTGTAGAGAACTAAAGGTATTTCATGTTATGAATTTTTATGTTGTTATTTTCTATATTTGGATTATCTTGGCGATCAAATCCACACCACTCCCCTAGGGGATGTGCCAGGGATTTAAGTATTTGATAATTTGATTTCTCTTGAGTTTTTTACAAAAATATATTAAAATTACATGTTGAAAGGTGATTTATCCCCTTCTAGACATAATTTTAAAAAATTTAGTGTCTTTGCCTCTTATCTCATCATTAAATTTAGTATGTTTTTATCATGTATCAAAATCAATGTGTTAACTGTTATATTCTAGAATTGTGATTCTAGTGGTGAATCCAACTTTATTATCTAGTTTTAAAGAAGATTGGTGCCTGTTTTGAGTATCTTAATTTTCAGCTTTGAGTTTTTTCTTTCTTGAAAAGCTATAATTATTGATATAATCCTTCAAAGGTGACTCATCCAGAAGGCTTGTCTCACCCCTAATCATTCATCAAAGAAGAGGGAGACAAGTTTGAAGGCCTATTGAAGGGAAAAATTTAATTGCTAAACAATGTTTAAAAAGCTAATATTCTGATGATCTTTATATTTTTTTAACTCCCCATAGTTGAGGAATTTCATGGCTCTTTTAGTCATATTGAAACTCATAGTCCTATTTATTTTCTATCACCCTCTCAACTAGCTAAATCCCCCCTAAGTTTGATCTACCAAGTCCATCTCATTCACCTCCTCAAATCCATTTTCTAGTTATTCTTGAACCTCAAATTGAACCAATCATAAGGCATAGGGATATGGATGAGAATGAATGTCCTACATTCCACATTCCTAGATTCAGACCTATAAATTTTGCTGACATGGAAGGTTATCCTAATGAAGTCCCAAGTGAAATAAGGAAATGTCTTCCAAAATTTCAAGGGAATAATGAAGTGAGTGGTGATTAGTACTTGAGATTTTTTCATAATATTATTGAATATTATGAGGTTTAGCATGAGGATGTGTTCATTAATTTTTTTGTGTACATATTAGAGGAAGACTCTCATGAATGGTTCAATTTTATTCCTTATGGATGCATTGATTCATGGGATGAAATGAATAATGTTTTCAAAATTTAGTATGGTGATAGAGTTAACCCAAGGTTCCTTTTGGTTGAGTTTGAAACATCAATAATAACCCCAATGAGTGTATGTAAGACTTTAACATATAGTTCATTAAAGATATATGTGATTGCCTAAGAAAATAAGGCCTAGTGATAAAATGTGTTTGATCAAATACTATGATGCATTTGATAATAAGGCTGCATATTACTTGTAGGAAAAATCTCACACAAACCTATGATTGGAATTCAATATGGACATTCAAATTGAGAATAACATAAATGTTGTGGGAAAGCCCATAAACAAGTGGGCTGATGTGTAACTAGTCAATCTTAAAAAACATAGTCCACTAAGAATGTCAATATTGATGAGATGGTTAAGACTCTATCCTATATTGTAAAAGATATGTCATATAAGCTTGAAAAGCCTAAAATGGGGGTCCCTCATGTGTCTACAAATCAAGAGAGGGATCCAAATATGAACCAAGCACAAAGGGGGCCTAGTTTCCATAATCAAGACAATGATAGAGTGAAGATGCCTATGCATGATAAAAGTAAAAATAGACATAAGAATGGAGGGGTTGTAAAATATGTGCTTGATATATTAAACACAAAAATGAATGTGGTAGGTTGTGACATTGATTTGTATTGGTGTGACAAGTACTTCCTTTCACATCTTCCATGTGATATAACTTAACTGATTGATGAAGATGTGGATGAACTTGAGTCTGTATCATTTGGTGATGATATTATGATGTTCAATTATCAAATTATTTGAGGTAGTATATCCACCTCCATATAATTAATGAGTGTTGTTATTGTTGATTAGTTTTGGAATGTAGCACAAAAGGTATATATCCCAACTTATGAATTTGCTTGTGAGTTTAATATGGCATAAGCATATGAGTTACCTATTCATGATTTTGAATTTTTAAGATTAATGATTATTAAAAAATATGAAGGGGGAATTCCATTAGTTTAAGATAAGCAACTACTAATTAATACAACAATTTCCCAAGAGAAGGAATTCAACTTGAGAAGTAGGCAAAAAGTTGCTACTCCTCAAGGCACTACCCCTACAAATCCAAGGGTGGGGAATTCAATTAAGGAAGTTAAGAAACTATTCCATTTCCTAATATTTATAAACCAATACCCATTCCCCAATTTACTAAGCCTAGTGGTGCTCTCACTAAACATAAAATACCTTTTCTATCTAGTATTCCTAAGGGTGTGACTAATGTTAAAACAAACCTACCCTTGAAGGCTATTATTAGAAATGCAAATCCATCCTATCCTACTCTACTTTAGACATTAGGTGATTGCATCCCAGCTAAATGTGTTGTTACCCTTCCATCTAATACTCCTCTTCCTCAATATATAATATGTGATATGGCCCATGGATTGAGCCAATTGAAGATTACTATGTCACTTGTTGAATTATTAAGAATACTTGAGCATAAGAAGAGGTCATTTGAATACTTGGAATTTGGTGAGAATTTATATGTAAATGAAATTGATTTATTTAAAACATCCTCAAAAAGTGATGAAGAATCTGAAGATGTTATTGAACCCACTCTAGAAGTCTATTTGGGGACTGCATTAGTAGAGAGTCAACTGAATGTGGATCTATTTCATACAACCCTATTGATCAATGGTCTTATTATCCATAATTTGATGTTTGATTTTGATGCTTATTATAATGTAATGCCCCTGGGTGTCTTAAATGAGCTCATAGTTAAGACTACATTAGCCTTTGGTAAATGTTATGCCATGGAATCATGATAAGTTCTAGTTGTTGGACAAGTTAAGGGGTTGGTAGTGTATCTAGGTAAGTATTTAAATATGTATGTGGTGGTTGTGGACTACCCACATAAGTGGGGATGTTGTCATGTAAATAGGATGCTAGCAAGGGTAGAAGTGTGGAAATGGACCTTTCCTATGCCACTATTCCATTGGAGGTTAAGATGGTCAAGCATTATAGAGAGCTAAAGATGATAAATGTAATTGAACATCCAAAACATGATCAAAATGAAGTATTGTACATAGACTTTGGGCTTGAAAAATTCATTAGGAATGTTGACACTAATGAATATCCTATTGCTATTGATATTGAAATTGATAGTGAAGGTCAAATTTGGAAGGTGTGTTCTGATGGAGCTTAATACAATCTTGTAAATGAAGCATGGGTTATATTTTATGTCCCAATGGTAAGTGTTTCAATTTTTTTTAATTTTTACTTTAAGTGCACTAATAATACTACTGAGTATGAGGCACTTTTACTTGGTTTATGGATTACCCATGAACATCGAATTAAAATCTTGATTACCAAGGGTGATTTTGAGCTAGTGGTAAATAAAGTATGCAATGATTACACCACCAAAACTAAAATGTTGAAACAATATCAAAATACTATTTAGGATTTACTTGAATTATTTGATGTATTCAATCTTTATTATCATGATAGAATTTTTAATGAGGAAGTTGATAGAATTGTAGGGTTAGGTGTTGATTTTGATATTGTAAAAACAAGCCCTCATTGTTAGTATCAAGTGGAGGTGATTATTAGGCCTTCAATACTAGACAATGTTCATCAATGGAAAGTGTTTGATGATAATGAAAAAATTAAGAGGTTTTTAAATTGTGAAGTTGAATTTCATGATCAACTTATAGACTTGGAATCTATGGTTCAGGTTTGTGATGGAAAAGAAACCTTTTTTGGGAAAGATAAACACACTCCATAGAGGATTGGTAAGTTTAGAAGTATCTTTTGATCGAGAAAATAGAATCAAGACTCAATATTCATTTATTTCAAAGAATGTGATTGAGTGTAATTTAGGTTCCCATGAGAGTCCAAGGAAGGTTTTTTTGGGTATTCACCTAAGTGTAGATAAGTGTTGATAATGCCATGATTTTCAATGCCAAAACTTTAATGACATTATTCAAAGAGGATGGGATTATATTGACCTATGCTTCCAAATATAACCTTTGGGTAAATGGGCAATCAAAATCCAATAACAAGAATTTTCTCAAAATCATTAGATGAACATCGAAAGCCAATAAGAAGAAATGAGGGGAAGAGTTGAAGTTTGTTTTGTGGCTTGACAAGATCATGCCCAAGAGAGATATAGGAAAAAGGCCTTTTGAGCTTGTCTATGGAGCTCAAACCGTTTTACCTATGAATTTGTAGTTTCCAACCTATCAGCTCATGTAACAATTAGAGTATGATGAGAAAATCAACCACTATGAAAGCAAGATTATCGATCTTGATGAAATTAGAAGACAAACTCATGAAAGACAACTCAAGTTTAAGGAAAAGTTGAATAATATATTTGATAGGAAGGTTACTCTAAGAACCTTCCAAGTAGGTGATCTAGATCTACTTTTGGATAACAAGCATGAGGATAAAGTTAAGCATGGAAAATTTGATGCCTTGTGGATGGGTCCCTATTTCATTAACTATCAGATTGGGGAACATAATTTATTCTTGACAGAATTGGATGGTGAAATAATGGAGCTACTAATAAATGATATGCATCTAAAACACTTCCTTAATTGAGTCTGCAACTATATACATAATTATATAGTGTATAGTCTTATTGCTCTGTTACTTTGTCACCCCTTTTGCTTTGGGCCTTGCTTGTATATTTTCCTTTCATGTTTTTTGTTGTGTGTTCATTTTCAAATCCTCCTGATATATTTTTATCAATCTACAATGTTTTATTGAGCCTTCAGGTGTGTTTTCTAATATTTATCTCAAAGTATTGACTCTTTAATCCAATAAGTTGGCACCTAGTCTTACATTTAGAGGTTCTTTGCATTCCCATATGGTTTGTACATCCCTAGGTGAGAGAAAGTGTTAGTTCTCAGTTTTTTATTAAATTAATTGAGCCCTTGTTAAGCATAGATGCCTATTTTGTTTAGCCCACTTCCTATTTCCAAGTGTTCATCTGAGGTCATGTGTCATATTAATTTGGTATTTACTAGCCTTTGGTCTATTAAAAGCCAAGTTAAATTCATGTCTAAGCACTTTAAGACCCTTGTTCCAATTTCCCTAGCTTAGGCCCTTTAATTTAAACTAAAATTGGTTGGATTAATTTATGTGGGAATGCTTTAAATATGTCATAGACCCAGTTTAAATTTTATACTAAGGTTTAGTCATATTTATTAACATGACCAAACCTTAGTCTAAAATTCATATTTGGCCCCTTTTATTTCTTGTGTCCCTTGATATTTTTATCTATTTGGTCTAATTAATTCTTTGTCCCTTTGTTATAAACCTAGATCAAAGTCCTGTCCTAATGACCCCATCATATTTATTAATGCAACAAAAACCTAGGCCAAGAATTTATACTAAGTCTTTTATTTACCCAAACTCTAACTTAATTGTTTATATTTTAAATTTGAAGCCAATGACATCTGACCTGAAGGATCACAATAGAATGGTACACGTTGAATTAGGGAGAGTTGATCCAATGGTGCCTAATAATAGATGAAAATTCAAAGAGACCTAGGACAAGCATGAACATGCCAAGTGTCTAGATCAGAAGGCATGATTAAAATTTTGATCATGTTACCATAGATTGATGGTAAGTGGTATAGCATATAGATCTTGATCAATGGTGAGAAATAGGTCAAGATTTCAATGAAGCTCAAGGTGAACACAAAAATGATAAGTGGTATAATTGCATGCCATAAATTAAATCTTGGGAACCTATTAGAAGATGAAAAAAGTGCATTGAGATGTACATATTATGATTAATGGAGTGTAGTAGGTCAATAATTTTCAACAAAGATACAAGAAAATGTGAGATTTCCACATAGAAAAAGTACATTAACCTGGTAGAACTGATAGAGTATAGAGTGTAAAAGGCTATATGACAACAAAGTGGCATGACTTCAAAGCTAAGTAAAGATAGTAATAAATGGCATTCTACCCATTAGATCAATATTTGATGGATCACATTCGATCACCCAAAGTAAGATTTAATTGTTTAATATCAGTGTGAACTTTTCAACAAAGATGGGATGAACACAATGTTGACAAGTGTCACAATCATAAGAAATATTACAAGATAGCCAATGGAATTTAATCATTAAAATATAGATAAATGTTCTATGATGATCCATGTAGGGTAATCAGATAACACAAAGGGAAGGTGAACTTTTCACATATATATTAGGCCAAATGGTAAGTCACCACTTGGTGAAAGGGCATTATCTTAGTAATGACTGACTGTATAGAATACAAAAATCCCATAGATTATCTAAGTGAAATGATATTGGGGGTATTAATAGAGATATAATAGATCAAAATAAAATTTAATGATGAAGGGATGATGAGATCCCATAGAAATTCCAAGTAGCACACTCATATTCATCATGTAGATAAGGATTTGGTAGTGTTAGTCTTAGGTGGACTATTCAAAGATCTAGACCCAATGACATGTTGACACATGTCCTAGGGGAAATAGTCACATTTAAAGTTAATGACTAGGGTGAAATGGAATGTATACATAGGTAGATATCTCACATTAAATTTTCTTTTATAAGGGAATATATAACTTATACAGTGTGTGGCTTATAGGTGAGTCACAATTAAACTAGGTCAATAACTAGTGTTCAATCATGGGTTTAAAGGATCAATAGAAATTATTTGATCTGATAAAATTAAATTAATGGTGATAGTTGAAGGTGGACATTTCAATGAATCTCAAATCTAATGTGGCATGCTATATGTCAATATGTGGAAATATTTGTCTTAAGAGTTGAAATTGATGGCTCTTACATGGATGGGAAATATTCACAACATAGAAGAGAGTCTATGGACTATTTCAAATCATATTTTATAGATTAGCTACAGATAATTTTTTTCCTTTACCATAGCTTGAGTATCTCAATGCCATCATTATAAGAGCAACTTATTCCATGGAATTCATAAGATGAAAACCAGTTGTCTAGGAGGTTCCAATTATGCAAGAAAGTGGTCAAGGGCATTTCCAGATAGTTATATGTGAGGATAATGTTTTTTTGACCTACACCACAAAAATTCACCTTTTAGACCATGTTAAAAGGCATCTCCAATGAAGAAATCAAAGGGTTTTTTGTAAATCTTCATCATTTTTTATAGAAGAAGTTAGAGTAATGATTTTTATTACAAATAGATGAAGATTTTACATGTGGAAAGGAATATTTTATAGTTGGGATCATCTTGGTAGAATTTGGAGAGCTATTTTACAATTTTATAAATGGAAACCCACAATCCTAGATTTGAATACAATGCAAAATGTATAGATATGGGGATTTTCCTCTATTATCAAGGTTGGTTGTTATTGGTTTTTATTTTTCTCTAACTCTAGGTTATGAAAAAAACTTTAGGATCAACTATTGTGTGTAGATATTATCTCCCTTGATAAGTTTGTTGCAAGTGTATAGCCATTATAAATATTTGAGAGAATGTTTATCTTTCCCTTGTCCAATTTGCATAAATCACACCATGTTTGTCCCCATGGTAGCATTTTGAAAAATTGATGTATGCAATATCTCTTTTCAAGTTAATGAAAATGCTTGTGGTTCTTTGTTATTTCCTATTTATGAAGTTCAAAAACATGTTTTGAAAGTTACACTGATTGGATTTATGGGTTTATGTTCATTAGTGGTTATCATTCCAAGCATAGATCGAGATTATAAACCCTTTCTACATTATTTTAGGATATGTTTTTGAATAACTTGTTAGGGCACCCTAGGTTTATGAATTTGACAGGGAAAAGTGTTTGAAATATTATTTTTAGTGTATGTTCTAATCTTTTATGGATCATTTGACATTTCTCATTATTTTGGATTTGAGTTATCCTTACATCTTCATTAAGGATAATGTCATGAATCCTACAAGATACCCTATTGTTTGAGAATAAATAGTACACCACACACTTTTTAAAAAATTAACTAAATTATCTTACCCTATACTACCCTAAAAATAATACACCCTTTACATATAATAAGTATTATTTGCCTATAGATGCATAAATATTACATACTTATATAACATGAATTTGCATCTTATGATATATCTAGTACTATAATTTTTCATGTAGCCTATGTTGTTGAAGATTATTTAGAGTTAAGGGTATAGTCATTAACATTTGTCTTAGGTAGCTTGTATTTGATCTAGATCATTTGTTTATTCCATGTGACAACCCCTCTTAGGTGGAGTGAACAAGTTTGGTTGTGTCCTAGTCACATTTATGCCTATGTATGCTAAAAACCACCATGTAGGTTACATTGCATAATATATCCATGTGAGAAAGATAACTCATAAGTAATATCACCTTGGTTCAAGTCGAGTTGAAAGTAGCAGGGAGATAACCATACCTTTTATCGGTGCCTCTCAGTCATTTTTTATGTTTGATCCATTCTTGATGCCAAACCCTCCCCTAGCTATAATGACATACTAGTGAGATTTTCATATTTCTTTTCCATTTTATTTAAGCATTCAAGGTTAAGTGATAAAAGTGTATAATTGGGAACCATCAACCCAATTGTCAGAGATGTTAGAACCTGAGTAATCAAGTTACCTCATTATCAGGAGTTTTAGTATCACACACCTATCGAAGATGTCATATCCTAACTAAATGAAGGAATACTTATGAGCTCAAAATATGGCTCATTATTGGCATATTTTTTCCTTCATTTCATCTCTCCAAGGATATAATCTTATGCAAATCATAGACTTTTAGTTGATTGTAGCATGGAAAATAGATGCTTTATTTCATTTATGTCAAACTAAAGATTGAGTTACTACTTTACCATTTATGCCTAACAAGTAGCATGATTTAGTGTTTTAGTTTTCAATAATTCATAATAAAGATGAAATAATTAGGATTTTGAGGAAATTTTAGTTTTGATTTTGGTTGTCTAAAGCTATGAACTTACTCAGTCCTCATCTACAAACTCTACATAATCTATGGACTCTCCTAATTCAGAATCTATAGACTCTAAAAATGTTTAGCCTCAAATAATATTAAGTTAAATATAGACAATATAGGTCCATATCTATGGACTCTATAGGTATAAAGTCAAATAATTCATAGATTTTGTACGTAGTCTATAAAATGATGATTGTTATAGCTGGAGTCACATCAATAAAATCTTTGACTTCTATTTTGAAGGATTCAATTTTGATATAATTTATACATAATTAGACCTTAATAATATTATATGGATATAATAAATATCTCATAACAATATTTGGATTTTCTAAAATCTTAATTTAAATCTTCTATTTTGGGGATAGACAGACTGACTAGGTAGTTCTAATTTTCTGCATACTATTTTAGTCCAATGTGTTAACATAAAACTATAAGTCTTTTGTCTTAGAGAGGATGATTATTGCCTATTGAATATAAACACACTTTGATTTTTAGACATATTTTACACATTCCATCTTTCATAATTTAATGTAATATTATTCCAACTTTCAGCACTAAGTAGACTTCATTGTTGACTCTAAGAAGAGCAAGGGCCCACTGTCCTTGGAATCAAAAATTTATGTACGGTATTTATATTTATGTTACATTGATTTTTCATTACTATACAATAAAATTATCCTAAATACTTTCATGCATTAATAATCTCAATTCAAGATTCACATTCTAATACCTATTTTCTTTCCAAGCAAGTGTGAATTAGATTTATTTTTACATTTCCAAGAAAGTGGGAATTAGATTTAGTTTTACATTTCCAAGAAAGTTTGAATTAGATTTAGATTCAAATTTTCAAGAAAGTGTGAAGAAAATAGTTTAAAAATCATTCTTTCATTATCAAGAGTTAAAATATAATCACCAGATACCCCCCCAAAAACCACTCTATCACTCTACCATCATAAGCCTTGTTGTAGACATATTTAGACACTAGATCTAGTTTCATAGACATCAATATGAAGGATTGATTAAATGAAGAGTTAAATAACAATCATCATTTTTGGCACCGTTGTCAAGGAGTTTTTAGGTGTTAGTAAGGTAAATCTTATTGATCTATAATAAAAATATAAAAAAGTTAAAAAACATCAAAATCATAAAAGAAGCAATCAATTTATATTTCAAACAAGAGATTTTAAAGGATGATTTGTTTCAAAATTTGCTCCAAAAACAACAAAATAAAGTCCTTCAACATTTGTAGTTGAAATTTCTACCCCAAAATCTAGAAAAGAAAACCCATCACCATCATTACCTAAGGATCTCAAATAGACTATTGAATCACATCTTCATGATTCTCTTAAAATCTTATTTGGGACTAGAGAATTGCATTAGAAGAAGATATGGGTGACTGACAAGACTAACAAGTTGCACAACTAAGAATGACTTTTTCCTTCCCTATTTTTGTATATCCTCATGATCAAATTACCATTATAACATTTCTCTTGCAAATTTGCCAAATTTTTGGGAAAGATCCATAGAAGACCCTAATCAGTTTATATTTGAATTTAAGGTTATTTGTCAAACTAATGACAACATAATAGACAATCAAAAACTAAAATTGTTCCCATCAACACTCAAAGATGCATCCATGAGATGGTTCATGAGTCTCCCAGGCAATTCCATTCATACATGGGAAGATATGGAAACTAAATTCATGAACAAATATCAAGATTAATGTAAGGTGAGAGAAAGAAAGGAAGAATTCTTTAAACTTAACCAAAATGAAGATGAATCTTTAGAGGAATATTTGGAAAAAAAATTGTTCACTCATAAATGAAGTAGTTATCCATTTCCTAAGGAAGTCATGAAACTTGTTTTCCTTAAAATACTAGATGAAGACATTAGAAATGCATTAAAATTAATGGGTGGAGGAGACATAAACAAACTAACCTTTCATCAGATCTTAGAACTCTATACTAATTATTCCTATACATAACTAGGTATGAGGAGAGGAAGGTTAGGAAAATCCCATGAAATAGGCAAATTCATGGAAGAATTTGCTAATTTGAAAATTGATATTTTGGTAAGACTAATTAGTACATTGGATGGCCTTCAAGCTAAATCTAATGCGACTGAACCATTATCAATTTAATATCCTAAGTATGCATTGAAACATGCTCTCAGGGATTATCCTTTAGACAAAACAAACATTTTTACTTGTGGAATTTGTGAAGGAATGGACCATGACACAAACCATTATAACCTTATGCCTACTTTGAAAAATTAGATGAAAGTAAATGTTCAATCCATTGAAGAGATAAAATATGTACAAAGATAGAACTTTTATCCATAAAATTAGATATAAGGATAGTTTAGTACAAGAAATTTGTCCAATCCATGGCTAACACCATGGAATGTTCCAACACCTCCACATATGTGGGGTTAGACTCAAATGCCACCAGCTCAAATTCCATGGCTAGGATAGGATTGGTATCACCTCAATCATGGATGTTGTCACACCATCCATGGATACCTCAAAAACAACCATGAGTACCACAACAACAACCTCATCCACAATGGAATCCATAATGGACTCCTCATCGACAATTAAATCAACCAAGAAGGAAACTCTAGTAGAAAACCATAATGTTACCCCCTATCATCCAATAGCCAAAATAAGTCAATCAACCTCCAATTCCTACACAACTGGTAGCTAATCCAAATAAATTATAACCACCTATTTATGTCCATGAATAAGGATAAATAATAAATGTAGGAGCTTTTTACTCTATTGATATATAGATAAGGTTAAGAAAAACTATAAAAGATCCCCCAATTCTCATTTCTGAAGTACCCAATAAAAAAGAAGAAACAACCTTGCATGAACCAAACATCAAATAAGTTGAAACTAATAAAAATCTTAAAAAATCCAAGAAAAATATCACTACACCAATAGTTCCTTTTCTTGAGATATTGAAATAAATTGAAATCAAATAAGAATCAAATTTGATCCATGAATTACAAAAGATCAACATTGAGGTATCCATACTAAAATTTATTAGGGATATTCCTAAATTAAATAAAATCATCAAGATTTTGTGTCAAAACATATAGAAGAAATAAATAGTACTTAAAAAGCATACATGTTAATGGTAAAGTTGGTGACTTATTAGTAGGGAAATTGTTAATACCCAAATATGCAGACCCAGGTAGTCCAGTCATAATAGTCACAATAGGAGGGAAGGAAATTCCTAAAATTTTATTAGATTTAGGAGTAGAAATTAATCTCATGAAAATTGATACTCTCTAAACACTATGCCTCACATAAATACAACCTACATCTACTATTCTTGAAATGGCAAATCAATTTATAACCAAACTAGAAGGAACCATAGAAAATGTTGTAGTACTTATTGAGTCTTGGGAATATCTAATTGATTTTATGGTAACGTAACTTAAAATAAATAGTTTAGGATATCCTCTAACCCTAGAAAGGCCATGGTTATCTATTTTAGTAGCATTAATTGATTATAGGTCATGAGATACAACCATTTCTAATGGTCTAAAATCCAAATTCATTTTCTTGTATCTTCCTGAAAGACCATCAATAAACCACATAAAAAATCCTTGGATAGACAAGTCAAACAATGACATAAATTATCTTTCATCATTTTCCATGATCATACTAAAAAAACATTTAGAAGATTGACTAAATAAATTATTCCAGAGGAATATAAACATTTAGCAAAATCTATAAACTCTACTAGTCCATAATCTATAAACTCTACTAGAGTACAATCTATGGACTGTGTAGTCTCCTTTGAGATATCTTCCCTCAATACTTCTACTACCTCTTCATCATATGATCATAAGTTAATTCAATCAAGTCTATGGAATTAGGAAGAAAGATAATGAACACAGTTATTGAGTGCATTTCCTTATCCATTAGCAAGAGCTATTCCTCTTGGAGATGGATTTGTCAAAAATATAGCCACATTTCATATGATACTTCCTCATCCATGTCCTATGAATTCACTAATGAGTGAATTTAAGAAGGTATAATCTAATCATCTAGACAAAAAATATCTTATGATACTACCTAGAAAGACTATGAATATTAATAGTTGATTAACCAATGAGGAAGAGGTTCATCTTTTTGAAGTTTTAGAATGGCATACTAAGGCTCTTGATTTGGACTACATTTATATGAAAGGAATCCACCCTAGTGTATGAAAACACTACATCTACATAGAGTATATCAAACTAGTGAGATAACCATAGAGAAGAATAAAACCAATATAGAAAAATAGTGAAAATAGAAATTTAGAAATTACTGGATGTGGGATTTATTTACCCCATCTTAAATAACTAGTGGGTTTTAGCATTGGTGATTATACTAAAAATAATGGGAAATGGAGAGTGTATGTGTAATATATGGAATTGAACAAGGCAACCCTAAGAGATTATTTTCCCTTGCCTTTCACTGACCAAGTTCTTGATAATTTGATAGGAAAGAAATATTTATCTTTTTTGGATGGATTTAGTGGATATAACTAGATAAAAATAGCAACTAAATATCATGACAAAACCAAATTCACCTACCCCTGGGGAACCTTTACCTATTGAGTACTCCCATTTGGACTTTGCAGTACTCCAGTAACCTTTCAAAGAGAAGTCTTGGTAATATTTTTTGACCTCAAAAATGATTATGTAGAAGTATACATGGATAATTATATTTTCCATTATGTAACTTATGAAGAAGCCTTACCAATATGGAAATAGTTTTGACAAGATGTGAGGAGAATCAATTATCATTAAGCTATGAAAAATGCTTATTAATGATGGATTAGGGAATAGTGATAGGACATCACATTTCAATAAAGGGTATTCAGGTAAATCCCAAGAAAATTGAAATAATCTCTAACTTACTCATTACACACACATGAATAGAATTCAAGAGTTTCTTAGGACATGCTGGCTATTATAGATGCTTCATAGACAACTTCAATAAAATAGTTACTCCAATGTTTGCTTTGCTAAGAAATAATACTGAGTTTGTATGGAGTGTTGATTGCCAACAAGATTTTGAAACTATCAAGGCCAAACTTAGTACTTCCATAGTATTGAGAGACCTAGATTGCACACAATATTTTCACATATGCATAGATACTTCCAATACAATAATGACTATAGTCCTAGGATAGAAAGATGATAATAATCATATGTATGCTATCTAATACATCATTAAAAACATGACTCTTACTAAAATATATTACAACACAACTAAAAAATAATTCCTTTATATAGTCTATGCAATAAATAAATTTAGACATTATATAACAGGATACAAGGTGTTTATCTATATAGACCACTGACCCATTATGTATCTTACCAAGAAACTAATAGTGGGAGGTAGAATTATTAGATGGTTGTTGTTTATATAGGAATTTGATATTAATATTATTGATAAACAAAAAAAATTAATGTGGTTGTTGATTTCTTGTCTAGAATCAACATTTTAGGTGAAGCAGAACAAGTGGAATATGATTTTCCAAATGAACAATTGTTTGCCATTTTAGCAAAATTTCCATGGTTTGATGATATAGCCAATTACATTGATATAGGGAAGTTTCCTCCACATTTTTCACATAGAGAAATAAAATGGTTAATTAGATAAAGTTATTATTTTAAGTGGATTAATGGAATATTATTTAAACTTAGACGTAATAATGTGTTTTGTAGGTGTGTGACAAACAATGAAGCATATGACATCATTAGAGCCTATCATGATGAATCAAGAGGAGTAAATTACTAAACCCATAAGACTATATAAAAAATCATTGGAGTAGGATATTATTGACCTCATCTTCATAGACAAGTGAAGAAGTATATCAGACATTGTGATGCATGTCAAAGAACCGAGCAACCCACTCTTTCAGCTGAGATGTTGCTCCACCCTCAATTAGTTTTAGAACCATTTAAGAAATGGGGAATTGATTTTATTAGACCTATGGACCCCTATTCTAGAGGAAATTAATACATTTTAGTCTTCATAGACTATGCCATCAAATGGGTAGAAGTAGATATTTTAACTCATGCTCAAGAAGAAGCTATGGTAGATTTTTTGTACTTTAAAATTATGCAGAGATTTGGTGCTCTAAAGGAGAAAGTTTTAGATCAAGGACCCCAATTCATGTCAAACATGATAGATTAATTCATTAAATCCTCTCGAGCTTAGCTTAGGAAGACTTATCCATACCATCCACAAGCCAATGGATAGGTTGAAGTCACCAATAGAGAATTAGAAATTATTTTAACAAAGATTGTTAATACAAACCAAAAAGATTGGGTAGACAAAGTACTATAATAAATTTAGGCTTATAATACCAATTATAAAAAAACTACTAGCTTTTCACCTTATGAGTTGATTTTTGGTAAGAAACCTATGTTCTCTGTTGAATTTGAATTACAAACATTGAAAACAACATTAAAAGTAGGAATTGAATTGGAAGCACTATAGAAAGAGAGACTCATGCAACCCAATCAACTTGATGAAATGATAATTAAATAATTACATAATATTTAATTAGTAGAAAATTAGAGAAAATTTTGGCATGATTCACACATCAAATAATGAAAGTTTTAGAAAGGAGATTGGGCATTATTATTTGACTCAAATTTTCAATAATTCAAAGAGAAATTACAGACAAGGTGGTTGGGACCTTATAAAATAGATTTTTTTTTAAAAATGGTTATACCAAATTGATTCCCATTGATAACAGTAGAATAAATCTTACGGTCAATGGTCATCGACTGAAACTCTATCAAAAACCTCTCAACAAAGAGGACTTTGTGTAGAAAATACAACATTAGGTAGCTTTCTTGGAAGAACTCATTTATTCTAGGGAACTTGTTCCTTAATGATTGTTTAAAAATTAATAATAATAATAAATAATAAATAAAAATAAAAAAATCAATAGTGAAAATCCTTTCAGGGATGCTATTGATAATGCATAACTGGAAAACTAGCTTTTTGGTTGGTTGTGATTTGTTAAAAAGGGCCTTGACTAGAAAACTAGTAATGGTTAGTCAAGGAGTAAAAAAAAAAAAGAAAAAATAAATTGGATCATGCAATCTTGATTCATTTCCTGATGCAATAAAACTTCATAATATTCCTTTGAAATATATTAACTAATTCATACAAATTCACTTGTACAGGAAAGTGGCATGAGAAGAACAAGATCTAAGGCAAGAATAAGTGAGTGATAAGTTTTATTTCTTCATGTTTAGTAAATTAAATGTTTTTTTATTTAAATAAGGATAATTCTATGGAGATGAAAATGTATGAATAGATAATAATCTATCCCCTAAAGAGAGGAATAATCATAACATGCAAAAGAAAGGGATGAGGGGACACATGTGATAATGAATATATATATATATATATATATATATATATATATATATATATATATATATATATATATATATATATATATATATATATATATCCAATGTAATCAATTACATCATTATCATTGTGTCGTTATGATGGGACACTATGACATCATTCCATAAAAAAATAAAAGCCTTAAAATAATAGGGTTTCTAATGATCATTGATGAAATTTGGAAAAAACCTATGGTGGCAAAAGTAATAACTGTCCCCTCCATGTGAGCAATAAAATTACCACTATGCCATGCCATCATTCAAATGGTTATGATAGTGTTTAGCTTTCCTCAACAGTTGGTAGTCTCAACCTATAGACATTAAATGAATCCAAAATTCTTGTAAAGTAATGATTACCCTACCATCATCTCATGTGAAGTTATATTCACATGCATAACTTGCTTGTAGAAATTACTAGTTCTTATGAAGTGCATAAAAAATCTTCTTCTATGAATTTAAAAGAAGAATTAGTACAAACCCTAGTTTTACTTTGGTACATCTTACTACAATCAGTGTTAATTTGGAAGGAAGGGGGTAGAAGATAAGGTTAGAACCAAAGAAGGCCACTAAATTTCTTAGTGATAAGGATTTTTTGGTAGTGCTCGAAGCAAATGGACGGATTCCATTCAACCAAAATTTCTAAGGCTTTCAAGAGACAATGGTAAGATAATTTGTGAAAAACCTTACCCCTATAATTTTTATTGTTCAAGGAATAGTCATTCTAGTGTCTAGTCAAGTTATTGGTGAAATCATAGAAATTCTAGATAAAGGAATGAAAGTAACAAATAGAATTCAATTTAATGACCTTATTTCTCAATTCAATGGAAATAAACAAACTAAAATTACATGATCTATTATTTAAAAGGGAAAGCTAAGGGGATTTGTAGAGATTCATTTCTAGAGCCATAGTAGTTTATCACATTTTGGGTAATCAAGTACATCACCTGTGAGGGGAAATATAGTCTTTTGGGAGGAGAAACCATGAAAATTTTGATACATCTAAAACATGGAAGACAAAACCCCTAGTGTAAAATTAATCTCCCATATTACTTATATGGTTCCCTTTAGGTTATGACCACAACTCCTAATACTTTTCTCAAACATCATGGCCTCATTCACCTTGTTATTTAGCATCATTTCCTAAAAAAAGGAAAAGAAGTTTGGGAAGCTTAGGAAAATAGGGTCATTAGTAAAATTCCAATCATACTTGAACAAGAAGCAGCTGGAACATTAGGTTCAATTTAGTCACAAAGATAATCTATTATAACTGCTACACCAATTGAGAAAGTAAGTTCAAAGCAAAAATAAAAATAGGCTGTCCTTTCCAAGGGAACTCTTCCTTCTTCAAGAAGAGTTACCAGATCTCAAATTGATCAAACCTCCATTATTATATATACCCCACAAGAACTCAAGCACCTATCAAACAATCCATTCCTTTCCTAGGAGGGAAGAAATTTAAAAAAAAGAGTTTCTTCTTCAACAAGGCTTGAGAAGGTTAGAAATTTGACTGTTGTAGTAGATGAACAATCTAGTGTAGCTCAAAGAATTAAGAAAAGAATAAGAAAAATGATTTTGGATAAGGATGAACAAGAAATAATGGATACTTTTGATAGTCTTAAACAACTATATTAACCTTTAGATCGACCAAACATTGAAAAATAAGAGATTTTTGAAGTAGCTCCTATGAGCAAACATGTTGAAAGCCCTGCTATTCAGCATCTTGATGACTCAAAAATCCCTACAACCAACACAATATAACTAGGGGCTAAGCAAGATAACCCTATAGAGGAACAAAATGCTCAAATTAAAGTTTCAATAGACAAAGGAAAATTTCCATGTATATTTGAAAAAGGAAAATCATCTAGTCCAAAGGACCCTATTATGTAGCTAACACTAGAACTTTCTAATGCTCAAGTAGTGATTCAATAATAAGCAACAAAATTTTTTGATCTAATTAGAAAACTTCATAATAAGGATCAATTAGTGAAAAAAATTAGAACTAACATCTTCGAACAATGCTTTAGAAGTCAATAAATTGAAAGAAATAATAGGACACAAAGAAGATGAAGATATTGATCAATGGATATCTATAGAGAGTCTTAGAAAGGAAAATATAATGTTGCAATGGCTATTGAGCTTTCTAAATACATTTTATACTACCACTTCTATAAAGTTCAATCAACCTACTTTCACTTATAAAGCATTCATTGATCAAGGATGTCAAACCAATTATCCATATATTCTTCCATTAGATATGTTATGTCAGGATAAAGGGGAATATCAGATAGTCAAACAGTGGAATAAGGCCTTAGTTATTGCAAATGAGAAGCTAGAAAATTAAAAATAAGTGTTAGAATCTAAAATCTAAAAATTAGAAGTGGATTTGATGAATGCTTTTAAGTTAGGAGAAGTTCTTTTGGATTGTAGAAGTCCTACCTATAACTTGTTTCTCTTTGAATAGTTCTATAGTTGGTAGCTCCTCAGAATATCTTGTTTACTAGTTTACAAAATTCTAGATCCTTCTAGATTTTTGAAAATCTTTTGTAATGTTGAGCCTGATAATCAAGATCTCTATTGTGAAATTTATTTGCATGACTTGATAATAGGAGGTCATGATCACAACAAATTTTTGATCAATCTATATGTGGGAGTTTCAGTTAAGATCACTCCATTTTAATTTCAAAAATTAGCTAGTCTGGAAAAGAAAATTTGAAGATTATACATCACATGCTAGAACTACAGGGTTATGCATAAGACCAAACTTTTCCATTCCAAGACTGGTAGAACAAAACTTTAAGATTGCCTACCAGAATACTAATATCAAAAATAATTATTTAGAAGTTTTGTATGATTGCACTATCTCATTTGACATTTTCACAAGATAGATTTTTGATTCAGTTGTTGAAGCTAGTTTTAAAATATGGGACCTATTACCAGTCTCTCTTAAGAGATGTGAAGTTATATCTCCTAACAATTTAAGATGCAGTAGGAGAAGAGCTGAAGTAGTTCTTAAGGAAATGGTGACAGTACTAAATTATAATAGAGAGAAGATCTAGATTGAAATGAGATATAAACCCCCTTTCTTAGTTATACCAGTTCTAGGATGGTAGAATTGGGCACCTCAGTCTAATGCACAATTTGATGTCTAGAAATATATAACTCTAGAGCACAATAGATTCATAAGTAGTAAAAATTATTATATAAAAGATGAGTTTGATGATCATGATCTTAAAAAAGGTTTAGAAGACAAAAATAAAGCTTATGGAAGTAGATTAAGTTTTGTAAAAGGGACTTGCAAAAGGTAAAACTTGAAGGAGATGATGAGCTCAAAATATGGCTCATTATTGGCATAGTTTTTCCTACATTTCATCTCTCCAAGGATATAATATTATGCAAATCATAGACTTTTAGTTTACTATAGCATGGAAAATAGATACTTTATCTCATTTATGTCAAACTAAATATTGAGTTACTAATTTGCCATTTATGCCTAACAAGTAGCATGTCTTAGTGTTTCAGTTTTGAAGAATGCATAGGAAAGATGGCAGAAGTGACATTTCAAATAAATTCTAGTTTTGATTCCAGTTATCCAAAGCTATGGACTTACTTAGTCCTCATCTACAAACTCTATAGAATCTATGGACCCTCTTAATTCAAAATCTATGGACTCTATAGACATTCAGCCTCAGATAATATTAAGCCAACTACAGACTCTAAAGTTCCATATCTACGAATTTTGTAGGTCCATATCTATGGACTCTATAGGTCAAAAGTCTAAGAATCTAGAGATTGTGTAGGAAGTCTAGAAAAGGATGATTGTTCTAGTTGGAGTCACATCAAGGAAATATTTGACTTGTATTTTGAAGTATTTAATTTTGATATACTTTATACATACTTAGACCTTAAAACTATTATAGGGATAGAATAATTGTCTCATAACAATAGTTGGATTTTTTAAAATCTTACTCAATCTAAATCTCCCATTTTGGGGATAGATAGAGTGTACTGAGTAGATTTCATTCTTGACTCTAAGAAGAGCAAGGGACCACTCTCCTTAGAATCAAGAATTTTTATATGGTATTTATATTTATGCTGAATTCATTTTTCATTACTAGATAATTAGATTATCCTAAATACTTACATGAATTAATAATATCAATTCAAGATTCACATTCCAATAGTTATTTTCTTTCCAAGTAAGTGTGAATTATATTTAGTTTTACATTTCCAAGCAAGTGTGAATTATATTTAGATTTAAATTTCCAAGCAAGTGTGAAGCAAATAGTTTAAAAAGAATTCTTTCATTAGCAAGAGTTAAAATAAAATCACCAAATACCCCCCAAAGACCAGTTTATAGATATACCATCACAAGCCTTGCTGCAAATAGCTTTAGACACCAACCCTAGTTTTATAGACATCAATCTGAAGGATTGATTAAATGAAGAGTTAAATGAAACTCATTAAATACAACATTACTCAACTTTTAAAGATGTTAGATCTTGGGAGAGCTTGACCGAATAAAATAACTCTATGTGGCCTATTTTTAGGATTTGTCAATCTCTCAAACCTATTAGAGATTTTATATCTTGGGAGGACTTGACCCAAAAGATCACACCATGTAACACTTCTAGACAAATTGGTAGAAAATTCTTGAGATGCCTCTAGGCAATCAGATTAAGGTACAATCAAATTCAAAATATAATCAAAAGGTGTGACACACATCACCTCACTCCTTCAGGTGGAAATTCCTATTCTAAAATGTGTAAAGGTAATATTATTGGGTCACACCTAGGTGGTATCTATTATAGGTAAAGCCAATAAATTATTTATATGTGGCATGTGTTAAATCCAATTGAGATGTCATAGGGGAAAAGTAGTTATGTGCCTACCACACTCACATTAACCAAATGGGAAAATAGGCCTCGATTAGATAATTTAAAATGTCTTGTCTCAATCACCAAATCTAGCATGCAACATATATTTGAATTCCTTGAGTTAATTCTAGATAAGGAAATAAATGAAAGGATGAAGCCACCAACTCAAATTTGAATTCATGTTTGGAGAACTGATAGGAACTATGAATATAGGAGATCATTATGGATCCCTATAAGTGATTATGATCAAACTTATTTACCATTAATTCTCCCTTCTTCCCATAATTTTCCTCCTTACTTTTAGCTCACTACTATTCATCCCCATGCTCTCTTTACTCAAATTTTTTTTCATAGAGATTTATCCATTCTCTATCATGGTTATTTGAACCTCTAACCCTAAGGCTAAGCTTGAATATAGAGACACCACCTTCCTAGAGAAATTGACCTAATTCAAACATTGTAACGAGATATTCAAATTTATTGAAATGGTGCAAAAAGTATGTCTCCAATGAAGATGAATATAGGGTTGAGTTGTTAGATGCCATCAAAGCATAGGAGAAGTATGGGTTATATAAAGTTGTAGCCAAACCATAGGTATTCCCCCATGTAAACCTCTTTTTTGTTCTATAACACACACACACCCCATTTTTTCCAAAATCAAATGAGGACCTTATATTTCTTGAATATCATAATTTAGGGTCCTTGTATCCTTAGACATTCATAATAATGGTCTTAATTTGCATAAGTTTGTGGCTATATTTGAAGTCTAAAATTTACAAAAACTTGAACTTTGAAAATCAAATCTTGAATGGTCATTTTGGTTTATCTTAAACTTTGTGTTTTCATAATTTTTTTGATTTATGAGGATTAACAAAACTAATATATTTTGTCCTAGTGTTTCTTATATTTTCACATATCTTCAAGACTATCTATGGAGATTTACTAAACATTCATGGGTTAGTCCCTACTTTATTTTATCTAATATTGAGACAGGGGGCACTCTTATGGTTCCTAGAGCTTTCACCCTTTGCAAAGGTTTCAAAGTATCTAAATTCGCTAAGATTTGATAAAGAGAATCAAATATGTATATAATCCATATGCATGATTTATCTTTTGCCTTTTATTTTATTTCAATTCAAAGAGTTTTTTATGAATGTATTTGATTTATGATTTAAATAGATAACTAGGCTAATGCATTTTGCTTTTAGTGCATTATTTAGTTTTGTTATATCTTGAAAAAGTCATTATATGATTAAACATCTTAGAGCTCATTTGATTTTTCCATGGAAAATCATCTTGATCACTTAGGGCCCAAGTGAAGAACATAAGTCACCTAGATGTGATGTCAACAAACTAAATTGTATGAAAAGTCTTATGCAAGTAGATCATTGAGATTAATCCATGTGTCACCATCATACTAACCTAGATGTGACATCATCATAGTAAATTATAAAAAAAATATCAGGTAAACCAATAATCAAGATTCATCCACATTTCATCATCCCATTAACCTGAAGGTGATTTCAATATAGCCCTTTATAAAAAAAGTCTAGGGTAAGTAAATCACTCAGATCCATCCATGTATCATCATCTTAATAGCCCAGATGTGATGTTAGCATAGCCATTTATATGGATAATATTGGGAAAGTGGATTTTCAATAACTATCCATGTGTTATCATCTTTCAAAATAGAGGTGACATCAACATAACCCTTTATACAAAAAATCATGTGCAAGTAGAACAGTGATGTTAGAATATCTATCTATATGCACAGTCTTAGGCATGTAGATCACTGAGAGCCCTCCATGTGTCATCATACTACTAACCTAGATGTGACCTAATCACAATGCCTTATATAAAAAATCTTATAAAAGTGGATTATCAAGAGCCATCCATAAGTCACCATCCTATTAGTCTAGAGGTAATGTCACCATATCCCTTTATATGGATAATCCTATGAAATAAAAACAATGAGAGCCATCCATGTGTCATCATTAGAGGTGATATTAGCACAATAAATTATATAGATAATCTTGGGAAAGAAAAGCAACAAAATCTTTCTAAGTGTCACCATCCCACTTACCCATGGACAAAAGAGCAAAGTACACTAAGCCATGATGAAACTATGAGTGGTATATTGATAAAAAAACATGTGTTATTTAGAGCCACATAATTAGATATAAATTATGTAAATTCTAAGATTTAAATAGCAAAAAAAGATACATTTGTCATGCTATGATGACTGAGAACCCAAGAACATAAACATGAATCCACATGGTAATAAAATTCATGGAATCTACATAATGAAATTAAAATTAAAGAATATAGAACAAATAAAATAATGAAATCCATAGTTATTTACATGAATTAGAATATTAATACATGTAATTATCTACCATGCTTACATCGATGATAAGTTATACCACATTTATAGTAATAGTGCCTATTCTAGCTATAAATTAGGTTACAACAATAATTCCCACAATTTTTATTCCATAGTTTTCTTCTTTTAATGACACCACATTAACACCCCTCTAAAAATATATATGTATTTTCATGTTTAGGTAAGTTAAAACATTATTTCTTAATTTAATTTACACGCACACACACACACACACACAAACACACACACACACACACACACACACACACACACACACACACACACACACACACACACACACACACACACACACACACACACACACACACACACACACACACACACACACACACACACACACACACACAAACACACACACACACACACACACACACACACACACACACACACACACACACACACACACACACACACACACACACACACACACACACACACACACACACACACACACACACACACACACACACACACACACACACACACACACACACACACACACTCACACACACACACATGTATGTATGTATGTATATATGTAAATTAAATTAGGAACTAATGTTTTAACTTACCTATGATGACTAAGCACCCAAGAACATAATAATGAATCCACATGGTAATAAAATTCATGGAATCTATATAATGAAATTAAAACTAAAGAATATAGAACAAATAAAATAATGAAATCCATAGTTTTAGATTAAGGTAAAAGCAAGTTTTGAAGGGGCCCCAAAACCCTTTACATCAAAAGAGAGATAAACCTTTAAGCACAAATAGGTTTCTAAAAAGAAACCTGAAACCAGAAAAAGCAAAACCAAGTTAAACAAGAACCTGAAAATAGCAAAAAAGACCAGATGTAACAGCGGACAATACATGGAACAGAATGCCAACAGACAGGATCAGCATCCTACAAAACCTCCCATACAAAAGGGATTATTATTATTATTATTTTTTACACGATCAAATATTCATATCTAGAGAGGGGACCAAAGGCTTAGACTTCTTCCTCTTCACTGTTGTCCATCCATCCTCTACCTTAGCTGCCTCAGCAATCCATGCCTCAGAAGACAATGATCCATGAAGCCCAGGGGACACAGATGCCTCAGTAGAATCCTTATGAAACCCAGCCAAAGAATGGCTCCTAGGAAGTTCCTCCAAAATAGGGGAAGATACCAAAGCCTCCTCAACAACTGCCTCAGAAAGATCACTAATCCCGATCACCACAGGACCTTCATTAGAATCTTTCCCCAGCGAATCCTCCTCAACCAACGGCTCAGAATGGATACTATCTTCATTCGCGAGATCAGACGGAGCTTCCACGGGTTATTTAGAATCAAATCCATAGTTATTCACATGAATTAGAAGATTAATACAAGTAATTATCTAACATGACTACATCGATGACAAGTTATACCACATTTATAGTAATAGTGCCTATTCTAGCTATAAATTAGGTTACAACAATAATTCCCACAATTTTTATTCCATAGTTTTCTTCTTCTAATGACACCACATTAACACCCCTCTAAAAATATATATGTATTTGAATGTTTAGGTAAGTTAAAACATTAGTTCCTAATTTACTTTATATATATATATATATATATAAAGTAAACTAGGAACTAATGTTTTAACTTACCTATGATGACTAAGCATCCAAGAACATAAAAAATAATCCACATGGTAATAAAATTCATGGAATCTACATAATGAAATTAAAACTAAAGAATATACAACAAGTAAAATAATGAAATCCATAGCTATTCACATGAATTACAAGATTAATACATGTAATTATCTACCACGACTACACCGATGACAAGTTATACCACATTCATATTAATAGTGCCTATTCTAGCTATAAATTAGGTTACAACAATAATTCCCACAATTTTTATTCCATAGTTTTCTTCTTCTAATGACACCACATTAAAACCCCTCTAAAAATATATATGTATTTGCATGTTTATGTAAGTCAAAACATTAGTTCCTAGTTTACTTTATACATACATACATATATATATATATATATATATATATATATATATATATATATATATATATAAAGTAAACTAGGAACTAATGTTTTAACTTACGTATGATGACTAAGAACCCAAGAACATAAAAATGAATCCACATGGTAATGAAATTCATGGAATTTACATAATGAAATTAAAATTAAAGAATATTCAACAAATAAAATAATTAAATCCATAGTTATTCACATGAATTACAAGATTAATACATGTAATTATCTACCATGACTACATCGACAACAAGTTATACCACATTTATAGTAATAGTGCCTATTCTAGCTATAAATTAGGTTACAACAATAATTCCCACACTTTTTATACCATAGTTTTCTTCTTCTAATGACACCACATTGACACCCCTCTAAAAATATATATGTATTTTCATGTTTAGGTAAGTTAAAACATTAGTTCCTAATTTACTTTACACACACACACACACACACACACACACACACACACACACACACACACACACACACACACACACACACACACACACACACACATATGTAAATTAAATTAGGAACTAATGTTTTAACTTACCTATGATGACTAAGCACCCAAGAACATAAAAAAGAATTCACATGGTAATAAAATTCATGGAATCTACATAATGAAATTAAAATTAAAGAATATACAACAAATAAAATAATGAAATCCATAGTTATTAAAATGAATTAGAAGATTAATACATGTAATTATCTACCATGACTACATAAATGAAAGTTATACCACATTTATAGTAATAGTGCCTATTTTAGCTATAAATTAGGTTACAACAATAATTACCACAATTTTTATTCCATAGTTTTCTTCTTCTAATGACACCACAGTAACACCCCTCTAAAAATATATATGTATTTGCATGTTTAGGTAAGTTAAAACATTAGTTCCTAATTTACTTTATATATATATATATAAAGTAAATTAGGAACTAATGTTTTAACTTACCTATTATGACTAAGCACCCAAGAACATAAAAAAGAATCCACATGGTAATAAAATTCATGGAATCTATATAATGAAATTAAAATGAAAGAATATACAGCAAATAAAATAATGAAATCCATAGTTTTTCACATGAATTAGAAGATTAATACATGTAATTATCTACCATGACTACATCGATGACAAGTTATACCGCATTTATAGTAATAATGCCTATTCTAGCTATAAATTAGGTTACAACAATAATTCCCACAATTTTTATTCCATAGTTTTCTTCTTCTAATGACACCACATTAACACCCCTCTAAAAATATATATGTATTTGCATGTTTATGTAAGTTAAAACATTAGTTCCTAATTTACTTTACATATATATACAAACATACACACACACACACACACACACACACACACACACACACACACACACACACACACACACACACACACACACACACACACACACACACACACACACACACACACACACACACACACACACACACACACAAACATACATAATTCCATAGTTTTCTTCTTCTAATGACACCACAT
>JARHVA010003510.1:1590000-1787500 GCA_037957365.1 Torreya grandis
TTAACTAGATTAGAAGAAAATATCAGTGCAAGTTAACCAACTTAAAGAAGTATAAACATAGAGTGTGGGAATTGATTGAGTCCTTTGAATAATTCATCATCAAATCCATCCCAAGATAACAAAATCAAATGATAGATTGCCAAAACCTATAAATCCTATACATTTTGTTAAAACCCTCATTAGAAATTGATGATAAATAACATTTTAAAACTTCATTAAATCCCCATTATACATTAGTTTTCCAAATAACTTTTAATAATTTTTTTTTATTGAAGAATGATGAAAGTTCTATTTTGGTTCTGATAAATATATTTGAACTTGGATTGTTGGGATGTTGCGGGATATTCAAGATATTTTTATCAAATGTCTTACTTGAAAATGCCTTGTTAGACATGTACACAAATTTGGGAAGGTTATAAGCAAATTATAAATCATTTAATGAAATGTTTAAATCATAAAAATGAATTAGATATTAACACCCTTAATATTCTAAAGGATTCTTTGAGTTCTATAAAAATCATAACAAATTGAGGAAAAGGATCTTAGAATTGGTCGAACATATTGAGAAAATAGATTTAAAAGTTTCATTCATTCCACCAAAGGAAATATTGGTGTCATTAAGGAGAGGGAATATCCATTTCCTTAGTGTTATCTTGCAAGCTAATTAATAGGCAATGGCATAGGTGATGGTCTTCATATATGTAAACAAACTTATCAAGTAAAAAAATATGTATATAAATATTATTTTATATGGTGGTTTGAGAGGCCCTGTAGGATGATTGCATCAAGGATAATTATGATATTTTATTTTTTGGTTGTGGAAATATTTAATACTTTAGAAAAAATATTTAAATTATTTTGTGAAAAAAAGATATCCCTTTGAAGTTTTAAAACATAACCTTTAAAAACAATTATTAATTAGTGTATGAAGTTTTATATTGATTATTAACATGTATGAACAAATCATTACTAAAAAAAATTAAAGAAAAAATTAGATAATAATAAAAAATAAGATAATTAAAATATCTAAAGAGGTTGCATGATCTAGATGTATATTTACTAAGAAATAATTAACAACACTTGTAAAATAAGACAAGATAAATAAATATTTTTTAAGATTATTAGGTGACCAAAATTAAATAATACATTTGACAACTTTAAGGACACCATTCCATATCATATTGTGAGTCTTAATAGATAAATATTTTAAAGGATGTGATTTTTTTTCAAAGATCTTAATGAGATAAAATTATGAATGATGCATTCTCCTCATATTGAGCTAAATACCTAACAATACCTATAATTATTAACTATAAATATTTTATTTATATCATTATTATAATAACTTTATTTATCTTTCAATTATTCATTGCACTCAATATTTTTCTTAGATACATATAAAAACAACTTACTTGAAGTAACATATAAATGGTAGTTATATAATGATTAATTCACACTTGTCATATCTTGAATACTTTTGTGCCTTTTTATGTGGCTGTTGGTGTAGTCATATAAAATTTCCAAATTGGTAGTTTGAGTGTGGCTTGCAACACCCCATTCATAGGTATTTTTTTCATGCTCTTGCGACCCTTCTAGACACATTTTTCTCATTACCAATCATCTAGAACCTTATAAATGGTTATTCCACCTTAGTCAAATAGTATTCCCCATGCCAATCCTATTTCCTTAGGTGTTGAGCCTATAGGATAGGACTGCTCTATTTGGACTATAACACCCCATAGAGAAGTGTCCCATTTTTGGCAATCATATCCATTTACACTTTGAGCCCCAACAGTCATTTTCATTTGGTCCTTATCCTTAATTAGGTTAGCTTAGTGTAAATACATCTAACCCATGACCAATTGTTCCATATAAAATTCCTCTCAAAGATCATTTACAAAGGAGGTGACCAAACTTACAAATCAAGCAAGAATACAAACAAAGAACTAAGGTAAATGTCCCTATTATTTTTACATAGTCACCTAACATAGCTAAAAACCTACTAAAATCCTCATACTAGTCCCTAACCACCTTAAACACTATCAATTTGACATTTTCATCTACATAACACTATTGCATAAAGCACACTAGGTGGAAGAACTACATATGGCTTGATCCCTCTTCAGAGTATTGATATGTAGGTAGCGTGCCCACACAAGAGGTATGAATTTCAGTTTTAGTACATCTTTCACACTAACCCCCCTTCTAGAGTGAATCAAATGTCATTTTATTAATCATGATGGAGGGTTAGGGTTTGAAGACAAAATCAAATCCACAGTGAATTCTATTGACAACCAAAGATTAATTTTTCATAGTTACACTCACATACGAACAATGCAACTACCTAAAAAAATTTAGGTCTTTGTGATTAGTATGGACAATAGTGGTAGGAATGGATAATAATGTCAAAACTAAAGCATCTATTTTTTGGTGTTCATGTCCTTTCACCTAATGAAAGCTAGATTCAGGTTTACGATACCTTCCTAGTCTTTCGTGGCCATTTTCAACCTCTGTATCAGTTTTCTTAGTCTATTTTCTAGCTAAGTTATATTTCTTCTTATTTACTGTTATTTTTAGAAATGTGAAAAAGACAAATAGTTGCACAAATTAGGAATATATTTATTGCTATATTCTTTTTTGATTTATTAGTCTATACCCTTAACTAAAATATGAATAAAACTCCATTAATCCCAAATAAGTTAAATCATTTGGTGAACCCAAATTACTTTGCTTGTGCACAAAAACCCTAGAAACACTAACAAAAATTATTTTACAATTTTAGCAATATTCTTCTAATTTTTCCTACAAATATAAATCAAAATTTCACATTTAATTAGTAAAACTCACCATAGTAATTTTAAAAATCATTTCTTTCAAATCCTAGTAGAATATACTAGGTACATATGCTTTTGGAGGTATCACCTTACATGTTAGTGAGCTTCATATCCTTTTTAGGCATATTCCAGTTTACTATTTTTCAAATCCTAGATTAAATTTACTTAATCTTCTATTTCATTTTTCAAGTTGTTTTCCTTATGCCACCTAAGCTCCTTGCACCTATTCCTTTGAGACAAAGTGTAAAACTTAGTGGAAACCCTATTGAATTCACCCAAATTCCTCCAACCCATCCATATACCATGGATAAATAACCAACTCAGTTTCCTACTATAGATCCTACACATCTAGATTACACTAATTTCCATGAGGATAATTAAAACAATGAATAGTATGAGAATAACAATGATGATACACACATCGATGTTCATGCTCCACCACATTAGGCTACTAATCCACTTCTACCTATTATTGATGATGATGTTATCATCAACAAAGATTTGATTCTATAGAGTTTTAGAGAGAGAATTAGGGAACAACCCCTATATCATGCCATTATCTTACAATATATCATGAAAATTAAAAAGGTTAATCAATTTGAGTCTTCCATTCCTTTAGAATAACTAATTTCAAGAGACAGTACAGGGACAATTATGTCTCAATAACCCCCTATAGCATCCCATCCTTCTTATATGGTACCACTATTTATGACTAGTACATATTTGACTCCTAATGTGGCTAACCTTGTGTAAGAGATTAAATCTCTTCAATCTAAGGTGATACATCTTGATCAAGGTGCCTCTAGACCAACATAGGTTTTGGACCTTTTTGATCTACTTCATACACCATTGGCACACCATATTGCTTCTATTCCCTTGCCACCATGTTTTGTTCAACCCAAGCTCACTCTATATGATGGCAAGGGTGATCCAGAGACACACTTGAGATCTTTTCATGTAGCATGCTTGGACTATGTGCCAAATGACTAGTTGTTGACCAAGCTATTTATATGGAGTTTAAAAGATTATGCTCTTCAGTAGTTCTATAGTATACCAAATTAGTCGGTCAAAGCATTCAATCCTTTAGCTAACATGTTCTTAGCTCATTTCAGTATTAACATATGTGACAAGGTTTATTATGCCCAAGTTGCAAAAAAAAAAACAAAGATCAAATGAGCATCTCATAGATTATGTTCTTAGATATATGACTATCTTGGCTAAAATAACTAGCATTATGGCCAATCAAGAATTACAAGATATCTTCAAAAAAAGTCTTCTACCAACTTTTCATGATTCAATAATGTTCAAAAAGTTTTCTTCCTTCATTGAGTTATGTCATACACTAAAGGAAATGGAATTCAAATTAATTTAAATGGGAAAACTCAAGTACACGAGCATATCATAAAAACAAACAAAAGTAACAATAAAGTCCCATACAAAGTAAATTTTAATGATAAAAAAAGTAAAAATCATCTTATAGTTAATGTGGCTTTAGAGCCCCCTCAGTGAGTTGTTTTATTATCACCTCCTTGGGGATCCTTTACCAATCTACCGGTACCTCTAGCCAAAGTCTTATAATGGGTATTGGAATGCAATGTCTTATCTCTCCCTCCCATGAAATAAGTTTATACAACAAAGCCTCTTCCATGTGAATATGATCATAATGCATTTTATGATTTTCAAAGGGTACCAAGCCACACAATAAATATATGCATCATTTTGTGACACAATATATAGGACTTGATAGATGACAACCTTATTTATCTTGGCACTCCAATTGAGCCTCCTCAAGCAAAGGAAACATATGACAAGGATCTAAAACTTTTCTCATATCCTTTCCCACAACATTATAAATAGGAGACAAGGGGAACATTACGTGTTCACCATGCATATCATACACACCCTCCACTAGATACATAACAAACACCTTCAATTGAGTCACATCCTTTGAGGAACATAATTGGTGTGTATATTTATATATTTCTAGCTAGACCTTCGATCTCCTTTTTAGAGCAAGAGATAGTTGAGGATGATTCAAATACTATGCACTCTTTATTAGAGCCTCTATTGATCACCATCCCATTCATAGTGTTCTCATAGATAATGGATCCAGTGTGAACATGTGCACCATGACATTACTTCAACATTTGGGATATTCAGAGCATGATATAACCCTAATAGACATAGTTATTAGTGGATTCAATGGACACATACAAAGTTCATTGGGTGAGATTGTACTTCCTCTACAGGTTAGTCCAACACATGTGGCCACACCATTTACTATTTTTCCCAATGTAGGAGTCTTTGACATGTTGGTTGGTCAACCATGGATATAAAAACTTTGTGTAGTACCTTCTATAGCTCATATATGCATTAAATACATTAATTCTAATCAGGTTGTTATAGTTGGTGGAGTTTTGTATGAGTGACCACTCCCCACTTTAGATCCATCTTCTATTCTACAATCACCAATTTCAACTCTTTCACTAGTTACAATTCTTCCTCTAGTTAAGGTTCAAACACAATCAAGGCCTCCCTCACTATCATAGAGAGTTTATACACTTTGATGAAGGCCTCTCTTAGAGTGACCACTACATTAGTGATAGTTTCAGGACTCTATATAGTTTTGAACTATAATATTCACACCCAAGGTAGTATCATTGAGTTCTCATGCCTCTACACACATAACACATTTTTAGAGAGATTATTATACTACTAGATGGGTCCCTAAGAGCCCTAAAATCACATCCACTTCTCAAAATTATATGGGGACCCCATAGTCAATTTACACTACAAAGATTTCAGAGAACTTACAACATACATAGCTTTTAGAGTCATATTCTCAACCCTTCCATCATGTTTCATGATCATGCATGATACCTCTCCTTGATATAGGACACCATGATAGGGTGTCTCTTGTGAGACTCATCAGTTAGTATCATTTCTTATTAGTCTTTCTTGTACATAGTTTCTTTCTACTTGTACATAATTTCTTAGCTTACTTGTACATAATTTATTTTTTCTTCCTTGTACATAGTTTCTTTTCACTTTCTTGTACATAGTTACCTTATGATTATTTGTACATATCTTATTTTAAAATACCAAAAATAATATAATACTTCAAAATAACAAAAACAATATAACATGTCAAAATATAAAACATTCAAATAACTCAAAACACCATAAACTTTTCAATTATATGTATTATCCACTCTTTACTTTTCTACTACAATGCTAGACTTACATTTTATTGTTTTATGCTTTTTTTTTTGATTTATCTACATTACCATGCTTCACTTGATCTTCTTTGAGTGTGTGCAGTGACACCCAAATCATGGAATTACTTCACTCTACCCATTGAGAGGGTATCCTACTTTTACATTTGAGACATACATCAACATACCTACCCACCAGGGGCATCTTATACATGACTAAACCATCTAGGTTATGTCATTACTATACCACACACTCTAGTTATCATGTTAATGTACATTATTTACTAGCTTACACAAATTATTCTATCGACAGTCACTAGTATATAACACTTATATATTTATTAGCATCTACATAGTCTTTTACTACATGTTTTGCATACTTTCACTTCTTTCTTTGGTTAGTTACATGTGATAGTATCTCCAAAATTTACATACCTTTCTTTCTTGATTTGAATAGCTAGATGTGATTGCATTTCTTAGTTCCTATTTTGTTACTTGTGTGTGCCTTAGGACATTTACTAATGTCCTTTGCTTGTACTCTTCTATGTGCTTGTGGCCCTCATGCTAATGTTTATTATTTTTAATTATATTTGTATGTGGGCATTTGATCATGCCTTGTATTCTTTGTTTTATTAGTTTGAGTGAGATTTCCCGTGTCTGTTGTTTACTTGGCCCCTTGACCTTTTTTGTATGTTTTTTGTTTTTTGCACTACATGCTTCTTTGCTTCTTAGTTGTTTGTAATGCCATGATCCCCACCATGCATTATCTTACCTTTTTGGATGCCATTATGGACATCATGATCCATCCTTAACAACTAACTATATTTCTATTTTTAGTTTAATATAACGCACATGCTATTACATTGTTGCATCTATCTAGGCATACCCCTATTGATCTAACAATCTCCAGTACAAACTATGTTATATCTCAAGACATCTTTTTGATTATCATTACTACATCATGTACTTCATAGCATAACACACTTATAGGGCTATTTCTTTTGAGGGTAGTCATTTTAGGGTATTCATTCATATCCTCAAAATAGGGGGTAATAAATAGGGGTTTTGTCATAAATATCAGAGCCCTTTACTGGTAAAAAATTATTTCTTAGAACAATAATCAAAATTTAAAACATGTAGAATAGACTAGAAAAATAGGGACAAACATAGAGTAATCATTAAAAATAGTAAAGGAAAAGAGTGTCCCACTAAGACTATAGTACCCTACAACAAAGTGTCCAAATTTTTGCACTCTTGTCCAAACAAACAAAAACCAAAATTTTTCAAAAATAGAAAGAAAGGTAAGGTCAACTACATTTTATCAGCTACAGTCTAGTTTATATTAGGTAGTTTTAGTATAGTTTTACTTAGATTATCTAGATATAGGTTGCATTATGCATGGTATGATGACTCTCAATTATAGTTCTAGATTAGGCAGTTGGTATAACTTCTAGATCAGAATCCATGTTATAGACACCAGTGATTAGGAGAAATGTGTGTGACACATTTACCTTTTTTTCTTTATAGTTCATTGTATTACCTAGGTATTCTCAGTAGTTATGTGCCTTATTCCATCTATAAGTTATTAGAATCATTTTAGAGTGGCTTTCATATAATCCTAGTTCTAAGTTTTAGAGTGGCTTTCATACAAGCCTAATCCCCACCTTTCAGAGTGTCCAAGATTGGCCTAGTTCTTAATACACATTAAACTATCCATACTACATTGTTAGATTACAAAGTATTGATGGGCTTCATGAGCCATCTCATATGACACACATTCATATCGATATCAGTTTATAGTTTACACTTAGTGGGAAATGATGGATCCAAAGGAATAGCTAGCCTTTGTAATCTTCAGCCACCTACTCAGAGGGATTAGACACATAGTTAAAATATTGATTAACACATGTATGATCATATATATTCAATACATAGTGGGCAATGATGGATCTAAAGGGGTAGCCTTTGTATTCTTGATCTATCCTCTGGGAATTGAGTACTCAGATCCATTCATGATATTCTTCTTGGTATAACACATACCCAAGATCAATCGGTATCACTCAACATCATAATAGGTTTTATATTGGTTTACATACCTGATGATGTGTATTCATTCCTTCCTCTTCCTCTCTCTTTTATCCAACCTTTGAATGCTTTTACTTTAGACATAGTGTGTCTAGTAAAAACTTATCTACTCCTTGTTTTTTATTGTATATTTATGATTCATGTTGTGCTATATCTACTCACACTTAGTAACACACATCCTCATAGGCTTCACCCTTCTAGGTAAATTTAGGTAAACTTTTTATTTTTCATTTATCCTAGTATTTCACTTTTCTACATCACTAGAATAAGGGGGGAATGTAATCATATAAAACATCCAAATTGGTATTTTGAGTGTGGATTATGATACCCCATCCATACATCTTTTTTACATGCTCTTTTAACCCTTATAGATACCTTTTTACTCATTGCAAATCATCCAAAACCTTCTGAATGGTCATTCCACCTTAGCCAAATAGTATTCCCTATGCCAATCCTATTCCCCTAGGTCCCAAACATATAGGATAGGAGTGCCCCATTTGGACTATAGTTACCCATAGAGAAGTGTCCCATTTTTAGTAGTTCTATCCATTTACACTTTGATCCCCAATGGTCATTTTGATTTGGTCTTTATCCTTAATTAGGTTGGCCTAACATGCATACATCAGACCCATGACTAATTATTCCCTATAAAACCCCACTCAAAGATAATTTATAAAAGAGGTGACCAAACTTACAAAGTAAGTAAGAATACAAACAAATCACTAAGTCAAACTTCCCTATCTTGTGCACATAGTCACCCAAAACAACTACAAACCAACTCAAATATTCAAACCAGTCCCTAGCCACCTCAAACACTATCAATTTGGCATTTGCATCTGCATCACACTATTACACAAATCAAACTATGTGGGAGAACTACATATGGCATGATATCTCTTTAGAGTATTGGTATGTAGGCAGTGTGCCCACACAAGGGGTGTGGATTGCAAATTAATTACATATTTCACACTAACCCCCCCTTTCTCAAGTGATTCAAATTTAATTTTATCAATCATGATGGAGGGTTAGGTTTTTAAGAAAAAATCATCTCCATAGTGAGTTCCATTGACAACCAATGCTCAATTTTTCACAAGCATGATTGTAAAGGCACAATGCAATTAACCAAAAAGTTTTAATTCTATATGATTAGTTTGTATAATAATGACAATAATGGAATTAGACACCAAAGCATCCACTTTTTTGTGATCTTATCCTTTCACCCAATAAAATCTAGATTTAGGTTTATGATACCTTCCCAATCCTACATAGTCATTTTCAACCTCTGTATTAGTCATCTCAGTCTATTTTCTAGCTAAGTTATATTTATTTTTATTTATTGTAATTTTTAGAAAGGTGAAAAATATAAATATTTTGACAAATAAGGAATTTTTTATTTCTATATTCTGTACTAATTTATTAATCCAGACCCTTAATTAAAATATGAATAAAACTCCATTATTCTCAAATAAGTTAAATTCATTGGTATGATTGATAGAAAAAAGGATGATGCTCTCCTAGGTATGGATCACCTAAATAGTACATCATGATATGTTTACTTCCTTAACCCAAATGGATATACATATTATTTAGTATTAAACCTTTAATTTGACTATAGACATGTACATGATAGATATAAACCTTGTAAAGAAATAAGTAACAAAATGAAACTATGGTACATGATAGGTTAAAATGAAATGAACATATATTTATATAAATAAGTTTTATTTTTATATAATATGGTGAAGAACATCAAACTAAACCAAATAAATATTTTTATAATTTATTACATTTTTTTATAAGTGATGAATAAGATAATCCTTTAACTTTTTGTAAATGTAAAATATAAGTATCATCGTCACCAACTAAACTACAAGATTTTAGTCCTTATTTGATGTTTGATTAAAAGAATACACACACACACACACACACACACACACACACACACACACACACACACACACACACATGTATATGTGTGTGTGTGTATATATATATATATATATATATATATATATATATATATATATATATGTGTGTGTGTGTGTGTGTGTGTGTGTGTGTGTGTGTGTGTGTGTGTGTGTGTAAATTAAATTAAGAACTAATGTTTTAACTTACCTAAACATGAAAATACATATATATTTTTAGAGGGGTGTTAATGTGGTGTCATTAAAAGAAGAAAACTATGGAATAAAAATTGTGGGAATTATTGTTGTAACCTAATTTATAGCTATAATAGGCACTATTACTATAAATGTGTTATAACTTGTCATTGATGTGTGTGTGTGTGTGTGTGTGTGTGTGTGTGTGTGTGTGTGTGTGTGTGTGTGTGTGTGTGTGTGTGTGTGTGTGTGTGTGTGTGTGCGTGCGTGTGCGTGCGTGTGCGTGTGTGTGTGTGTGTGTACATACATATATATATATATATATATATATATATATATATATATATATACATATATATATATATATATATACATACATACATACATACATACATACATACATGTGTGTGTGTGTGTGTGTGTGTGTGTGTGTGTGTGTGTGTGTGTGTGTGTGTGTGTGTGTGTGTGTGTGTGTGTGTGTATGCATGCATGCATGTATATACAAAGAGTGTCTCAATTACAAATTTGATAAGGTGATTACAATGTTTTTCTTATATGACGGAATATAAGTTTAATTTACAAAGGCATGACTAAAAAATGTTAAAACAGAAAAGGGACATACACATTCTTCACCTTAAAAAAACTTAAAGTTCAATCTAAATGGATTGTAATTTAATCAAAGTTTTTTTAAATTGATAATGTAAAGATCATAGGTTTTAAAGATCCAAAACTTAATACCAAGGAGATAAATATGTGATGATGGCAAAAAAATGGGATGCCTCTACTAGTGGCAATGAGATAGGTAATACAAACACAATAACAACTAGCCATAAAATAAAAAAATGAGCTAAAATAGATAGAGGTTCAAATCTACTATGATCAACCAAGAAATAAAATATGCTTTAATGAAGCATCCACCAAATTTTGCATAATCATCAACAAATAGAATCAAAAAAATATATTTACATCATTAAAACCAGGGGTATTTTTGTAGAATTTCAATAGGCTTCCACTTTATTTGTACCTTCAACAACTATATTTTATGAATCTGCTAAAAAAACCTCCAAGTTAGGAGGTTCAAATTAGTGTCCCCTTAAGTGGAGGGACATATAGGAGGGTTAAACCATTAAATTTTTACCTTTTCTTATTTTTAAAACTTTTATCCATCCTTCCTTGATTTCTACAACAACATAGGGCTAGGATTTGTCTTTCGCTACTGGGTCATCCATTTCTTCCCTAGACAATTCCATTTCTGGGTTCTTCTCAAATGAGGTAGCTGAAGTAGAGGGAACTTCTAAGTTTATATATTTCCTTGGAGAGATTAAATACTTTAGAAATACATATTTAGAATGAGGGGTAATTTTATGGTCCTTAAGATCCTCTAAAGGTGAAGAATAATCATCGCTATCATAATTATCTGAATCATTTTCAGCAAACACATGTAGGTGTTTGAGGAGGGAGTCTTTCCACCAAGAGGAATCCCTATTTTTCCTAAGGAAATTGTATTTTTTGGTCAAATGACCTATATTAAAATTTATATGATAGTGAAATAATAAATCTTCATAGTCCAAGGGTTGGGACCAAGGGCAGTCCCCAACTTACAAAGTGATATTTTTAGGAAAATTTTTGGAAGTGTCAATATTCACCAGAATCCTAGCAAGAGAGTGTGGTATAAGTGATCATTATCTAGGTACATTTGTAGATACTCACCCAATGATCACCAATAGCCTTTAGGTTAGATTAAATCAAAAAATAAAGAGGAATATGAGGTAGGTGAACCTAAATGGGTTTTATATTAAGTGGTTTAGTGAGGGGATTGAAGGTAGGAGACCATTGTTTGATGGCCAAAGGGTGGTGATTCAAGCACCAAAATTAGTTTTGAGTATTTTACTTGCCTTAAATAATGTGAAATACAATAATAAATAAAATTTTTGCACAAGGATAAATATCAAGATCACCTAATAAGATGGGGTTGCTAATGCTTTGAGATCCAAGAATGCAGTTCTTGAAGTTTTGTTAGTAATCCATAAATCTATAGATGACACCTAGGAATGAGAATAATTATTCTAATTTAATCACGTGTATGGATTTCCCCTCATCAAAGATAATAATAGGGTCAAAATAAGAATTTTTGAGAGGTTCTAGATATTCTTTTAGAGTTGCCTTATGTGATACCACCTTTTCAAAATATACATGCTTTAGAATTCTGGAGTCTACCACAACTTTCATCTCTATGATGTCTAGATCTATGTAGATACTAGATGGGAAAAGTGGGGAATGTCCAACATACTTAGGGGAAACATTTTTAGTTTTAGATCTAGTTAAAGATTCCTTCTATGTTAGATTATGCTTGTAGATATGATCATCCACATATTTTAAAACATTCTTCTACATAGAATCAATCTTCTTACATATAGTGTCAGTCTTTTGCATGGAATCAAAATTGAGCACATCATTATCCTTCTACCAAGAATTAGTCTTATGCACATCATCAGTCTTCTACACAACATTAGTCTTTTGTATAACATCAACCTTCTACCTAGAATCGCCAGATATATGGGAGATTCTACTATGTGTGGGAAGGGGAGTAGGAGAATGTAATTCAAAATTTTCCATTCTTACATGGCTAAACTAGTTAGGGGAGCCATTTTTAGCTATATAATTTGTCAAGGATTCCTTCTACATCAGATTTTACATACAAATATGATCATTTGTGTCTTCTACAACATTCTTCCACACTAAATTAGGCTTTTACACAATGTCCATTTTCCATGCAACACCAATCTACTTTGCATCAGTCTCATGTATGGTGTCAGACCCAAAATCAATTTTCTACATAGTGTCAATCTTTTGCATGACATCAGTATTTTGCACATCATTGACCTTTTACCCAGAATCAATAAATATTAGGGAGTTTCTGAGATTAGTGGGAAAGGGAGTGGGATAAGGCATTTCAAATTTGATGACTTGAAATAACCAAATGATTTAATTAAATTTTTTATTTTTAATAAATTAAATAATTAAAAACATAAATCAAGGGTAGCCAAATCCTAAAAATGCAATAAATAAATTGAAGTTTAAAGAAAAGAGACATGTGATAGTAAGCTAAATAATGATTTCATTACCATCTCTATATTTATAAAGGAAAGTTTACTCCATTCCAATAATATAAAAATAATTTATTTTAATTTTTTGGCCTTAAATTTTCTAATCTTCCAAACACTTAAAATGAGATTAAATCTAATTAGTTATAGACCTCTAACTAAGGTCATCAATTCATCAATCCTATTGATTTTTTATTTCATTGTTTTCATGGCCCTACATGCCTTACATATTTGTATTAGAAGTTTATAAGTTTTATCTTTGAATATTCCCTCTCCCTTATTAAGATTATGTTTCTCTAATTTGGCTTGTCCCAAATTTTAGTTTGACAACGCTGTGAAGAGGATTTCACCATAAAGTTATTTGTAAATTATTGATCATTTATAATAGACAAATTGGAAATTAGGTATATGAACCTTGACCATATCCATTTTTATTTTAGTGATTTTGATGATCAAAGGTGTTATTGCAAAATGGATGACTTTCATGATATGAGGTGATGAAATTAAGAGCTAACAAAGTAAAATTTTAATAGGTCTAATTTTCTTAGAATTTATTATGTATTGATATTTATTGATTATTCATAAATGAATTAAAAATATTACATAAAATTATTTAAATATATTTTAACTTTATATTGGATTTGACATATAGAATTAAAAAAATTTAAATAAATCAAAATGTTACCTAGTATTAAATGACCTGATTATTTTTAGAAATGTTTGTATATAAATTTGGGTGGGCCTAAAAATATACACTTATCCTTTAAACACAAACTCCATTATATTTAATGAATTTAAAATCAAGTTCATAGTGAGTGGAAATGATATCTAATATTTAAAATTGTAAAATTATTGAAAAAATAGTTTAAAATACAATTTTAGAAACCACAATGGTTACTTAAGGCCTTCAAAATTTATGGAAATTGATCCTAATCAACTAGATTTGGTATAGATCCATTATCCTCTTTGATATATTATTTTAAAATAAAATGCTAGCTTAAATTAAACCAAAATTCATGGCTTTCACAAAAGAGGTGTCTACATCATTCTCCTTTGGTTGAAAACAACTCAGCACTTGCAAGCTGCCTTTATTATATTTTCATAAATTATTCTTATCAATATTATTCAACCTTCATTATAAAATATAATAATTGTATTCTTGTTGTTTTCCATCCCACTATACCCAGTACCAATTATAGTTTCCTTGTCTTATGTTTACTATATTCTTATCTACAATTTTGTGCACTCTTTTATTTCTTGTTTCTTGGTACCTGTTGCTTCCAATCCACTTCTTAAACTTATTCCCATTCATAATATTATCAATGAAATACATATAAATATGAAACATTAATTATTGGATAAATATTATAATTATTTTGTAAATTCACCTCATAAACATTATCATTGATCTATTTCACAATCCTACATGGGCCAATCTTCTTGTACATCAACATGTTGTATGTTACTCAGGGAAAATTTTATTTTCTCAAATATACCATTACCAAATATCATTCTTCAAATTTGTTTGTAATTATTATTATATTTATTATTTCCTTATAACTATCATTATTTTCATTTATCCTTATTAATTTTTATTGAAACTATTAAAGGTGCTATGTAAATGTTTCTACATCAATACTAACACATTCTGTAGTTTATAACTTCACAAAATATAAGACATACTTAAGATTTATATAATAAATATTTTGGACAAGTCATTTCCGTAATGATTGGTTCATATAAATCTTATATGTAAACTTAGATTTTGGTAAAGTGATGTCCCATTATTTGGGCTTCTCTCCAACTATGCATATTAGTAAAATTTTCAATCTCTTATTTACTAATTTTGTTTGTCCATATGTTTGTGGGTGGTATGCACTACAAAATTTAAGTATTTTTCCTCACTTACTCCATATATTACTCTAAATATGAGTTAAAATTTTGGTATCACTTTCATAAGTAATGGTTTTTGGAACACTATACAATATCACATATTTAAAAAATAATCTAATACTCTAGTGGTATCATTAGTTTTATTACATGAAATATAATGAACCAACTTATAAAACCCATCTACAACAATATAAATTTAATCACTACATCTCTTTGCGTGTTTAGTAGCCCCAATATAAAATCCATACACAAATATGTCCATGGTCCTCTTAGTAATTATAATGACATTTACAACTCTTTATTTTATGCATTTCCTTGATCTACTTGGCATATATTACATATTTAAACATATATTTTTCACATCTCTCTACATATTTGGCCAATAATACATCTCCTCCACCAAATCTATTGTCCTATTCTTACCAAAGTGACCATCTGAACCACCACTATTTATAATATTATCTTTTATATACCTAGTTAGAAACACAATTATTTTACTTTGAATAAATGGCCATCCTGTATAAGATAATCATAATGAATAGTACATATCTCACTTCTTAATGGATTCTTGTATTGTTCAACTATTTTCAAAAAAATTGGATTAGTATCATAAAATTCTTGACCAACGCATCAACTACCTAATTGTGATTTACTTATTTATGTTTCAAAAAAAATTATATCTCTACAAGAAGGACACCCATTTTTAATTCCTTCTATTTAAATTCATTTTAGTGTTCACATACTTAAAGGCCTCATGGCTTGTAAGTAGTATAAACTCCTTAGGCACCAAGTAATGCCTCTAGTGTATTAATGCTTGTTAAATGCCATAAAATTTAACATCATATGTATAATAATTATTTGTTTCTTCATTCAAATTTTCACTAAAATATGTTATTGGCCTTCATTATTGACTCAATGCATCACTAATACCCACATGTGAAGCATCAAAATTTACCTCAAACACTTTTTTAAAATATAGTATTACTACAACAAGTTTTTCTATCACCTTATTCTTAAATAATTTAAAGCTTTTGATTATTTCCCTTGTCCACACAAATTCTTTTCCACTCATGTAATCTATTATTAGTGTAATAATACCACCAAAATTATTTATTAACTTTATGTAAAAAATTTCAAAACCATGTTAATTTCTTACCTCTACTATGATTCTTGGAATAATCCACTCAATAGTTGCCTTTAACTCTCCATCCAATTTTACACCATCATATCAAACAAGAAATTTTAAAAATAACAAAAATTTCTACATAAACTTGCACTTCTTTGAATTTCAATAGAGTTTCTCATTTGTGAACAATTATAATACCATTTTCAAATAATTTAAGTGTAGTTCCTTAAAATTAATATAAAAATATTATCAAAATTAAACACTAAAAACTTATCAATGCAATCTTGTATAACTATGTTAATTATCCTCATAAATGTGTTGGGTGCATTGGATAATCCTAATGGCATCACCATCCACTCATACAATCCATCCCTAGTCTTGAATTTTTTTTTCCATTCATTTCTTTCATGAATCCAAATCTGATAGTAGCAACTCCATAGATCAATAGTAATAAAATATTTAACTCGTGCAAGCATATCCATCATATCCTCTAGGCAAGGTGTAGGAAATATGTATTTGATGGTATTTTTATAATTAATCTATTATCCAAAAACATTATCCATGTTTCATATTTATTTAGAGTTATGAATGATAGGATTTCACATTGACTTGTGTTCTCCCTCACTACACCCTTTCTCACCAATTCAATACCTATCTAGTCATCTTTGCATGTTTTATTTGACTCATTCTATAAAAAGTTTGATTTGGTAGAATTGGTCTTAGAATAAAATACATATGATGTTACAATTATTTTTTATGTTTAACCATTAATAAAATCATTAGGTATAGCATTTGCATATTATTTTAACACTTTAGCTGCTTCTATTGGTATTTGCATAGCTTATGTATCTTATTTTTTTTTATTACTATAAAGTAACAACATGCCATCTTCATGTATTTGATTGATTATTTTGTGATTTTTTTATTTGATAGGGTAAAATACTATGTTTTATAGTGTTCCTAGAACCTCAAGAGTGAAATATAGAAAGTATCAATAAGCCAAACAAAGGCCTCCCAATAAAAACACCAAAAACCAATAATATTAAACTGAAAGTATGGAAAACAGAAAATAAAAATAGAAATTAGGATGGGGATCCCTCCAAAATTTTGTGGAAAAACATGATTTATACCAATCCTTCTTGTTTAAAAGGTAATAAACTACATTTTTATTATCTCTCCAAAAAGTATAAATTTTCTTTTCTCCATCATGATTTTATTTCCTATCATATTGCCATGGTCTTCCCAATAACAAATGGCATGCATCCATTGGGATAACATCACACCATATTTTATCCTTGTAAAAGTTTCGTATACAAAAAATTATTTTAACATATTTTATGTACTGTAAATTCATTCTATTTCATGGTTTCTTAAACTATGAAATCTAATAAGGATTATGATGTATTTCACATTTCAAAACTAGTTTATCTACCACTTCTTTAGAATCTATATTCTCACAACTACCACCATCAATAATTATTTTACATATCTTACCACCTGAGCAACATCTTGTTTAAAAAATATCTACATGTAACCATGAATCACCACCTTCTTTAATCTATATGTGTTATTTCCTTGGAGATATCATTATTCTACTCATCATGAGATATTCTCCTATGTCTATTGTAACTTCTATAGTTTTATCTTCTATCTCAACCTTAACTAAATTGAATCTTGGTTTATCTTCTTTCCTCCTAACCTATTCATGGTAGTATGGAAACTAAAATTCTCTTTTTCCTTCTCAAAATATGTAACAAATATAAGTCTACATGGACAATTCCATCCTCTTGCATAAACTTTGTCTTTCTAAAATCCTCTTCCTCTTTATTTAATTTGAAACACTTGTCTATTATACTTTTGATTTTCCATTCCGTGAGATGATTCTCATATAGTGGGATTAAACCCACCTCCTTCTCTTATTGGAGAATATTGTCCCTTTATTTGTCTAGTTAACCTTATAAAAACCTATCTATTTTCATTTTATTCTACCTTTAAATACAATTGGTAAGCCTCTTCCATATTATTTACTCTATGAAAGATCAATTCATCTTGAATATAAATTTTTGAACCATTTATAAACATTATTCAACCATTTGTTATTTTGTTTTCATCATACTCCACTCTTATAGATAGCTTGTAAAAGACATCTATATAACCTTGTACATTACAATCTTTTTTCCTTAAATTATAACATAATATATAAAAGGTTTGTTCATAATATACATGAAGGAAGTTTTCTCTTAGATTATTCTTTATCTTTCTCCAATTATTGATATTTTATTTATGTTTTCTCTATATCTATTTCGACATGTGATCTTGCCAAATAGTTGTATGATCCTTAAATTATATGCATGTAAAATTTATTTTCTTTTTTATTTCATAATTTTCCATTAAAAAAACCTATCCATACTATTTAACAAGCCTAGTAATTCCTCTTATTTTAAACTACCTCCATACTCTTAAACTTCCACCTTGATTACTTCATTCGTTCCCTCTAAGGCCTTAACCATCATTTCTTTAATTTATTGTGGTTTTTATTTTTCTTCCTCTTATTGATGAATTTATTCTTTATGCTAGTTATGATGCCATTAAAAAAATGTATAATGTCCCAAAAATGAAGGTCTCATTATGGGTACTATCACTTAAGCAAACCTACTACTAGATATCCACCATTCATTATGCTACCACTAGTTAGGGTATTGAAATGTATGCAAAAAATTAAGATAGATCAACAATTTATCATACTTAGTAAATACAATCTTAGATAAAGTAATCAACTAAAAACTATTTTGATAATCTATACAGGGAGAATGACCTAAATAGATACACTAAACCTAACCTAGGGATCACTTATCACACAACACTAAAGGAGAGGATTCTGAAGCATCTAGGCAAATAATATCATGCAATAACCCTAGCTAGATATTTTAATGAATAAAATGTAATGTAATATAGTGTTATGAAATATTTTAACAAAAAGGGGGATGATTTTATAAAAAACAAGGGATCATTATTGGCAAATGGGAGCCTACATCACCTAAGGTTTAAGATGACAAGCCTAGAAAAAACTACAACTACACTAAGTTTAAGTATTTATACATTCAAACATATTACTTTGTGCAATATCTATCTATCAAATGAAATAACAAAATTTAGAGATACTTACCTTTATACAAACCTATCAAGTATCAAACTCTCCTTTGGACAATGGTGCTTTGAAATATATTGTTGTGGCTTTGTAATAATCACACTAGTTGAAATAATCTCAATGATAAAATATTCCTACTTACATCTAAAACTTCTCACAAGATAAGTTATCTTCCCTCCAAGTCAAACCCTAAGCAATGGCTACTTAAAATGCATATGTAGTAGAATTGTGAGATGTAATAATGAAAAAATGAATTCTCCTTCCTATTGGATTAAAGTGAAGGTTGTATTATAGTAACAAATAATTATTAACCCTTTTACAGTTTTGGGTGACAAGGTCATCCAGTAATGACCTAGTTTTAAAAATTTGCCTTGCGACCTCAAAACTAGGTTGACTTAAGCCAATCTAGTTACAAAATGTGTGTCATAACTTTCTTAAATTAGCAACCAAGGCCTACCTAGTAGGAAAATTGGGGTTTTTTTAAGTTAGGGGCTATTGAGAGGAGAATTATATAGGGAGTTGGATAAGTGAGATTTTTAGTGGGTGTAGGTATGATAGGATTAACCAATAATATTGTGAAGAAATAATTGTCTACCCACCCCTTTCCAAGTGCACCCGTTAAGGTGTGCACTCAGAAAGATTTAAACTTGACATGTTATTATAAAAAAAAGTGTCATTAAATGATAAAGTTTAAAAATATTATGTGTACATTAGGAACTATAAAAATAGAACCCTAGAATTCATAAAAATTATTTTTTGAGTTAAAGAAAAGGTTAGAATATTTTTTTTACAAATAAGAATAGTGCTTCTAGAAATAAAATAAGAAGTCCCAAAATATAAGGGTCTTGTTCTAAGTATTTTCACTTAGGAAATCTCATTAACATAACCAACATCACCAAGGTAACCACCATCACCATTGGTTAGAGTATTACAAACAATACAAAATGAAACCTAAAATTCATAGAAAGTATACTCCAAATTAAACAAAAATAATATAAAATAACACAATATATATATATATATATATATATATATATATAATAATGAAAATACATAGAAAAAAGCAAATGTTTAATGATATTTTTTTAAGATAAATTATTAAAAATAGGTCTAGTTCCTTTCGAGAGTAAAAAACATATTATAAAGGTGATACTAAAAAATAACAAGGGTCATGTAGTAGCTAGTATGTACCTCTATATTGGAAAAAAAATATGAGTGGGTTTGTATTTATTAAAATCATCAAATCAAAAACTAAAGGTCACATACTGTAGAATATGTATACATCCATATGATTCTACTAAAATTCATTCACTAAGAATTCCATGATTATAATAGAATAAAATTAATACATGCTTATAGGGGAAAATAATAAAAATAATATTAAAAATCGTAAGTATATATTTGGCCTCCATGCTCCTAAGAATGGCTTGAGAGATTAAATATTTGGCCTCAATCCTTATTGTCATGAGATGGATGTACCTTCAACCCGTGGTGTTTTCTCTAGAGTTTGGATTAGATCATATCTTAATCACCAATCCTAAATCTATGGTAATAAATCTCTCCAAACTTATAGTTAACTTTAAACACCATGCCAATATTAAGGATTAGGTCGATAAAGGCAAGTCAAAAGAAAAAGCATGGTTATCTAACAGGTTGATTATGGTATAAACAAAAAATAAATATTTAAGTACCTTCCAAAACATAACCATAGTGGTCACTACCTAAATAAATAAAATAATTTTGACATGTTACCTTTAAAAAATTAAAATTTATCAATTTAATCATATTACAATTAAAATTTTAGTAAACAATCAAATAAATAATTATTATTTTACACGAAAAATAAATATTATTGAATTTTTAAATATCATATTATTATAAATGAAATATTCCATGAAAATATGTAGACACATATTCTTTAATTTATAGGTACTAAACTTTATTATCAAATGTTCATATTAAATAATTTAGCCAGAGTATAAAAGTTATTTGCTTAAAATATTATATAGAACTTTTCAGCATATATTTCTTATTTTAGATAATAGGTACTTTATAAGGTTATCTTTGATAGCATCACAACTGTAGATGGTAGAGATTCATGGAAAATGGATGGGGATGGAAATTGTGTGCACCTAAAATTATTCATCATGGAATTTTTATTTCCATCTCACATGGAAATAGTTTATGTGTTCACCATGCTGGTTACTTCATTGGCCAATGTACCCACTTTTTCACCATTGTATTTTTTAAACCTTAATATTACTAGTAGTTGTTCCAAAGTTATAAGGGATGTAAAAATCTATGGGATGACCCATTGTCTAGCCCTTTTCATCATTTCTTCAACCCTTAGACACCTTTTATGAGTCATGAGTTGATTTGCTTCGAAGTGGGTGGTTAAAAACTTTAGAGCATCACCAAAAATAATGATACTCATTATATTTGAATCTTCAATACCATAATGCACTTATAGTAAAATTATTTAGGTTGTATTTTATAAATTAGTAAGAGATAGGTGGAAATTATGCAATTTTATTTCTCCTTTTTATTATTGCAACCAACCTCTCATGAAGTTGTGATTTGAATTGTTTTTTGTTTTGGTTTGATTTTTTGTGGGTATATATAAAAATATGCATTATCTTGATTATTTTATTTTATTTATTTTTTATTTTTAATAAAGACACTACTATTAAATTGGTAGAATTATATATTAAAAAAATATTTAATTTTTGGTTGGAAAAACCTTAATGTCTCACTCTAATTTAAATGATATTCCACTATGATTTTTTATAAATAAACATTAATAAAATTAAAACATGGTTATGTATCAATGAATATTCCACCATGTAACCTATAGATGTGAAAGGAATGAATAATAGATCATTACAAGCCACAAATATCATAGGTGATAACAACAAAACATCACATGACAAGCAAATACAAAAAACAAAGAGCAATATCATATATCTCCATATTACTTTTTCTATAAGTTTAGATTATGGATTTTTTTTAGAGATTTGACTAAGATATTTATTTAGAGCTTATCTAATACAATGAGATAACCTTACATATATATGTAAGGAAGACTAAGAAGCAAAGCATCCTAATCAATATGGGATAACTCTACAATGGGAAAAACAAATAGTGTACCTAGTAGACATGAGCTAAGGTAGGTAAATAACCTACTATAACACACCCACAAGTGAATTTAAGGGCTAAAAATAGACAAAAACAAAGTGGTATTACATTTAGTTCTTATGCATGATCTTTCCAGACCTATGCCACACTTTAGATTTGGATGTGATTCATAGATATTTGTATTACTACCTCCATCTTTAGTCATATAATGGAAATATTTCTAGTAAATAATTTGTGTTATTATTTTGACAAAAGGAATAAACCTTATTTGATGTATATGGAGGTTCTACAGTCTTCTAGTCGAGGATATTGACATTGACACTAGTCATCTTACAAGCCTAACTTAAAGTATCAATAGCTTTAGCACTACTAATAATTATCCTTGGGGGGATTCCATAGGAAATCCTTCCTTTTTTATTTAACATAATTATTGGGGGATTTGTATTTCCTACAAGTTTTCTCTCTTTTTTGATTTCATACACACACACACACACACACACACACACACACACACACACACACACACACACACACACACACACACACACACACACACACACACACACACACACACACACACACATATATATACATATACATATACATATACATATATATATATACATATACATATACATATATATATACATATACATATATATATACATATACATATATATACACACACACACACAGATATATATATATATATATATATATAGTACATGAGTAACCCATTGGGCCTAGTTACTGAGACTCATAGTGTGGATATTCCACTATTTATTTTTGGCTATTATTAACCCTTAGCTTCACTTAAGGGTGGGTTTTAGAGTATGTATTTCTCATTCTTACTAGGTTCTAGCTAGGCTGTTTATATTTTCCTAATTTTGTCCTATTTGAGAATTTATCCTAGATTGGCTAGTTAGGCTTGAGTCTTGTTTCTCATTGCCTACTCAAATAAGACTCTCATTTATATTATTCATCCTTTTTTGAATATCATTTTATTTTCCTTGTCTTTATATTTCATTTGTTTGTAAGTTTATCATGATGTTTTTTTTCAATGCTTTAGACTCCTATCTTGGAATGATATTAGAAAGAATTCATTTAGAATCCCCCCAAGGACAATTGTTGGTGGTACTAAAGTTCTTGATACTCTAAGTTAGGCTCACAAGATGACCAATGTTGATGTTGAGATATTTGACTAGAAGACTATATAAGATCCATCCACATTAAACAATGTTTCTTAGTTTTGGAAAAAGAAAAACATAAATGGTGTACTAGAATTTTACCCATTCCACAATTGAAAATGAAGGAGGAAACAATACAAAGATATCTGAATCACATCCAAATCTGAAGTGAGGCATAGGTTTGACAAGATCATGCACAAAAACTAGATGTAATTCCATGAAAATAAACTAATCAATATAAATACATGGATCATTCACGAAAATAATATCCATGGTAAGTGGATTGTAATGATCAATAAGTGTACACATACTGAAACTAGCAGTTTAATTTCAATTAATAATCTATGGTGGCTCAACATCCTACATAATAACAAAGAGAGGTTTTGCAAATATATGTTCTAAGTCTGGAAAAAAATCATCCCATAGAGGTGGCTCGATAAAAATAATAACAATGTTCATCAAGAATGTGTTATCATAAGAAACTATTATAGTAAGAGAGTATACATCATCAGAACATAAAACCTCACTAATTGGATGAGAAGAAGGAAGTGCCAATAGTGCCTCACCCATGTCACTGTAAAGACTCAAATCTTGAAAAACATCAATGTCATCATAAAAATATAAATTCTCATTAACATGAGGAGAGGGAAGTGAAACAAAAGGAGGTGGAGTAAAATATGGTGCAAAAGACTCAGAAGACTCAATATTATTCTCAAATAAGTTTATAATAGCATCCCAAGCTTCCTTTGATGATGTGGCACATGTAACATAGCACTATATACTATTTTAAATATGAAGGTGAATCAATCAAAGAGCCTCATCTTGTATAGATACAATTCAGGAAATATCTTCCTTATTTGTGAAGTTGAGAAGGTCACCAAGTACTATTCTCCAAATGTATTTCAACTGAAGGTGTATCTTCATTTTTATTTTCTAGGTAATGTAATTTGAGGTGTTAAGGGTTTTCATTGTCTAAATAAAAAGAAGAATTTATGAATAAGAAAGAATGATCCTCTTGCCAAAATAAAAACTTTTGATTCAAAGAATGACAAGGAATACATAAACCCCCAAAAATGTGTAATCCCCTCCCAGGATTTGACACTTTATAATTGAGTTAATTTTAAAATATAAATGATCATAATGGATTAAGAATTTTAAAAAATACACTTTTGAAAAAAATGAAACTTGATTTCGAGTTACGGTTCAAAAGTTAAATAGATTTCACAAGTTTCCCATCATTAAAAGGGTCAAATAAATAAATACGACACCAAAAAATATTAAATGTTGTAAGGGAAAAGGTATAGGTCCTATCATTCCATCCACTTGTAACTATATTTCAATCATGAATGATTATAAAGACTCAAACAATCCTCCCATACACATCTATGTGCACTTTAATGGAAAAATAATTCCACTTAAGGGCCAACATATTAAAAAATTCATATTTTTCACTTATGAAAAACAAATAACAACTATTAGTAAAATTTCCATTATTTTTTCATCTCTTAATAAAATAAAAAATTAAAAAATGGTCTATAAATTTAAAATCAAGGTGTACAAAACTCATAAAATGTTTGGTGTGAGTCATCATAGATTAAGAGTAGTTAAAAGAAAACTAGACATTTTTATATGGCAAAAGAAGAGTGCCCAACTCAATAAAAATAACTCTATGAGATAAAACTAAACATATGGATGTCATAAGGGAAAATAACCCAACTAGAAAATAATGTCCACAATAAAGACACAAATTGAGAGTAAAGATGCAAATTGGGAACACTAAGGGTGAAAGTCCAACAATATAATGAATACTTGTGGGTTTATTCCACAACTAGGTATGCTTTGACCTAAAAGAATATAGAAAGAAAAAAAATATACAAAGCCTTTAAAATATAATCACTAAAATTTCTTTCAAACCTTTCTAATTCATAGGACCACCTAAAGAAGATGCAAAAGAAGAATATACTTAGTATGGTAATAAGATCTATAGAAAGAAGAAGATCTATGGAATGATCACAAGTCCGTACCATAAAATCCAAATGAATTCTTGTAAAACCTCCTAATATGATACCATGAAAATAAGGAAGAATATATCATTACAAGCCACAAATATCACATGTGATAATAACAAAACATTACATAATAAACAAATGCAAAAAAATGAAGAGCAATATCATATATCTACATATTACTTCTTCTATAATCCTAGCTTATGGATTTACCTAAGAGATTTTCTTAAGACCTTTCTTTAGATCTTATCTAATAAAATGAGAGTATTGCATATATATTCAAGGAATATCAATAAGTAAAACATCCTAACCAATGTGGGATAGATCTACAATGGGAAAAATAAATAATGCTAAATAATGTACCTAGTAAACGTGAATTAAGGTAGGTAAATAAACTACTCTAACACCCCACTTAAAGTGAATTTAGGCACTAAAAATAGCCAAAAACAAAGTGAAATGACATTTTATTCTTATTCATGATCTTACTAGACCTATGCCACACTTCAGATTTGGACATGATTTAGAGATATTTATACCACTACCTCCTTCATCTTCTATTGTAGAATGGGAAAAATTCCAATACACCATTGTTTTTTATTTTCCAAAAGGAAGAAAAATTGTTCAATGTAGATGGAACTTCTATAATCTTCTTATCAAGGATTTTGACATCAATACTGGTCATCTTGCGAGCCCAATTCAAAGTATCAATAACTTTAGTACTGCCAATAGTTGTCCTTGGGGGGATTACATATGAAGTCTTTCATTTCTCTTTTTATATCATTTTTTTGTGGGGATTTTTATTTCCTATTAGTTTTCTCTCTTTCTCCACTTCATGGATATATATTGTACATGAGTACCTCATCAATCCTAATTACCAGGACTCATACTATGGATATGACACTATTTATTTTTTAGCTATTGTTATCCCCTAGTTTCACTTGGGGGGGGTGTTAGCGTATGTATTTATCATGTTCAATAGTTTCTATCCAGGTTGTTTATCTTTTTATAGTTTTTCCTATGTGAGAAGTTATCTCACATTGGCTAGTTAGGTTTGAGTTGTATTTGTCCTTGCCTACTTAAGCAAGGTTTCTCCATTGTACTATACATGATTTTCTAAATATCATTTGATTTGCCTTGTCCTTACATTTGATTTATTTTTAAGCTTATAATGATGTTATTTCTATCAATTCTTCAGACTCTTGGCTTGGAATTATATTAGGAATTCATATGGAATCCCCCCAAGGACAACGATTGGTAATACTAAAGGTGTCAATACTCCAAGTTGGGCTTGCAAGATGACTAGTGTCAATGTCAAGATTCTCAACAAGAAGACTTTAGAATATCCATCTACATCAAATAATGTTTCTTAATTTTGGAAAATTAATAACACATATGGTGTACTAGAAGTTTGACCATTCCATAACTAAAGATGATGGAGGCAATGGTACAAAGATCTTTGAATCACATCCAAATCTAAAGTGTGGCATAAGTCTGATAAGATCATACACAAAAACTAGATGTAATGCCATAAAAACAAACCAATAAAAATAAATACATGGATCATTCACTAAAATAATGCCTATGGGAAGTGGATCATAATGATCAACAATTGCACTCTTCCCAAAACCATTATATTCCTTTGAATTGATAAATCTATGGTGGCTCAACATCGTACATAGGAACACAGGAAGGTTATGTAAATAGATGTCCCAAGTCTAGTATAAACTCATCCCATAGAGGAGGATCAACAAAAAGGAGAAATTTCCATAAGGAATGTGTCATAAAAAAAACTATAGTAGGAGTGAGTACATCATCAAAAAATAAAACCTTGCTTATAAGAGGAGAATAAGGAAGTACCAATAGTGCCTCTCCCATGTCACTGTCAAGATTCTTATATTGAACAACATTAATTTCATCATTAAAATAAAAATCCTCACTAATATGAGAGAGGGAAGTATAATATAAGGAGGTGGAGTAAAAGAGGGTACACAAGACTCAATATCCTTCTCAAATAAGGCTACAATAACATTCCAAGCTTCCTTTGATGATGAGGCACATGTGACATATCACTGTAGACTATTTGAAACATGGAGGTGAATCAATTTAAGAGCCTCATCTTTCATATATGCAAGTTGAGTAATATATTTCTCATCTATGAAGTTGGGAAGGTCTTCAAGTACCATTCTCCAAACACCTTTCAGCTGAAAGTGTATCTTCACTTTTATTTTCTAGGTAGTGTAATTTGAGGTGTTAAGGGGCTCCATTATCTAAATAAAAATAAGGATTTGGGAATAAAAAATAATTATCCTCCCCCCAAAATAAAAACTCTTGATTCAAATAATGACAAGGAACAAATAAACCCCTAAAAATATGTAAGCCCCTTAGAATTTGGAACTTTATAATTGAGTGTGTTTTATAAGATAAATGTCCAAAATGGATTGATTAACTTTTGGAGAAAATAGAACTTGATTTAAATTTATGGTTCCAAATATATAGATTTTAAAAGTTTATCATCAATAAAAGGGTCCAATTAAGTAAACATGGCACCAAAGAAATATTAAATGCTCTAAGGGAAAAGGTAGCAAACCTAGCTTTCTAGCCAATTGTTAGAACTAGAATTGAACCATGAATAATTATAAAGACTCAAAAAAATTTCCCATACACCCATATATGCACTTAAATGGAAAAAAAATCCACTTAAGGGCCAAAATATTAAAAAACAGCCTATTTTCCACTTAAGAAAAATAAAAATAAACTATTAGTAAAACTAGCATAAATTTTTCATCACTCAATGAAATTAAGAATTTATAAATAATTTAGATATATGAAATCAATGTGCACAAAACCCAAAAAATAATTATGTGATTCATCATAGATCAAGAATAGTAATTATAAAACTATACATATTAATATGGCAAAAGAGGAACACCCAAATCGTTGAAAACACCTCTATGAGAGAAAACTGCACATATGGATACCACAAGGGAAAAAGACCCAAATAGAAAATAATTTATATAATGAGGACATAAATCGAGATAGAGGATGTAAATCAGGAACACCAAGGATGTAAATCTAATAATGGCATGACTAGTGGGTTTCTTCCATAGATAAGTACGTGTTGACCTGTAAAAAAATAGAAACAAAATAATCCATAAAACCTCTAAAATCAACTAACTAAAATTTATTTCAAACTTTTTTTATTATCATGACCACCCAAAGGGGATGAAATATAAGAGAATACTTAGTATTGTAAGAAGATATATAGAAATAAAAATATCTATCGAATAATCACAAGTCTTTACTGCAAATTCTAAATTGATCCCTGTAATACTCCTACTCTAATACCATAAAAGGAATGAATACTAGATTGTTTCAAGCCACAAAGATCATAGGTGATAACTATAAAACATCACATGACAAGAAAATGTAAAAAACAAAGAGAAATATCATATATATCTCCATATTGCTTCTATAAGATTAACTTATGGTTTTGTTCTAGAGCTTTGTCTAAGAGATTTTTTTAAGATCTTTATTTAGAGCTTATATAATTCAATGAGAGAGCCTTGCATATATATATATATAAGGAAGATCAATAATAAAATTATCCTAACCAATGTGGGATAAATATACAATGGTAAAATCAAATAGCATTAAATAGTGTACCTAGTAAACATGAGCTAAGGTAGGTAAATAACCTACTTTAATAGGATGTGTTTTTAATGAGTGTAGGGCATGTAAATCTAACATCGGTCCCAAATCTAGTTATATTGCATGATATGGGCCTTAGAGGTATGATATCACCTAAAAAACCTTACCACTAGCCCTTATCATCACCACCCTAATCACCTTGAAATATTACTCCAGGGGTCAATATATTGGCATCATGGATGAATGGAAACTACAATATAGAGTTTGGGACCTTAATGTCTTATCTTTATCATCAATGACATTGCATCATTTATTGGAGTTGCACATGAGACATGGATCCCTACCAAAATCAAATAAATCTCATGAGATCTTCATCCATCATTAATAATAGAAAACATCTAATCAAATATGATGGCACCTTACTTTGATATATCTGGCACTTATCATTCTACACCACTATTACATTGACATGTCAATTTAAAATTTAAAATAGTCTCATGTGTAGGTATGATTTATATGGAATAAGCATTATCCATATATCACTACATATAAATATGTTTGTATTTCAAATGGTAACATGATTATCAAAGATAATATAATATTATATCTCTATATACCTTCCTAGTGTATGATATTACCTAAAATACCTTATAATTTCCCCTCACCATCACCACATAGTTCACCTTGAAATATTTCACTATTTGTATATTATGTATGAACTTTCCCTTTCTTCTAGGGGTTTGAGTATGGCATTTACATATATTATCAAGCCTACTATAATTGTTGCATGTGTTAATTTATTAGTAGCATAAATGAATGGAAGCTACAAGATAGACTTTAAGACATAAATATCTTATCCCTACATCAGAGGAAATACAACATTGATTCAAGAAACACATTAGAGGTGGAGTCATGTTGCAATAAAATCGAAAAAGGAGATGTAATATTTTGTCTTTGTAAATCAAGGGAGTATAAATAAATATGATTACTAACCCCATCTAAGTTTTTATAAACAAATTTTTAAGAAATAATACTTTAATACTTCTGGTGGAGGTGACTAAAAAATGATTTTGTGTGTTTCTTCATATGATGTGGCAATGTGTTATGAATGGAGGAGATGTTTTATTTCACATTAATATTAAGAAATGACAAAGTATTAGGGAATGAAAAATCCATACAGAATATTCAAGTAGTGAAATATTTTAAGGTGAGTTGAACAATGATGGTGAGGAACAATGATAATGTATTGGAGATGGCATCGTATAATAGAGGGCCAATATCATACACCAAACCTAGATTCAAGGTTACTAGTGGATTTACATACCCTACACCCACCCTAGAGGGGTACACAACATATAGGGAGTTTGTATCTTTAATTTACCTATATTTATATATACTAACTATAAATATAATATATTATTTTATATATATATATAACTATAATTATTATAAAATGTTGTTGTAATATATAAAAAACTATTATTAATATATATAAACTAAAAAATTATATACATAAATATTATTAATATAAATACAAATATTATTATTATGACATTAATATATTATATAGAATTATATATATTATTATTTTTATTATAATATTATTACTATTTGTAAGTGGGATCTAATGGAGAATAAATATGTGCTTGCAAAAATATGCAGGGTATGTTGAATGTATTAATTAGGGGACAAAAATATGTTTAAAAGAGAGCCTTATAAATAAACTTCTGACTTTAATTTAAAGATTAACATTTATATTTACATATACATAACTTAAATATACAAAATGGTGTCATCCATCCACATTGATACTTTACTTGGATACACCTTTCAATGTGTTGCTCCACGCATCACACCTTTATATGTATAAACACAAAAAATTATTTGTTGCAAAATTTATCAAAATCCTTCACAAATTCACCCAATTTTCATTTATGTACATGCATACCGCTAGCTATAAATTGTAGTGAAAATTTTTACACTGTAAGTACCAAAATAACAATTTTGTCTCTATATTATTTTAAGTGTTTTTTTTAAAGAATGTATCATGGATGATTATTATTATATCATAGATTATTTTTTATATAATTTTATATGAGTGAAATATTTTGACAGTCTATAAGGGAGTCTATGCATATTATATTTAAAATAGAAAGTATTGAGAAACAAAAAATATCTAATCAATATTTATATTAGGAGAATGAAGTTCAGCTCAAATTTTTCCTACTACACTTTCTTCACTATTTTATCTTATGGCACCCAGAAAATTACCCATAAAATTATTAAAATCTTCATCATAAAAAGACATACCTTCACTTAAGCAAATTGAAAAAAAATGAACCCTTAACCTAGCCTAACATTAGTTGGAGGTAACGATATGACCATGGTTAATTCATTAATTAGCTATTCTATTACCCTCCACATTCATGAATATCCTCTCCCATCACTATGTTCATTGAAATTGAATGTTAGAAGAAAAACTTGAAAATAACATAGAAACACAATGTTTAAAAAACTAATTTAGAAAGAAAAATAAACTAATTTGGAATGAAAAATAACTAACTCTAGATCAATATTTCAAACATTGAACTAAATATGTATTTATACACCTATCAAAATATTAAAACGTTTAATGAATTTGAAGCACACATAAAACACAACCAAAAAAACATAAATTCAACATGGTTATACTATTTGCTGCACACAAAGAGTGTAAATAGATTGTGTTAACTAAAATTTTCACACCCTATTTTAAATTTTTTTCAAAACTCAAAAATTATGTCATCCTACTAAAATAACTTATACGGTGCCAATGACTCAAAATATTCTTGTCTTATTATACCTATTCATTTTTTGTGATTAGATTAAATATGCTTATTGAAGTGTTTGTCATTTTCATTACTTTTTGATCTGCATTAATATATTTTAGGTGATTCTTGTTATCTAATTCAATAATAGGTTCATTATCATAGTTATCTTTATTTTTTATATTTAATAACAAGGAAAATGAGGTTGTTAGTCTATCATTCAATTATCCTCCATAAGCTTGGAAAATATTGTAATCTCATCGATATTCAAAATTGAACATCTGTCTCACATTTCATTATACAAGGCAATGGTAGTATTTTACATTCCTTACCGAGATACATTTGGTATAGCGGGATTATAATAAATTCATTTTATATAATCTATGGATTCTATTTTGGTTTTTAGCTAATAGTAAATTAAGGTCTTAGAAAGATGCTTCAATAATTGAAAGCATCGAAACATGCAATTTTTACATAATGTAAGTGTTGAAATGATATTCTAACCTATAAGATTAGCTTCCTGATATTCTTGGTATTATATTAATGGTATTATTATGTTTAATTATTTTTTGATTATCTAGTTAATATTTGGGAAATTTAATGTTTTGATGAATAAAAATTTGCATCTGTATGTGCTAGAATCTAGCTATCACCTAAATACTAATGAACACATAATGCTTTGTGTGATAGTAGTTCGATGTTCACATATGATTCAATGTCTCTTTTCAAAACTTGTAATCTGTATAATTTCTTTTATCAATAAAATCATTCCTCATTTTGGGTTTCTTAATCACTTCTTGTTATTTGATTTGGCTTAGCACCTTCTCTATGTATTATATATTTTAGTGTACTATTTTTTTATTTATTTAATTTTTTTATTATTTAGTTAGTTATTTTTCTTTTAGTTAGTCTTCTTATTTTTTTGTTATTTTTTCTTCTCACTGCCTTCTTCATCTCTCTTTGTTGGAAACAATCTATTTTTTTCTTGGAAAAGCATTTATGACATTTAAAACTAAAACATCATTTTCGAATTTAAAGTATACATATGATTATAAGCACATGCTTATTTTGATTAACACTTTTTGGTATATTTTGAATTTATTTGGATAATATTATAGAAATAATACAAGATATTACTTGGAATATATATTTACTGAATCAAATTTATATTCTTCAAGAGATTATCTAATTCATAGGTTTTCTCTATCAGATAGAACATATTATATATTCTTATCTAAACTTATTCATGATTTGGTAAAATGGATTTTTGATTATTATAATGAAATATGTTACATTTGATGACATATTGGAAATATTCAATTTATATTTTGTAAAGTATCATCAAACTCAAATAGATTTTTAATATTTATGAGTTATGATATAAAGATATTTGAATACAAGTTTATTCATGAAACCATTATCCAAGACCACCTTATTTTTAAAAGCACGTCATCCATCTATCACTCATATGAACTAGAATAATCCCTCTTAAAAAATATTTTATATTCTTATAACTCGGTCAAGTATGTAACCCAATGCAACTTGCATTTTAAAATCCACTACGTGTCTTGTACTGATTTCTAGTCATATGACTCCCATGATTAAATTGGTATGATTTTGACTTAGGCTTCATGATAGGCAAAAGGGGTGATTCATTGGTGATACAATTTTTAGAACCAAAAAGGTGTACTCCAAATTATGTTGAGTGAGAACATTGAAACAAAAATTTGATGGTACACTTATTAATAAATGGCATTTATAAGCAGTTAACCCTAAAAAATTATTTTCAATGTACTTCAAAAAAGGGATAGTGTGACCATAAAAATGGTGGAATCCTATAATGTCTCTATAACCATGTTCATTTTGTTTGGGTATCATTATATATAAGATCCGATAAGTTAAACACACCCTTTTTATATTTATATCTCCATAGTTTGATTTTTTTTAAAAGTTAGCTAATTTTTTAGCTTACTTATATTATAAACTATATCAACTAGCTTGATATTATTTTGTACTATATGACAATGCATCATGAAACCCAATAGATTTTTATATGTGAAAACTTAACCAACTAGCCTAAATTGTTTTTATGTGTCTCCCCAACTACATCAACCAGTTTGATACAATTTTGTGTATTGCTTTGACTCCATTAACTAGTCCAATAAATTCTAGTTTTATTATCTTACAAATTGTATTAGCCAACCTAATATAGTTTATTTATATGATCATACTATATCAATCTACCTAATACATTATAATTTTCCCAATTTTAATTCCCAACTATATCAACCATGATGATACAATCTATTATTAAAATTCCTATGTAGTTAATTACATTGACCAACTTAGTGAAGTTAATATTTTATTTACACCATGGAATATTTTTTTGACTAATTCAAAGAGAAAACCCACTAGGAATTCAAAGGATTTAGCACCAATCCTAATGATATGGAACCAATCAATCCCCATAAAGTCTAAAAAAACCTATATTATTTATAACTTGACTATAACTCAAGACAAAATCCAAGTAATTATCATGTGACTTATACTAGATCTAAAAATTATGAGCCAAGTAATACTCTTATGACAACTGTATGAGGTAACCTACTTCAAAACCATGAGGTTAAATAAGAATGTTAAATTGAGTATACAGATGAAATGGTAATCTATCTTCATTAACATATGAACATAGGGGAAAGGACCTTGTGATTGTCTACCATATCATGATGGAAAATCATGTATAATATTATCCTTCCCCTATTCATAACTTTTCTATATGACTTGGATCATGTCGATATGATACTTTCTCAATCGCCTCCCCATACACCATGCCTAGTATTTATACTAACATGGTGGGAATTTCCTTTAGTGGACCTACTCAAACTATCCATGTAAATACACCAAATTAAAGCCAACATCAATGTTATTGAAATAAAATCTCTAACTTTGGTTATAAATGTTTATATTGTTCAAGTTAAACTTCAGATGAAACTAATCTATTTCATAAGTTAGTATTTTAATGAATTAGCTATTTTATGCACTCATAAAACAAAACAAGTAGGTACACTTACTCAAAATAATCAATATACATTATTTCATAATTTACCTTCTATCTATTCATATAAATGTAATAGAAATAATCATTACAGTGTCTATAGATCTATCTATTCTATATCACTTTATTATTTACTTCATTTCCACTCATCACCAAGCTATTAAAAATATTTCTATGCTATGCAACCTCTTATCTCACTTCTATTATCAGAGTTTAACTATCTATATGATATATCTAACATAATTCAATGTTGTAGCATGCATACTGACTAAATAATTTTAGAACTCAATATTCATGTATGTGTTAGACATGACTTTTATTATTTAAGGTCATATTATGTTACCATAAAGATCCAATTTTTACAACATTTCCCAAGTCAATATAAACCTTTATATTTTTAGCATGGATATTAATATGTTGTTGTGGTAGAGTTGGATGTTATTCAATGATCTTATTTTCATCCTACTTCATGAAAAATCCATCCAACATTTTCCTAGATTTTATTCCTTTTTCTTGTCCTTGAGACAACTTCAAAAAATCTTGGTAGGTACCAAATAATACATCCAATTTAATTCCAAAATTATTACTATAAAAAATTCTAGTTCATGATGTGGATTCCCCCTCCTTAGTTAGGTACTTCACATACTTTTCCATCTATGCTTTACATAAAGTTTGATAATTCAAAAGTATAGATTTGGCCTCTAAAATTTGATGTTCTATCATAACAATTTATTGGGTTGCTATTACTACCTCTTTCAAGGATGGTGACCTATATAATATTTATAGGTGTGCTTCATGATCCTTGTTTTGAATTTTTATCTTATTCATTTGGGCATTCAATAAATTCCCATAGTCTTCCATGTCCTCATAAATAAGTATGCACTAATAATATGTTTCCTTGTACTATTATTGAAAACTTATGTATTTTGATCATTATGCCTCAAAGGGAATAGCTAGTACTAAGACTAATGAAAGCAATGCTTATTTGTATCTTTATTTTATCTAATTATTTTTTTATTTCCTTGGTCCATATGGGATAGCTAATTGAATGTAAAAAATGGTTGGCTATATTTCCCATTACTTTATGTAATTTCCCCCTTGCTCTTTGTATTCAGTTATTCTAACTTAATTCTTCCTTAAGAATAATCCAAGATTCATCCTCATGTTATGCTCTAGATTCTAATTTTAATTAGGCTCTTATCTAATGTAGCTCCTGCATGAATGGTTAAATTATCCATGGTTTCCTCTAATTATATCTCTATTGACTATGTTGCATCTAGATCATACAAATTGGTGGTGATTAGGGTAGTTTTGAAGGTCTAGGAGTAGAAGTGTTCAGGTCCTACTTCTAAATCTAACTCAACATGGGATTGAACCCAGGTTATGGGTATCCTATAATGGGTTCAGACCTCTAGGTTTTTTAATGAAGCTAGCTCCTCTGATGTATCATTTTATCTCATTTCCATTACTAAAACCTACTAATGACTATGGAAAAGGGAGAGAGGGAAAAAATGAAAGGGAAAACCTAAGATAAAGATGGTGATGTTCTTAAATTATGGTTAAACCACTTTGTTTGACTCTTAAAACACTAATGGAACAAGCACAAAGATAAATGGAAGATTTAAAATATTTATCATACATCAATGTTTCATGAAGAGGTTCACCAAATGATCTAAGCACATTCAAGATTCAATGAAGATATTTAGAACACTAAACATGACTTGCATAACTAGATGAACTAGTAACTAGGTGAGATCATAACTTGACAAGGGAAAAGCTTCTACCACATATGAAAATCTGGTATGTACACACTATACCCAAACAATGAAATCTAAAATAGTCTTGTATTCATCTCAAGATGTTAAAATCTCCATCTTGGTAGAGTTTTTTAATTCCCAAGAGAAGGAGTAGAGAAAATATAGAGAGCATCTATTTTTGGCTCAAAAACCTCTATATATTAGAAAGAGAGATGGGAAAAATGCATTAGATATTGGAGGAAAGACCTTGAGATCAATAAATGAGGTAGAAACACTTGATTTCTTTTTATTTTCATTCTTTGATCATTTCATCTTAATAATCCTCAAGCTCCTCTTATTGGCTAAGAGATCCTACTAGAAGACAAGGGCTTATTATGCATAGTTCCAAAGTTTTTTTGAATGGAAACAATGCCCTTAACTTATTCTCCAACTACCAGCTTTCCACCTTGGGACCCTAAGTCCACTTGACATGTTCATGAGGATCAAATCCTCAAATCCTAATATTGACAGTGTCATGCCATAAATGGTGGTTAATACCGACTTTTTCAATGATGGATCTATGTCAATAGATGGGACCCTTTTCATTAAACATATATCTACTCTATTTTTCATATCTGGATCATAGGTTCATCTATAAATGGAAAACTGATCTAAGACCATTAGTTTTCCTATAGTTATATATAATCTACTTGATTTATGGTCCCATTTAGCCATCAACCTACCAACCTTTGATCTATATTAGGTCTAAAATACCTAATATATGTCTATAGAGCCTTAATGATGGGGAATGATCTTAAAATATTTATTTTGGTTCCACCAAGATCTGCATCAAACTTGGTTCCATGTATTCCCACTAGCTCAAGTCAAAGTTAATCTTGTTTCCTTATATTTATTTTTAGGAGGTTGAAAAGTGGCTCACCAATCTCCACCAAAAATGTCTTGGGATTGATCTTTATCCTATTGGTTTTTAGTAATCCAACTTGGATCCATTGACTCCTTAACCTTCACTTGTACCATTAATATTGATTTGTATGATCAAGTTCTAGTCATCGATCTTGCCCTTTGACTTATCTACTTTAGCCTATATTGTGTCACATGGAATCTATACATTCATTCTTAGTATTTACTATCAATCAGTAGCCTCATATGCTAACACCATGTGTTAACCTCTTGAGCCCTTTGATTGTTTGACCCATATCACATAGTTGGATCAAGATGTGTGATTGAGCGAGGACTGTTAGATCTACTAGGACCCACTATTTGAACCCAAATGGCTAACTCATAAGCTTAAAATTGACATCTATGCTCCCATAAAATGATGTTTGCATGACCATCATTGATGTTCATGTGATTATAAAATTTAAGCTTCATTATATTTCTCTTTGTTATATCTTAAATTTAACATCTGCATGACCATCAAATACATTCACAATACCCTCAAATTTTGGGCATGAAGACATCAATTTTAAGTTCTAGTGGTCTATTTTAATTTAAAAAGTTATTTTTTGAAGCCTAAATTTGATGTTAGTGTGAACCTTTCATTATACAAGTCCATATTCATAATCTTATAACTCAATCCATAAAGCTCATGTGGGCATGGATTTTTTGAGGATGATCCTGGCATGTAGAAATATAATTGCATATGATCCACTAGTCATGCAAGGCTTCTAATTAAAGATATTAAATTCACAAGTTGGCTGGTCCATTTTCTCTTGCATGATGCCCTGGTGATGGTTTGGTAAAAAATGGCTAGGTATGGAAACTTAAAGAATTCTATCTGAGGAGCCAATTTTGAGCATGCATAACTTTTGTCACACTTAGATGCATGTCTTAAAACTTAGCACATTGAAATTAGGGACTAATATGAAAAAACCCATGTGACCATTTTATCTTGATATTACCATACATTTGAGATATAACATTATCAAATTTCCCACTTGACTCTATTTGAGCTTCTTTGCAAATTGGCTAAGTATGGAAACTTAGAAAAACTACCTGAGAGGCCAACTTTGAGCCTTCATATCTTTAGATGCATTTTGTTGGAAAACATAAAACTTAGTGGACATGTTCTTAGGACTAATGTGAACAGACATATATGACCAATTCTTATTGAATCATCCACATGTAGAAATGATGGTGTGAATAAACTACCTACTCAAAATTTCTGTCACTATACCCAAAATGTCTAGATAATCACAATGAAGAACCAAATGAATGTTATGTACTTATAAATCATTATAAGCACTCTTGACATCCCATGGGGTCTATAAAACTCTAGTCCTATCCATTTTCCCATATATTAGCAACCTGATCCATATGGGTACAAGTTTGGTATGTGGGCCAAAATTATCCAACATATTTGGTGACTCATAGGGGTTGCATGCCTATCTATGCAAAAAAACCTAGACCATGTGCCTAATCCAGTCCATTAGGTATGGAGTATCCTCTTGGATCTAACGTATTAACCTAGATTTGAAACTAGCTATGGATCTTACTCTAACTTCTCTTTTTAAACAAACACAAAGACCAAAAGGAATAAAATAGAAAATAGTGCCTAATGCACTTATTGAAATGGAAACTGACCTAAAAAAAATGGGGAAAATAAACAAAGGTGTTAGAAAAAAAACTTATAGGAAAGCATGGAAATTATTTTAATATGTGCATGGTTATAATCTATAAGTATTTCCACCTAGGTCAAATAGGAAACTATTTTTTGCACCTTGGATCTTTGAATCATACTTACCTTTTCTTGATAGCTCTCTTCTGTAGCTATGAACAATTAGATGTTCATGTCTTCTTAGGGGAGCAACTGGTTCCTCTACTACCAATTTAAGGTACAAGAATAACTTCAATTTTTACTGATTCCTAAACTACTAAACATGAACATATAGACCATCTTGATGTGTCTCCTTTAACTTATTTGTAAGGTTGACCTCTAAGGGAGATGGACCTAATATTATTAATTTTTGGGGCCATTTGAGCTTATTATCAGCTTCCAAGAGTAGAGACATGTCTAAAGTTGGAGATAAAAGTTGATAACCATGTTTGAAATGTTCAAACATGTCATCTCTTGAGAGAGAAACTACCTATTGCTTAATGATAGCAATACTCTTATTCTATAATGGATCACATTCAAGTAAATAAAAACCTAAATGAAAGATATCAAACAAATCAAAAGATTTATTTTCATGAAGTTATAGTTCAATCAGAGCCTTTTCAAACTAAATGTTAGAAACAAGCATACAAGTCTCTTTACCACAACTATAAGGTTTTAAGCCTTCTTTTGACATCTTAGATTGGTTAATCAGCACTGCTTTATTTTTAATATCAAGCTAATGACTAAGTATGCTCTAAATTTCAGCTTGTTCTTCACTTTCAAGCTCTTATCCTTCATGATAAATGGCAGATTCTATGTTATCAAGGAAATCATGGAAAACATCATCAACTTGTCCAACTGTGACATCCTTCTCTTGTACCTCAATAGTTTCTTCCTCAGGTACTTGCTTTTGTACTTGTATCTCAGCCTCTACCTCTACTTTATCTTACACTTATTGCATCTTTACATCATCATGTAAAATTAAAACATGTTTATCCTTGCTAGGAGGTGTCACAATCATTATTTTTTCTTCTTAGTCACTAAAGTCACATTTATTTCCTACTTATTTAGCTACATCTTCTTGGTTTACCTCTGAGAGGAGAGGATATTTCTCAAAGAGTGGCATAACAAATCCTTAAAAGTACTAAAAAATATGAGAAAGTTCCAAAGAAATTACCATAGGTACCTAATTTTTATCCTAAAGTTTCTTTTCTTGGATCATCTTCACCTCTTCTTCATGTTTTTTTACCTCTTGAATGGCTCTCCTTAAAGGAAAGGCTCTGAGATTTTAAGGGGAAAGGAGTGGAGGTTGCAAGGTCTCTTATTTGAATTACATAATAACCACTTCCTCCTTATTCTACCTACTACTTTGAATGGATTTCTTAGATGGAAATGACCTATATTCTTAATAAGGGGAGGTCGTTGATTGAGTTGTTGACACCAAAATCTTACACATTTGGATATCGACTGTCAAACCTTGTAACACACCCTTAGATCCTTTAAATAAACCAAAACCCATTTTGGTTTAACTAATCAACTAGTCAAACTTAAAACAACCCTTTTTGGCTACTTTTGACTAATGGCCTCCACTATTGATGCTAAAGATAACTGTAAATCATAAGGATAACTGTCAATAATGATGCCCCACCATCTGGCCTTTTACATGTAAATAAACATACAAACACCAGCCAACAACTGCTTACCTTTTTCTAAATATAAGTTGTGAAAATCCTCTCATGAGACCTTGCATGAGAAATTTATAATTGGAATCACCTCTTAAACTTCCACTTGAGTCTTTGGCCCTTTCCTATAAGAAGAGGAGAGTAGCAAGAGATCAATCCATGTATAATTATTATCAAGAGCTCAAATACTCAAAGTTTCTTATTATAGGTCATCTAAAATTAGTAAGCGTCATCAACAATGTATTTGGGAGAGCCAATCTTCTATTACCTCTCATATTAAGTTTTCAAGCACTATCATTCTACTAAAATCAAACTATATTCCACCTATGAATCAATAACATCTACCAATCAATCAATCCATTTTTGGTGAGTCAAATATTTAACTACTATCATTTATCTATTTTTATCCCTTTTGTAATTAATAAAACCTACACTAAAACTCTCAAAATTCATTTTCTAAATCTTGTCACCAACTGTTGATAAGTTTAGAATTAGATAGTGAATCGTCGATGGTCATCCTAACCATCGACGGTCAAACCTAACCATTAATGGTCACTACAACTATCGATGGTCACCTGTGATAGGTTAAAATCTGACAAGATAAAATTACTTTTCTTTCCCAACTAGATCCTTTTTCCTAAGTTTTTGCTTGTTCTTCAAACTCTGCTAGATTACTTGAACCACACCTCTACCCATTAGAACTAATCAATTTCTCACTAATTAGATAATTTATATTCTATCTATTTTACCAAGTAGATAATTTTTATTTACTTTTAAATATATTTTGATTATTGATGAAAGTACCTTATATTCAATTTTATAAGCTTAATTGTTTTAAAAATAGTGGATTGACAACCCCTAAGGAATCCCATGATTCCAGGATCTAGCTAGCACTAGGTAATTGTTAGGTTGTGGAGCTAAAAGCTTCACTGATGCAAGCAGGGAAGGAGGTTGCAAAGGGTTTTGGAGTGTCACAGACGCCGACATCAGTCAGGCCAACTGACATCGGCAAGATTAGACAAGAAGGCAACTAACGTCGGTCAGAAGTCGGCCGGCATCGGCACCCCTCAGGTAGACAGGGACTGACGTCGGTCACCTGTGTGGTTCAGACTGTGAATGTTATGGACAGTTAGCTAACGAACCAAGTGTTTGCATGTCAAGAGCCAAATTTAGTCTAGAAGCTGTGGATCTAATTATTGTAATTAGGTGTCTAATTATTGTTTGCATTAGATCTATTTAAGAGACTCATTGGTTGTATTATAAAATTGTGCTAAAGAGTAAGAGAGCAATAATATAAGCTCCTTATGAGAGAAGAGAGCAATGGTGTGTTCTTCCTAGTGCCACAGTACCAAGTTTGGGTGCTAGATTGGAGAATCAGTAGGGTTCTTCATGTATGTATGATCTTGGTCATCAGGTGAGCATGGCTACTTTAGGAGATCTGTATGGTATGTAAGATCATTGATTTGTAGGTGTATGTGTGTGCAAGGTCAAGGTTCACAGGTGTGCAGAACCAGATTGATTTGCAGGTGTGTAAGATTAGATAAGATAGCAACACAAAAGGGAGAAGAATCAGGTGGGATCTACTTGGAGTATAGTGGGTACTCATAGAGAGCAAAGAGGAAGGCAAGGAAGATCCTTCCATAAGTAAGGTCAATTGAGGTGCAGGTTGTTTTAGGTTCAGGGGAGATCTACTTGGAGTACATTTGTTTACTTGTGGAGTGTGTGGAGCATTTGTGGAGTACATGGAACACAGGTGTAAGGTCAACACCAACTCTATGTTTGAGTTGGGTGTTGGGGCCTAAGAGAGAGAGCTTTGAGGGAAGATTTACTGTTTATGCCCTAGAGGTGTGGGAGCCCTAGAGGTGTGTAAGGAAGAAGAACTGTGGCAGCCTTCTTTTTTGTATTTCCTTCTGAAAGAGTTTTAATACAAGTTGTGTATTGTCTCTCATATCATGTGTTATTTTTGAATTCTAGTTACTTGTGTATTCTAGTTAATTTCTGCGTGTTAAGTTGCTTGGTAATCAATTGTGTGCTTTCAGTTATTTATCCCAACACGTGGTATCAGAGCTAAGGTTACAGGGAGCAGGTTTTGTGTTTGGTTACAAGTCACTCTCAAGGGTTTCTGATCGAGTGGAAGTAGAGCAATGGTAGATCAAAGTAAGCTAAGAATGGAGGAGTTGAAAGGCACAGATGGTCACTTACGGTCCTATGAAAAGAAAGAGCAGGTAAAAGAATATTGTTGGTTGGTAGCAGATTAGCATGAAGGAACTGAAGATGTAGATGTTGTAGGGGTTGTTGAACAAGATGCTCTAGGAGGTTTCTTGGATAAAGTTGAATCTTGGATAATAGATTTTTTTACCTCTGTCCATGCAGCCCCAGGGAGAGGAGCTAGTGAGCCTTGTCAAAGAATTGGCAAAGGGGAAGTGAAGCTAAAATTGTAGGCGACCAACAGATGGGTGTTGAAGGAGGTCATGCAGGTCCTAGGTTTGGAGATGTGGCTAATTTCTTCAAAAAGGTTGGGTGATGAGAGATGCATAAGAACTCTCACATCGGATGCACTTGAATTAGCTGGTGGTAAGAAAACAGGTACTCTTTATCTACTTGTTTATATTACTGATTCTTCTTCTGTTGTGAAGATGTGGCTTTGTAGGCTTGGTCACATGAGCAAGAAGGAGATGCATGTTCTTAAGAGGAAGACTAATATATTTGATAGGCTTAAGAACTGGAAAGCCTTGGTGTTTATGGAGGAGATGGTGGACAGAGACCAGTGGATGGGGCTGGATACTTCTGAGCAGGGCAATTTAGACATGGGTTTTGATTCAAATGAGATCGTAGGTAGAAAGTCATCACTCACAGGCAAACATAGGTACCGGTGTTGATAGTAAAACTGATGTTGGTAGTAAGAAAGACTGACATCGATCAGAAGGACCGATGTCAATATCAGGAGGACACCGACGTCAACAAGGTTGGTAGTCAGGACAGGCGCATGGAACTGACATCGGTTGGATATAGGTTGTGTGGTGATTGAGGTCAGTCATTGTAACAGATTTTAGATAGATAGCAAGCTATCAAAGAGTCTCAAATGCCCATATGGAGGATTGAAGGTGGTAAGTAAGCCTCAAATTTTTTGTTCCTCTTCTTTATACTAGTTATTGATTGTAGAGTAGGAAGGATCCATGAAATAGTGGGAGCATGGCAAGAATAGGATGCAGAATCAAGTGGAGACTTGGTAGGGTTTCCAGCAGGTATGAAAACATAGAGACGAATGGATACCTTAGTTTAATAATAGAGAGAACGAACACGTGAGACGAAAGACCAGGGCATATGGTCTTGAGAAAGTTACAGGATAGTGGTACAGGTTTTGACAAGTGGATGACAAAGCATGACTTTAGTCAATGTCAGGGTAAATACTATTGTTTGTCTTACTAGGGGGATGATGGTCATGACATTATCCTATTACTATATGTGGATGGTATGTTTGCTAGTAGGTTTGTACATACAGGGTTTTGCTGAGCTAAGGGTAAGATTAGTTTAGTGGTTTGATATGAAGAATTTGGAGCAGTGAAATTCTTTGGCATGGGAGACATGGGAGATCACAGGTTGATTTTGTCTCCAGTGGGAGCTGATGTGAATCAGGTGTTGGCGAGGTGTAGGATGTAGAATCAGAGCACACCAAGGGCTGGACAATTCAGTGTCTAAAATCACATGAAGTTTGGTATAGACCTAAGTTTGCCCAAGCAGTGGGTGTTGTAAGAGAGTTAGGAGCCAATTCAGAGAAGTGGGTCCTTAGGTACTTGAGAGGGACTAGCAGCAGGTATACATACAGGGTCAGGACTTCACTACATGGGTTTGTAGGTTTGGATGTGGCATGTTACTCGGATGACAGGAGGTACACCATAGGTTGTGTGGTGGGTTGTCTTCAGGATTGAGCTTGAAGAGGGATACAAGCCAAGAAATAGATTAGACAGAGTATAGGTATAGGTACAATGCAATTGTTTATCTCCAAGTGGGAGATTGTTAGGTTATGGAGCTAAAAGCTTCACTAATGCAAGCAGGGAAGGAGGTTGCGAAGGGTTGCAGAGTGTCACAGACGCCGGCATCGGTTAGGCCAACCGATGTCGATAGAATCAGAAAAGAAGGCAATCGATGTTGGTCAAAAGTTGGCTAGCGTCAGCACCCCCCAGGCAGATAGGGACCGATGTCGGTCACCTGTGTGGTTTAGACTGTGAATGTTACGGGTAGTTAGCTAACGAACCAAGTGTTTGCATGTCAAGAGTCAAATTTAGACTAGAAGCTGCAGATCTAATTATTGTAATTAGGTGTCTAATTATTGTTTGCATGAGATATATTTAAGAGACTCATTGGTTGTATTGTAAACTTGTGCTAGAGAGTAAGAGAGAAATAATATAAGCTCCTTCTAAGAGAAGAGAGCAATGGTGTGTTCCTCCTAGTGCCACAGTACCAAGTGTGGGTGCTAGATTGGAGAATCAGTAGGGTTATTCATGTATGTATGATCTTGGTCATTAGGTGAGCATGGCTACTTTAGGATATTTGCATGGTAAGTAAGATCATTGATTTGAAGGTGTATGTGTGTGCAAGGTCAAGGTTCACAAGTGTGCAGAACCAGATTGATTTTTAGGTGTGCAAGATCAGATAGGACAGCAACACAACAGGGAATAGAATCAAGTGGGATCTATTTGGAATACAGTGGTTACTCATAGAGAGCAAAGAGGAAGGCAAGGAAGATCCTTCCATAATTAAGGTTGATTGAGGTGCAGGTTGTTTCAGGTTCAGGGGAGATCTACTTGGAGTACGTTTGTGTACTTTTGGAGTGCGTGGAGCACTTATGGAGTGCGTGGAGCACAGGTGTAAGGTGAACACCAACTCTGTGTTTGAGTTGGGTGTTGGGACCTAAGAGAGAGAGCTTTGAGGGAAGATTTAATGTTTATGCCCTAGAGGTGTGGGAGCCCTAGAGGTGTGTAAGGAAGAAGAACTGTGGCATCCTTCTTTGTTGTATTTCCTTCTAAAAGAGTTTTAATACAAGTTGTGTATTGTCTCTCATATCATGTGTTATTTATGAATTCTAGTTACTTGTGTATTCTGGTTAATTTCTGCATGTTAAGTTGCTTGGTAATCAATTGTGTGCTTCCAGTTATTTATCCCAACAGTAATATACCTAACTACTTATCTAATAAACAAATTTGCTCTACGTACTATCTTATCTACAGGTTTTCCTCCCCAACTAAAGAGGAGTTATTCATAATATTATGATTCTATACACACACCATTTATTAGGTATTTCTACCATAACCTATATTTTAGTTTTTAATATCTTCTTCTAAATAATAGTGAATTGTTATTGAAACATGAGTGACCTTAAATTTTCTTGACTACATGGTTTGGTTTTAAGATGGAAAATATAGAGATTCCCCTTCAAAATTTTAATTATATTTCTCTTCCTCTTTCCTTGTCTTTAACTCTAACTCTTTGATTTACTTTGCTATATTCTCTTGAAATAGATTCTATTTAAGGTGGTTATTGGTTTCATGAAGACAAGGAACACAAGAGGACTCCTGAGGAGGGATGAGATAGGTTTATATAGGTTTAGATCCTTCTTTAACTTGGGTCTTCAAATCCATATTTTCCTCACTTTGCCTATCCCATGACTTCACCACTTGGTTCCATCTTGGAACCTTGAATAATTTCATAAGGGGTTCTTATGGAAGGATGGAGTCTTGGACCCTAACAATAGGTTTTTCCACAACAATCTCCTTCTTTCTTTGATAGCTCTCTTGGATAAATTTATAATAATGAAAGGTCTAAGGAACATATGAATAACCTAGAACATTCAAATGGTTACTTGGAATGGTCTTTTGGGGAGGAGTGGGTGGTACATAAGAAGGCTAAGGTGGTGTATATGAAGGCACATAAGATTGGCAAGGTTAGACTTATTGTTCCTCAATGACATTTAGCTTTTCCTCAATGCTTTGAGTGTAACCACCTATATCCATCATCTCACCTATGAGATTGTTCCAATTTTATCTCTCCACATGTGTCCATTTTTATTTTATTTACTGCAATGACTCTCTCACATGATGAGTCAAGGGAGTAGGGACATCTTGGCCATAACATTTTTATGAGAAAAATCATAGTGCATGCTTGTCAAGGCTTATTAAATTATTTTTAATTATTGGTATATATGGATCATGAAAGGGTTGATGAGGAACAATATTATGATGGGCTTTCTATTCATATGGAGGATCAATACAATATTCTTGCATATTTGACTGAAATGGGTCCTCATATTGATAGTGATGATCATGAGGAATGTCAGAACTATTCCCTTGATAATACGGATAATGAAAAACTTGTCAATTCTCTTCATAGCTTTGATATAAATCTTGGTAGGGATGATTAGGATCATAAATATTATGAGGCTAATATTCGAGCTATTTATAAGGAGGTGGATAATAGGAATATTAACTATAACTATTCATATTGACCTCATATGTCAAATGATATGTAGAAACTGACTAAAATTTTCAATGAGACATACCTATTATGATCATAACTAGAACATTTGATTTGAATCACCATTGGTGCTAATTTAATTACTTCCAAAATCTTATCAAAGGAAAGACACACCAAGATATTTCCACTCTTTTGTACCTTTTCCCACCATGTGTGATAGAGCTTTTACAGGTATAGATTTCACCCTAGATGGAATAAGAAGTGTTTATGTCCTACTTCAAAATATATCTCAACATGAGACTAAACCTAAGCTATGGGTATCCTATACTGGAGTCAAACCTCTAGGTTATTTAATGAGACTATCTCCTCTGATGCATTATTTTATCTTATTTCCACTACTAAACCTACTAATAACCAAGGAAAAGGGAGAGATGGATAAAATGAAAGGGAAAACCTAAGATAAAGATGGTGATGTGCCTAAATTATGGTTGATCTACTTTAATTTACTCTTAAAACACTAATGGAACAAACACAAGGCTAAATCTAGGATTCTAAATAACTATCATACATCAGTGTTTCATGAAGAGGTTAGCCAAATGATCTAAGCTAAGGGAAATTATGGATAAGTCTAATGAAAGACATAAACCAGTTATAATATCCACATGTAGGCTTAAATCAAGAGATTTATAACACTAAACATGACCGACATAACTATATGAACTAGTAACTAGGTGAGATCATGATTTGACAAGGGAGATCCTTCTACCACATATGCAAATCTGACATGTACACACTATACCAAAAAAATGAAATCTAAAATAGTCTTGTATTCATCTCAAGATGTTAAAAACTCCATATTTTCAAAGTTTCATCATGTCAAAGAGAGGAATTAGATAAAATACATAGAGGATCCATTTTTGGACCAAAAGCCTCTATATATAGAAGAAAAAAAAAAGAAAAAGAGATGGGAATAATGCATTGAAGAGTGGAGGAAAGTCTTCAAGATAAAGAAGTGAGGTGGAAGTACTTGATTTATTTTTGTTTGTGTGCATTGATAAAAAAAAATCTTATTATCTCAATAATCCTCAAGATCCTCTCATTAGTTGAGAGATCCTACTCAAAGACAAGGGCTTGTTAGGCATAGTGCTAAAGTCTGTTTGAATAGAAACAATGCCCTTAACTACTTCTCCAACTACCAAATTTCCACCTTGGGACCCTAAGTCTATTTGATTTATTCATGAGGATCAAATCCTTGATTCTTGATACTAATAGTGTCATTTCATGATTTATGGTTAGTACCTACTTTATCGATGATGGACCCACATAAATAGATGGGACGCTTTGCATTCAACATATATTTGCTCTATTTTTCATATCTAGATCATAATTTCATCTATAGATAGAAAGAAACCATTGGTTTTCCTATAATTTTCCATAATCTGATTGATGCTTGGTCCCATTTAGCCACCAACTTGCTGACCTTTGATTTATATTAGGTCTAAAAGACCTAATCTATCTCTATAGAGACTTAATGGTAGAGCTTGGTCTCAAAATCTTTGTTCTATTTCTACGGAGATATATATCAAAGTTGGTTCCATGTATTTCCACTAGCTTTGGTTGAAATTGAGCTTGGTTCCTTATAGTTATTTGCCTAGGGTCAAAAATTAGCTCACTAATTTACATCAAAAATGTGTTGGGCTTGACCCTTTTCCATTTAGTTTTTGAAAATCTAACTCAGATCTATTGACTCCTTGACCTCCGCTTACACCATAGATATTTATCTATATGATCAAGTGTTAATCATCGATCTTGACCCTTGACTTGTCCACTTTATCCCAATTTGTACCACATGACAATTGTGTATTCATTATTAGGAATCATTGCTAGTCAATAGCCTCATGTGCTTATGCCATATGTCAACCTCTCAAGTCCCTTGACTATTTGACCAATATCATACCATTGGATCAATATGTATGATCAAATGAGGACTGTTAGATCTAGTAGGACCCACTATTTGAACCAAAATGGTTAACTCATGAGCTTAGAATTGATGTATGTGCTTCTTTAAAATGACATTCACACAACCATCATTGACATTCATGTGACCATCAAATTTAATCTCCATTGGATATCTCTTTGCTATATCTTAAATTTGATATCTACATGACCATCAAATACGTTCATGAGCTTGTCAAATGTTAGGCACATAGTTGTTAATTTTAAGATCCAGTGGTCTTTTTAAAATTAAATAGTTATTTTTTAGATCCTAAATTTGATGTTAGCACAAATGTTCCACTCTGTAAATCCATCTTCAAAAGCTTATAACTCAAGATAAAAATCTCTTGTAGGAATGAATTTTTTTGAGGATGATCCTAGCATGTAAAATTAAAATTACATGCGATCTACTGGTTATGTGAGGCTTCTAAGTGAAGATATTAAATTCATAAGTTGGCTAGTCAATTTTCTCCTACGTGAAATCCCGGTGATGCTGTAGTAAAAAATGGCTAAGTCTGGAAACTTAACAAATTTTATCTAAGTAACCAACTTTAAACATCCATAACTTTTATCATGCTTAGATGCATGGATTGAAACTTAGTACATCATAAATAGGGACTAATTTGAACAAACCCATGTGACCATTTTATCTTGATACTTCCATACGTGTGAGATATATCATTATCAAACTACCCACTCAGTTGTATTTAAGCTTCTTTGCAAATTGGCTAAGTATGGAAACTTAGCAAAACCACCTAAGAGGCCAAATTTGAGCCTTCATATATTTGGATGCATTTCATTAGATGACCTAAAACTTGGTGCACATGTTCTTGGGACTAATTTGAACAAACCCATATCACCAAATCTTCTTGAATCATTTACATGTGGCAATGATGGTATCAATAAACTACCTACTCAGAATTTCTGCCACTAGACCCCGAATGTCTAGATGAACATAATGAAGACCCAAATGAATGCTATGCACTTCTAAGTAATTCAAATCATTCTTGACATCACATGGGGTCTCTAAAATTCTAGTCAACATGGGGTCTCTACAACTCTAGTCATATCCTTTTTTTCCCTTATATTTTTCTAGTTTTTGTTTGTCTTCTAATTCTTTTTTTTTCTTTCTCATTTTCCAAAATCTGTTTGACTTGTTGAATAGCCATATCTAATTACCTATATTTTTCTCCTCCTCTACTTAATTTTCAAATTATTTCCTTTTTTATGTTGCAGATTATTTTATTTCATTCAATGTTTTATTGTTTTTGGTTCTAATATATCCACTATTAATTCACCTTTTTTAGTCCTTAGATTTATATGTTGGATTTGTCTTAATATCTAGTTATCTACAATAGACATGGTTGATTCCTCTAATGCATTTTTATTGCCTCCTCTTAGTATTTTTCCATAGTTATCAAAGATTTTATGAGTTTATCTTTATTTTAATTTTATCAGTCTCTTTTAAATAATCAAAGAGTCCTACTATTGTATCATCTAGAGTAAATGGACTTAGCTCTATATAATCCATATTTTATTTGATTATTTGTGTTGGACCTCCAATTTTTTATGTTTATATTTTTTTCCCGTATGCTAGGTATACCTCCTTTATTTTTGCATATCCCTATTAGTGTGGCCATATTTGGGATTAATATTATGTTATCCGTTTCTTCACTTATCTATGTTTCCACCTATTCTCCCTCTTTTGATGATTTTATTTATAAATAGTAACAAGTGTTTCTGTCAGTATTTATCCTTTGATTTCATTTTTATTTTTATTACCTTTCTATATGATCTATGGTGAAATAATACTATTTGTATTTTCTCCAATCATTTGTAACAATATTTCTCCAGCTACCAAAAATCATATGGGGGATGTTTCTTATTCTTCCTTTGTCTGAATTTTTATTTTAGTATTTTTAGAGGTCCCCTCCCCCATTTTATGTATATTATCCATTAAATAATATTAGTGGAGTCTTTGAATACAAAATATATAGTCTCCTACTTATCTTTAAATATTGGTTCTAGACTATGAATTTATTTTTGTAGACATGATGATATGTGCACTATGAGACTTAAATTTTAAGGTATATGGACACTTTTGGCTATGGTATTTCTTATAATTGAACCAAATATAGTATTTATTATGTAGGGGGTACATTTTTTTCATTTATTTTGAAATATCTCTTACTTCACTCATGAATTTGACTATTCTAGGATATTTTGGTAACCCTCTGGATCCAAAAATTATCACTCAATTTGGTCATCAATATCCTCATAATTTAGGGGTGGAAGTGGTTCATATTTTATATATAAGTGTTCTACTAATATAAAAACACAAGATTTTTTCATGTGCTCTACTACGTATTAACTTTATGGTAATTTCCATCAATTCTAGGTAAGGGAACCAACACCATACATCTAATTGAATCCTTGGGATAATGATATGCTCTACCACGTGTTCCTATCTTTGTTTTTGTAGATTCTTCTACATCATTGACATCCTCTCTTATTCCATAGCTCAGTGATCATATTCTACCAAATGTGAATAGATATATTTATGTATATCCTCATAATGATTTACCAAGGATAGAACTATGGAAAAAACACCTTAGGGATCTTGAGTTTTTGATTTCACCAAGTGCTTGTTGTATTTCAACCACTTAATCTATTCTACACTCATAAATTTTGGATCCTCTATCTATTATTATTTTTTTTTCATAAAATTAAATAAAGTATGTTGCTTCACACAAAATATGAGGAGTGTCATTATCATAGGGTTATGTAACATTTTATTAAGCTAATCCCTTCCTTTATAATACTTCTTATTTATAAATTAAACATGGTTATTCAAATAGTGTATGTATTATCATTTATTATTCCTACCTTTTTTCACTTATTTTGCATGTTTTGTGTCTTATTTTTATTTTCCTTCTCTCTTTATTTACTTTCATCCTTATCCTATTATGTCATCATATTTTATTCTTTATTTTTCCATAGTTCTCCCAAAGCATTTATTTTTATTTAGTTATGTTGTGGATTAAAACTAACCTATCAGATATATCCTTATGCTGAGACAAATGTAACTACACTTTTTTCACTCAAATATTATTTTTCTTGCCATTGTTTTAAAATTCTTTATACAAAAAATTCTTGTCCTTTTTATGTTCACATGTCTTCTAATCTATATATCTCTTTCTTTTGTTCTTAATATTCTTTCTATTTTTTTTTTCAATTTTTTTGTGTTTTTCTCTTTTTTTTTCTAAACTCATTTTTTTTTTCAAATTTTTTTTTTAAAATATTTTTATATTTTTTCTCATTTTCCCTTTATTATCTCCTTTTTTTCCTATTCTTCCTACTTTGGGATAAGGGGGGATCTAACATAAGATACCAAAGTATCCTCACTTAACTCACCTAATTGGATTTATAGGATAATGTTACCCCTTAAGTTTTATTCCCATTTCTCAATGTAATTATCAGATGTGTATAGTTCTAGTTAGGATCCATTTTAAATACCTTTTCATACTGTGCATAAAAGTATCTCAATTTTATTGATCTTGAATCTAATATATATTTGATTATGTATGGCCCAAGTCACCTTATCTTTAACTTGCCTAGATTTTTATATTTGTTGTCATAGAGATATACCTTATCTTTGATGTAAAATATTTGAATTAATATGGCTATCATACCATTATTTTTGGTATATTTTCTCTTGAGTCTAGTCATAAGATAAAACTAGTTTTTATCATAAATATTTTACAATTCTAACATTTTTTCTTAAATGGAGTCCTTATCATTTTATCTAAGTGTCATTGTTACTCTTAATTTTATCAATATATAGTTTATTGGTACCATCACTTTCAAAACCATATACTAACAGAAAAGGGTAGTATTTAGTTAAATTGTTATGTATAATGGAATAATCCCAATGTATTACTAGTATTTTAGTGCCCCAATCACTAATCTATATATTAAACACCTTTGTTAATACCTTTTCAAATTATTCAACCATTTTATTTTCTTATCACTCATATGGATTACGCTTATCATGATGGATTAGAAAGTGTTTGAATTTTTTTGAAATTATATTATTGACAAAGTTTTTGCCTTGATCACTTAATATACTTAGTGGGCATTTAAAATGTGTAATTATATTCTCATATAGGAAATTTTTGGTAGTATTGTCCATGTAATCCTTAATGGGTATTGTATTGTCCCATCTTATCAAATATTATGTTCTAGTGATAATAAATTTGGAATTAATTATTTACACTATAGGTTTGATATGTCCAATGAAATCAATGACCCATTTTTCAAATGGCAATAGTGTTAGTACTATGTGGAGTGGAATTTCATATATTAAGTTAGGTTTTCCCCCTTTAACATATGTCACTTTTATAGCTTACATATGTGAAACTTTAAATAGTGTAAGCCACCATAGGCTAATAATCATTATCTTCTTCACTATAATTTATCCCATGTTGTGTCCTCCTACTACCCCATCATGTGATTGTGTTAGAATGTTACCTCATTCTTGTAGTAACACTACTCTCCTCAACACCTCATCTCTTCATTTTTTTTATAGTGCTACCTAAATTAATGTAAAAGGGAAATACTATATTATTAATATTTTTCATTCCATTATGTTATATTCCTTAAGAAAATTAACAATAAAAAGGAATTTAGAAATAATTTTGATATATTTGGGAATAAACACAACACAAAAAAATGAGATCCAAGGAAGTCATATTCAATTGGGCCTAAGTCTTCTCATATGTAAATTTAGGATAAGTAATTTGATCCATTGTTTATCCTACCTAATTTAATTAAAATTTAAAATTTAAATTATTGAAAGAATATTAATGACTAAAAAATTATTCACTATCTAATAAGTTTATTTATCAAGTATTTGAGTGGCTCATGATTGATAAGGAATAGGGGTTGATATAAAGTAATGTATCAACATATATAATGACAAGAGCCTCTCTTTATATGGTGGAGTAGTTTATTTATTCCTTTTATAATTTATTTATTACAAAAGAGATAGTATGGCCTATGTTACTATGGGTTTGTGCTAACGCTGATCCTATTGCTATCCCATAAACATATATATGAACATGAAAGGGTATGTTCCAAGAGGAACAATAATTTTGGTGCATCTAAAATCATATTTTTTAGCTTATCAAAATATTATTGAAATTGTGTCAACCATTATAAATCTTGATTATTTTATTTATTCAATAAATATTATATCATTTTATTAATGGATACATAATTTATAATAAACTAGTGGTGATAACCTATGTAACCCAATATTGTTCTGACTTATTTTTGTGCCTTGGGCGTTGGTAGATTTATGATAATTGATGTTTTTAGTGGATCTAATTTCACTCCCTCCTTGTATATTATATTTCCTAGTAATAAACCAAATGGAATTCAAAAATACATATCTTAAACTTGAGCTATATGTTAGGTTTCTTACATATTTGAAACATTAACCACAAAACCTGGACATGGTATTTTACCATGCCATGCACCATCCAATAATTGAGGTATACTTCTAAATATTCATGGAAAATGTCTCTAAATTCATTCCCAATTATCCTAATAAATGTATATGGAGTTTTATTTAATCCTAAAGCCTTACCATAAACAAGGAGGAACCCCATTCAGTTGTAAATTTCATCTTTGGATGATATTCAAGGGATATCCTTTCCTTGTGGTATATAGAAAATAATTTAATAAAATAATATACCTCTCATCTCACAACACTCTCTAATATATATTTTATAAATGGTGTTTGGTGTGCTCTAGGAATTTGACTCAAGAGAGGATGGTTAGTATGGTGTTAGTTTCGAAATGAAAATAAAGTGAAATAAACACACTAATAACATAACATCTCTAGCCTTATACACTAGGGAGAGAATAGTTAATAAAATAAAATTATAAAAATAACTAAAAACCAAGGAATCAAACACAATAATTCCTTAACCTTCCTTGGATTCTCCAAATTCCTTTGTAGTGGTGGTTTGCTCTGCTTGTGCTCATGAAGTATTTGGCAATGGAAGCTTAGCTACCTCCATCTCTATATGGCACCTTTGGCTTATGGCTTGGCTTGGATTGAAATCAATTTGGAATTGTAAAAATAGTATAAATAAATTATTTGAAGATATTTTTGCATTATAACTTTTCACCAAAATAGCTTAGAAATGATGTTCTTGGCCTCTCTATTTATAGATTTTAGATTTGATTAAAATCAACATCAACCATCGATATCAAGATTGAGATGTGTGGTTGAGGATTAATTCAATTTTTTGAATTAAGTTTATAATTATACTCATTATTAAATTAGAATAAGGGGAAATTAAGAGGCATGGAGGGCATCATGAAAGGCATTGATGGCATGAATCCTGATATTTATGGCATTTATGGCCTAGGGTTGCCTTCTTAAGAAATGAGGTCACTTAATGATGAAAAAATTCAATTTTCATTTCTAAAATAAATTATTCAACAATTTTCCATGGAATTATTAATTAGTCCTTGATGTGCGTTAATTATATCTTAAGCATGATAAAGCACTTTATGCACAAATTACTCAAATTGATCAAAATGCCTTGTTATTGGTCCAAAATTTGACTTGATTGGAATTGAAAAGCAATGTTAGATGCATTGGATGTGTATTACCATTAGGATTTTACCAAAAAAAACAAAGGAACATGTCTTGTGAAAAATATTTGATAGGAAAGATCAATCCAAAGCACCTAGGTGCAAAATTGGCATTTTGACTCGAAATGAACTGATCAAAGTTAGTTGGCCCATAAATTGCATTTCCCCATTTAGGGATATCCTAGCTAGAATTGGCACTTGAATATGTAAATTTAAAATCTTTTAATGTGTTTTAGTGTTTTTATGCCAAATTGTGCATTTTGGGTGGAAATTAGCCAAAATCCTAATTGGAGGTTATCAGTGGCCAATTTTAGGTGTCTACAATTTGCCCCTATTTGGGAAGATGTTAAAAATCATATGAAAAGCAATGTCTTCTCAAATAATGAGAGATGGCCTATATGCCAAAAATAAGATGATGGTTGAAGAACAAAGCTCTAAATGGTTTTGGGAATCCTATGATGATGTACCCTTGAGGGAGTAGTTGGCACAAGTAAGTTAGCAAATGGTACCTCAAAAAGAAACAAGAAGAAAGGTGGAATTAACCTATAGTTGTGATTAATCCAAATGAGAAAATGTCATTTCCCCTTTTCAGTTGACATGTTCAGAGTGATGGTTAGCCTATTATGCGACCCTCGTAGGCTGATAGTTTGGATAGAGGGTCATAATGGAGCTTGGCTTGGCTTTGATTTGTAGAATTTCTATAGTTGGTTTTCATTCAAGTTCTTTTAGACACATTTTCTTGAGCTCGTATTATTTAAGGACTTTTGAGATGCAATGGAGAACTCTTATTTTGGCATGATCATGTGCAGAATCACTCCCTGGTTCACCAGCTTCAGACGGTTTGAGGATTTGACATGTATTGAGAGAGATATTAATATTTGATTGATTTAATCAAATATTAATTATTTGGTCTAATTTTAATTAGAAACCCTAATTAAGGAAAGCATGTCTTTTTGAGGGTATAAGGGTTTCTCATGGGAGAGAATTGATTATGAATGATTATTGATTTTGATATTGAAGAATTCTTCTGTGAAGACTGAGCCAAGGGTTCCAAGATTCCATTTGCATTGGATAATGTCCACTCTTCAGTGTGTGTGATTTAGAGGCTATGAAATATCAGCTGATCTATTGCCAATTTGAGAGATAGCTTCATACAAAAGTTATCACAGAGGTTTACAGGTTTGAGAGATAACTTCAAATAGAAGTTATCACAATTATTTTAGGTATTTATTTCATTATGTTTTGATTCAATAAATTATTCAGATAGAGATCTTGAGATCAGGGATCTAGGATATAAGCCGTAGCATATATTTTGCTTCTATATAGAATCCATACCCATCCATGTAATTTTATACAGTTCTGTAGCAAGTCAGACAACACCGTAGAGGACCCAGAGACAAACTTTGGCATCTCAGTGACTGACATCGGCTGACTTCAGACCGACATCGACAGAGTAGTCGATCGACAGAGACTGGTGTCGGTAGTATATCGACCGATGATGGCATAATAACTGATGTCGGTGACTATTTTTGACAACAGTGACCCAAGCCGCATAGATTCAGGATATTTTTTAGATTATTGGAAGATAATCAGGTTTTTAAGACCGTATCTAAATATTCCTTTATATGCATGACTAAGGACATCTATTATAATCATCTGGATGAATAATAAGATTAGTGATTGGCCAGTTAAGAGATTTACTATGGTTTATTTGTTTATTTGAATTTATCTTACAAAATCATATCTTTGTTTAGATCTTTTGTCTTTCATATATTTCCTATTGGTTGGGGATATTACAGTGGTATCAGAGCTTTTGTTAAAAAAAGAGACCCTAAAAAAGGGATATTATAGTGGTATTAGAGTTAAATCCTACCATCCTGAGGGTTTGACAATCTTATGTAGCCACAAGAGTTGGGACCACATAGGTATTTCACACGTAGTAGAGATTTGCTTGAGGGTGATCAGGTTTTAGAATAGCAGCCAATCACCATGAGTGACAGGCATGAGGGTAGCCCACACAGGAGCCACAGGCATAATGATGATCAGGACACTCAAGAATTCTTCAGAGTTATGGCTATAGGCCAGCAACAGATGAATCAAGTGCTACAGGCACTCACTAATATGGTAGAGAGGATGAACACACATATTCGATAGAATGGGGAGCAAGAAGATAATAGGAGTGCAACTATTAATCAGAGACCATAGATAACCCATTCTAGGACAACAAATAGGCCTACATGGCCTACATTTGTACAAGAGGAACCAGAGGCCCCAGTAGATGAGGCAGTAGGAGAGCCCCTATTTGCTGACACACTTATGGTAGTGAATGAGGAGTGGGAGTTATTATCACCTGAGGTCAGAGAGAGGATTACTTTTGATTGGTTCCTTACACAAATGAGAGAGCATAACTGAGGTCATCATGATTGGAGACCTAGACACCAAAATAATGATCTGAAACATGCTATGAGTAGGCTCACACTAGCAATGTTTGATGGTAGTGGCAAGGTCACAATGCAGACCTAGATTAGTAAGCTAAACACATTTCTCACATTACATCTAATGGCTAAGGGAGATGCTATCAGATATGCGACATTGCATCTTGAGGGAGTAACTCACGATTGGTGGCACCACGGGATGGTGACACTCCATCATGATCGGATCACATCTTATCAGGAGTTTGTGGATAGGCTAGTGGAGCATTTTGATAGGAAGGACACAGAATCCTATTTCTAAGAGTTGATATAGTTACGCCAATGTGGCAATCTAGAGTCTTACATTGGTGACTTCCAGAAGTTATCAGTCATGGTTCTTGACATTTTAGAGAGGTGACTTGCAGTGCTCTTCATGGAGGGATTGATAGATCCATTGAGAGGTTAGATCAAAGGCTTTGATCCTCCTTCATTATAGGTAGCTATGAAGAAGGCCTGTAGTATGGAGATGGTAGCCCCATCCAGTAAATTTAACTTAAGAGGTACTTCTTCACCCAGGGACCATAAGTGCTCCAACAGAGATAGAGAGGGATTAGATTTGAACAAAGATAGATTAGGTGTTAAGAATGATTCAAAGGCCAACCCAATAGCACCACCTTTGGATCGAGAGGCTCTTAACGATATATGCAAGAAAAAGCTTTATTTCTACTACAAATGTCCATATGATGCCAATCATGATTGTCCTTTGAGGCCTAAGGGCAAGGAAAATCATGTGATGTGGGCGTATTAAGAGGATTCAGATTTAGAGGATTCCAAACAGCAAGATGGTTTTGAGGAGGTAGCGGCTCCAGAGCCTAAGGTAGAGGTAGATTTAGAGCTTCACATACAAGAGGCACACCTATCTAGCATCTAGTTGGATGAATCATTCAGACTTCGTGGAGTTTTGGTAGGATAGAGGGTCATCACCCTTCTTGATACAAGAGGCACACATAATTTTATAGATGCTAGATTTGTGGAGAAGCGTGGACTCACTACTAAGGATTTTGAGGGCATTAGAGTTAAGGTAGCTGATGGTCACACTCTTAGGTGTGAGCGTATGATTAGAGACCTCCCATTGTGCTTGAACAACTATGAGTTCAAGGCTGATTATTTTTTGGTGAACATGGGGGATATAGACTTAGTATTGGGTATGAAGTGGCTTCATTCATTTGAGGAAGTCACTATTCATATCAAGGACATGGAGGTTCATTTTGATGCTGATGGGAAGACACATATACTTAAGGCAATATGGGGCAGCAACTTCAAAAAAATGTTTTTTCATTGGATGGAGAGACTCATACCACACAATATGGGAGAGGGTGTCGCTGAGTACCCATTGGCACCAATACAGGGGAGACATGTGTATGAGCCTTGTCTTGAGGTGAGTTCAGTTTAGGAGTTAGCACATGTGGTAGGGACTCAGCTTTCTGTTATAGTCGGGTCACAGGTTGATGATGATATGAGTATGTCTAGCATTCACATTCTAGATTTAGATATTATTCAGGTAAGGAGTTTACTTGAGTTGCTGGTTGATTTTCATTTATGGATTGGATGTTGGGATTCTTATCTTAGTACTAGGGATGATGTGATGCCATTGGATGAGAGTTGTGATGGACATGGCATGGAGTTTGTATTGATTGATAGCGGTGGAGATCTTGACTACATTTGGGATCCAGGTGGATTGATTGGTTTATCATTCAGCCATTGCTTGGGGTCAAGCAATTTTAGGAGGGGTGGATTGTCATGTCCCCTTTTCAGTTGACATGTTCAGAGTGATGGTTAGCCTATTATGTGACCCTCATAGGCTGATAGGATGGATAGAGGGTCATAATGGAGCTTGGCTTTGCTTCAATTTGTATAATTTCTACAGTTGGTTTTCATTTGGGTTCTTTCAGACACGTTTGCCTGAGCTCCTATTATTTAGGGACTTCTGACATGTAGCAAAGCACTCTTATTTTGGCATGATCATGTGTGGAATCACTCCCTAGTTCACTAGCTTCAGACAGTTTGAGGATCTGACATGTACTGAGGGAGATATTAATATTTGATTAATTTAATCAAATATTAATTATTTGGTCTAATTTTAATTATAAACCCTAATTATAATTTAAGAAAACCCTAATTAGGGCAAGCATATCCTTTTGAGGGTATAAGGGTTTCTCATGGGAGAGAATTGATTATGAATGATTATTGATTTTGATATTAAAGAATTCTTCTGTGAAGACTCAGCAAAGCATTCTAGGATTCCATTTACATTGGAGAACGTCCACTCTTCAGTGTGTGCAATTTAGAGGCTATGAAATATCAGCTGATATATTGCCAATTTGAGAGATAGCTTCATATAGAAGTTATCACAGAGGTTAACAAGTTTGAGAGATAACTTCACATAAAAGTTATCACAGGTATTTTAGGTATTTATTTCATTATGTTTTGATTCAATAAATTATATAGATAGAGATCTTGAGATCAGGGATCCAGAATAAAAGCCACAACATATATTTTGCTTCTTTATGGAATCCATACCCATCCATGCAATTCTATATAGTTCTGTAGCAAGTCGGACAGCATCGTAGGGGACCCAGAGACTGACTTTGGCATCTTAGTGACTGACATCAGCCAACTTCAGACTAACATTGACAGAGTAGCCAACTGACAGAGATTGGCATCAGTAGTATATCGACCGATGATGGCATAATAACCGATGTCAGTGACTATGTTTTTGACAACAGCGACCTGAGCTGCACAAATTCAGGATATTTTTGAGATTGTTGGAAGATAATCAGGTTTTTAAGACCGTATCTGAATATTCCTTTATATGCATGATTGAGGACATCTATTGTAATCATTTGAATGAATAATAAGATTAGTGATTGGCTAGTTAAGAGATTTATTGTGGTTTATTTGTTTATTTGAATTTATCTTGCAAAATCATATCTTTGTTTAGAGCTTTTGTCTTTCATATATTCCCTATTGGTTGGGGATATTACAGTGGTATTAGAGATTTTGTTAAAAAAGGGAGACCCTAAGAAAGGGATATTACAGTGTTATCAAAGCTTAATTCTACAAGGGTTTCTAAAGAAAGTCCCCATAGAAAGGGGATATTATAGAAAATGCTTATATGCATTGATTAAAAAGGATAATTATTTACCCAAAGGTAGTGATAATCAAGGTTAAAAGTCAAAATAATATTTATCCATAGGCAGTTATAATCATTAAGAGGACCTAGATTGGCAAAAGATGATTGTGCCCCAGTTAGGGCTGATTAAAAAGCATAACTCAAGAATATAGCCTAGAATATAGATTAAAGATGAGCAGGTGCAAAGTGATGAAATAGATGAATAGAATAATAAGATTGATCAATGTGAATTATTTAATTATACCTATTAATGAGGAGATGCTCCTCTTGATTAGCAATTATACAACTCTAATGGTTATTGGGTTGATTTCATCAAAGGTGGGATGGAAGGATTTACCAAGGTAATAAGGAAAAAATTCTATGGCTCCTTTGATTTTAGACCTTCCTAAAGCTAAGTTTTGTTATAGCATGTGATGGTAGGCTTCATGATAGAACACCATGAAGACTTGGCCAAAATATGTATAAGGATTGACCCTCGATCCAATAAACACTTGAAAACAATACACCAAAGATAAAACCCATGATGATAATGTTAACATATGAATATGGATGGACTCAAGAATAATGTGTGTAAGGAATCACCCAATGCATACATATAGACTAAGTCGAGGCAATAGTGCTGAAAGTAAACAAACAAGCAAGCAATCAAACAAATAAGAAAATAACTTGAAATAAACAAACAAACAAAAACCTTGAAAATAAAAGTAAAAGAAAGCATCCTAACAATGATAATGCCCTAGGAAGGTGGATTGAGGATAATTGACTAGGCTTAGACAAGACAAATATTTTTGTTTTTTTGAAATCTTATGAATGTTTTTGGAATTTTGAGGTATCTTAAGTTAGAGAATGATAAGATACTTGTTAAAAAAATGGCAAGATCATTTGTCTTAGGTTACTCATAAAATAATGAGAGTGTATGGGAAAGGGGACTAAGGTGACCTCAACATGAATTGAGCATGACCCACATAGTCTTGAAATGACCTCAAGTAATAGTAATTTCATCCACACAAAAGGTGGGGAAAAACCAACTAGGTCCTAACAAGTTCTCAAATCTAACAAATGGCTAGTCAAATGAAAATAGTAATGGCAAGGTGATGTGGAAATGCATGATAAACAAGTGTTTCCCCTAGTTTGCCCATAGGTGATTATAACTAGGATACAATGACATAGGTCAATGATACTAATTTTACTATAGGTAGTTATAATTAGTAGCACGACTGGTGAGACACTAATTTTCCCATAGGTAGTTATAATCAGGCTCACATAAATAAACTTGATAAGATGAAAGATATCTTTCCAGATCATCTATCACACTACTTTCATAGATTTTCACTAAAACATATATTGGATTGATTGTTAAAACTTGATTGGAATCTTCTCACAAAAAGTGCAGGAAGAACTAAAGGAACCAAGATCAAAATAAGATTGGGTAGGATGACTAAAAATAGGCTTTGGTCTAGATAAGAATGGAATGATAGGATGGTATGGTCTTGCTAAGGATAATGATGGTTTTTTATAGATTAGATAAAATTGTAAGAGGATTTCCCCTAAGTGATGGGGTGAATGGTTGTGTACTTCAATAATGGAAAATGGATATGTAACAATGGAAATGGCATGGTACATGTTTTTGGCTTGGGTGTGGTTTTTGATTCTATTGTTCTTACTAATGAGGAGATGTACATCCTAATCAACAAATGATACAAACAAAATCCTTGATCATGTTAATTTATAGCCAATACCACATCTCAATAGCTACTCTATCAAGAACCTGATGTATATTTGGTTGTCAGGAATGCTTTTGTGATCTTCATTGGTCATTGATTTTGATTCCTTCAAACATTAAGACAAGGTATTTTTATAGCCTCTACAAAGGAAATTGCAACCATGGATGGTAAATAAGGAAAAATAATGGATGGTAGGTTTGACTATGAAATTCAATGGTAGATGATAATGGAATGTATAATGGTGGGGAAACAAATGAATATCAGTACTTTCAATCACATGTAATGTTATTGATGTCAAATTTGACATAATTTTGGTTGTGGCATAGTCGAAGACTTGTTATCTCAAGAGGATTGCCAAATTTTTCTATTATTTTATCTTGAGAATAGTTATAATTTGATTAGGCTATAGATTAGAAGTTATTTTGATTTGATATTTGATTTTTTCTTCATCAAGTAGTGAATAAATTTGGTGCTCAGCTATTAGTGCCTTAATGAGGTTTTCACCAATGAAGTTTTCTTGATTGTCCCATAGAACCTTTGAGAAGGTTTCACTAAGAAATGTTAACTTTTGACTTTGATTATCTTCTAGTGCTTCTAAAAATGTTTCACTAGAAGATGCTTAATTGTGACTTTAATTATCCCATAATGCCTCTAAAAAGGTTTCACTAAAATATGTTGAGTTATAACTTGGATTATCCCCTAGCACCTTCAAAAAGGTTTCACTAGGAGAGTGTTCTTCTACTACATGAATGTTTTCTTGGACTCCTTTCTCTTCTTCAACTATTATGTTACCATAGATGCAGTTCAACAAAGTGTGATTCTGTCGGTCCCAATCGACACTTGTGGGAGATGGAATGTTAATAATATGGTTATTTTGGTTGATGGTAATGGCCTATGGAACAATAATGTAATGGGGAGAGATAAAATCCTTGTATAAGATACTAGGATAACTTGTGTCAAAGCTGAAGTACTCATCCTCAAAAATTGTAGAAGGATCATAAATGTATTCAAATAGATCTATGAAGAATGCACAACCAATGTTTTAATAACCATAAACATATTATTCATTTGAATCTAATTCTAACTCAAGGGACTCTAAATCTAATGTTGAGACTAATGTTGATTATAATTCTGATGCTAAATTTGATGTTGATTCAAGAATAACACTTGACTCTAATTCTGGTTCTTCATCTAATGGGTACTTTGTTACAATGATGTCTTGTTGAATATTTGGTTTTGAATAAGTAAAACCTTGTAACAACATGATGGGCTCCACAAAGACTAGTTTTTCAAAGTGAGACTCCTTTAGGATGGGAAAAAGGTCAAGAGACAACTCCTCAGAGACTAGCTTGTCAATAGGAGGCTCTTGAAAAATAGGCACATGGTTGAGGTAATGATTTTCCCAAAGGAAATTATAATTATTAAGAAGTTACTCAACAAACACTGGCTTATTAGAGCGAAACTCCTTAACAATTGGTATAGGATAAATAGGTGATTTATCACAAGCTGACTTATCATAAATGGTTAATTTAACAAAGACATCTTGAATTGGTTGGTTTTCTTGGATTTGGTTGCTAATGAGCTGGAAGATACCAGTTTTGAGCACAACTTAGTCTTTAAAGGATTGGATCAATTGAGGTTTGGATTGGATGGCTTGTGGTTGGATAATGGTAGGTCCTTAGGGATTATGATTACTCGCATGAGCCAAAGGATAAAGTCTTGAGATGGTAATGATAGGCCATTGTGGGGCTTGATTACTTGCACAAGCCAAATGACTAGGTCCTAGAATGATGAAGGGGCATTGTGGAGCTTGATTGTTCACATAAACCAAAGGATGAGTTCTTGCTATAAAAATGGTTTAGCATTGTGGAGCTTGGTTACTTTCACAAACCAAAGGATGAGGTCCTAGTATGGGAATGGTGTGACATTTTGATCTAGGAATAGAAATGGTATGATGTGGGGGAGCTTGATTACTCACATAAGCTAAAGCATCCAAGTCTTCTTCATAAACCATATCATCCCAGTTGTGAGTTTGCTCATAAGCTAGTTCTTAACTATGTTTCATGTACTAATTATTGAAAAGAGGGTATGGATTTTCATCCCAAATAACATTATCTATAGTTGGGTTTTCAAAGTCATCTTCACAAGCCTCTTCATACCAATCAAGGTCACAAGTTATATCATAATTTTTTTTGTGAATTTTTTCCCATGAATGATTAATATGAAGTGGATAGAAATTTGTCTTGAAAACCATATTCACATCATTGGGGTCTTGAAAAAAGCCATAAAAGTCATTTTGTGTAGCCAATCTATCATAAGTCAGATTGTAAGTGACTCCACCATAAGTGTAGTGAGACATATCCATGTAGATGATGAAAGCTCTAAAAATAAAAAGACTTAGAATTATACAAACTCTAAAAAACTATGTCTAAAGGACCAATGGTTCAAACTTGGTCTATCTTGGTTGAAGGGGTGGAGTTGAATCTCTAATATGGTTTAAAAGTGGATTTGTATCTCCAAAATGGTTTATGTAAGACTTGGCATAAAAAAGTCTAACATCAAATGTCTAATGCCAAATTTCATACACACAAAAGGTCAAGCATTTAAATAAAAACTATCATGTCAAAATTCTAGATCAAATTGTTTTAAATAAGGTCTAAACTAGCAAAGGGACAAGTTGAGTTGCTAGGTATTTTATCCAAATGTGAAGTCAATAGCTAGGCTCAAATAAATAGGCATGTGCTAGGACTTTTGGCCAAATAAAATCAAATGATAGACTTGAAATAAAGGCTGATATGATTTTATTTAATATAACAAGTTTGGAAAAACTCTAACATAGACCCGACACATGGAATCAAACATAAACATGATCAGTTGGCATAAGGAAAAAGGCTTTTAGAGAAATATTGTGTTTTCCCAAATAAAAGCATAAATAATGATAAGGATAGGTATTGAACAAACAAACCATAAATAGTTTCAAATTTTGGATAATCAATTAATTAAAGTTATGTAACCCAAAAGAGAAAGATTTATGTATTATCCCCATGAATTGAGGCCTAAATATAATCAGTCAATGTTTAGATCCAAACTTAACAAGGCTAATTGAAAACTCAATGTTGGAAACTAGGATTTGACTAAACAAATTAGACAATATTGGATATCATGATGGCATAAGACAAAGGTCCAAATGGTATACATAAAGTGGTTTGAAATAAATGGTTTTAATACAATGGTGAGCTAGTCTTGAAAAAAATTGAGTAGCCTAATAGTGTAATCATACTCTAATGATGTGGCTAATGTTATGTTTAAAAAACTTAAAAGGATTAAAATGGTTTGACATGACTTGGGTAGCATAACACTACCCTTCACAACTCAAATGCATTATTTTGACATGGCTTATGAAAAAATAAACAAGTATTTAGCCTCAAAACATACCAAGAAAAAATGACCAAAATACACTAAGTATAATCATCAAAATCATAGGAATGGTATGGCAAAATGGGGTTTACTAAACTAGCAAGGTTTCAATCATTTCTAGGGGAATCAATTGAACAATGACTTTCATTCCAAATGATGCAAAAGAAAAGCATGGATTTTGGGTCCATATCACTTAGCTTGTTTCAAAAAAGTCTAGTCCTTTGATTAGCCACTACATATTGTTGCTCGCTTAGTGTAGTGTGATGTCCAAAGTGCCACTACATCCCATGTGAAAATCTAAAGGAGCAAAATGAAGTGAATTCTAGGAGATGAAACCTCAAGTCAAAGCTTCACTAAATAACTTGTGGGAGGTGATGAAGTCCCCCTCGCAAGCCAAGATGCATAAAAATAAAGAAAACATGAAAGTAAAAAGACTTTGAGGTCATTTTCAAGATCATCCAAACTTTGATTAGTTTTGGGGAGTGCTTTAGATGAATTTATTTCTAAGCCTTGGACTAGGCTACTTGAAATAGGAATGGCACTTTTATTTCCAAGGGTTCCCTATAGGGGCCAAATGAAAGAGCATACACACAATATTCCTTTTTTTTCCAAACAAAAATTTGATTTAAACAACTATTAAAAATAAAAATTGACAATTGTTTTCAATTTTATACCCAAATGAAAAGTTTGGTGGTGTTCAATTGACCCGTTGGTCTTAGTTGCGAAATTTGAAAACATTTACCAAAAACATCTAAATTCTTTGTTAAATACCCAAAACAAGATTCCTAATTAATTTTTAAGCATGTAAAGTTGATTTAAACTTGTTTTGAAAAAATATCGAGCTTGGTCCTATAGCAAAATTGTTAGCATGTCCTTTAGCTTTGAAGCTCTTTTTAGCTTGGAACAATGAACTTTGAAAAAGTAGCTCTCGGGTCTATGTTTTTGGAAAAAACACAGCGACTGATGTCATTTATTATCACTGATGTTAGTTACTCTAGCTAACCAAGATTTAACCAATGTCAATTTTGCTAACCGATGTCACTTAAGATAAGTAACTGATGTTGATGTTACATGTTGATAAAGGTTACTATGTAAAACCATGGAAAATAAAAATGGAAAAATAAAGTTAGAAAACTAATTTTCAAGAGTTTTAAAGACTCAAATAAATATTTTAAAGTTACAAAATGTTCTCCTTCATGTGTAGGATGCATCTAGTCCCATCAGGCATGTCATTATGTGCTCTAGGAATTTTACTCAATAGAGGATGGTTAGTATGGTTTTAGTTCTAAAATAAAAACAAAGTGAAATAAACACACTAATAACATTACATCTCTAGGCCTAGACACTAGGGAGAGCTTAGTTAATAAAAACAAATGATAAACACAACTTAAAATCAAGGAATCAAACACAAGAATTCCTTCACCTTCCTTGGATGCTCCAAATGCCTTTGTAATGGTGGATTGTTAAGCTTATGCTCATGAAGTCCTTGGCAATGGAAGCTTGGCTACCTCCATCTCTCCTTGGCACCTTTGGCTTATGGTATGGCTTGGCTTGGAATCAATTTGGCATGGTAACACTAATAACAATGGATTCTTTGAATATATTTATGCATTATATATTTGCACCAAAATAGCTTAGAAATGTTGTTCTTGGCCTCTCTATTTATATATTTTTGGATTTGATCAGTTTCAACCTCAATCATCCATCTCAAGATTGAGATGTGTGGTTAAGGATTAATTAAATTTTTGGAATTAAGTTTTTAATTATCATCATCATGACATTGGAAGAAGGAACAACTAAGAGACATGGAGGGCATCATGGAAGACATTGATGAGGCATGGAGGGCATGAATATTGATATTTGTGGCATTTGTGGCCTAGGGATGCCTTCCCAAGAAATGAGGTCACTTGATGATGAAACAATTTAATATTCATTTCTAAAAAAAGTATTCAACAAGTTTCCATGGAATTATTAATTAAGCCTTGATTTGTGTTAATTAGCTCTTAATCATGATTAAGCAGTTTGTGCACAAATTACTCAAATTAATCAAAATGCCTTATTATTGGTCCAAAATTTGACTGGATTGGAATTGTAAAGAAATGTCAGATGTGTTTGATGTGTATTTCCATTTAGGATATTACCAATAATAAATAAAAAAGGCACATGTCTTGTGCAAAATATTTGAAAGGAAAGAGCAATCCAAAGCACTTAGGTGCAAAATTGGCATTTTAACTTGAAATGAACTGATCAAAGTTAGCTAGCCCATAAATTGCATTGCCCCATTTAGGGATATCCTAGCTAGAATTAGCACTTGAATATGTCAATTCCAAATATTTTAATGTGTTTTAGTGTTTTTAGGCTAAATTATGCATTTTGGGTGGAAATTGGCCAGAATCCTAATTAGAGGTTATCGATGGCCATTTCTAAGTGTCTACATTGGGAAAGGATTACGTAAACATGCTTTATTTAACTCCCTATAATCAACATAGTTACAAATTTATGTTTTCAACTACCTATAATCAACTTAGTTACAAATTTATTCCAATTTATTATTTTGGATGACCATAGGGCTTATCCATTTTGTGTCAATGGGGGTTATTATTCTACCAACTGACATTTTATCCAGTTCAATTTTCACCATAGCCTTAACATTAGGATTTAGTCTATAAGGTATTTTATGTAATGGTTTTCCATCCTATTTTATAATTATTGTCATGTTACTAATTTCTTAATTTATTCCTTTCAATTTAGTTAATTTTTGTAAAAATAGGTCCTCATATTACCTTATCAATTATAGTTTCTTTCCAACTTATTATTTGGCCCAATAGTTTTTGAACTTTTTAGTCTTGGGGTTACCTTATTTAGTTATATTTTAATCCCTTATTTGGAGAGGTTGATAAAATTATTTTGTGTTGTCATCTATAGTATTTACAATTGTCTTTATCATTATTTTATCTATATTTTTATATTTTCTAGATTCTCTTCATTGTCATTCACTTCTTATTTTGTTATTTTATTGCAATGTATCTGGTTCTCAACATATCTTTTGTGGCTATGTTTTTCCAAATTTCTAGGTAGTTATCTTATGATTATGTCAATGGTTTCTTAGTTGTCCATGTGTCCCAACACTATTTCCTATCATTTAAATTTTCTAAATTAGTGTTTTAAAGTGGAATATAAAATGAATACAAATGTTTTATTTTTTTGTAATCCATGATAGACTCTAGTATCTGGGTACTAAAAGTTGAAATCCCAACAAAAATCTATTTTAATTTCCTCCCATTTAAAATTTACTCTACACATCTCTTGATGCATATACCACATTATTATTGGATATGTGTCTAGGGTAAAATAGAATAATTTTTCCCAAAGGTGTCTATTGGTTTATCTTTTTAAGTCCATATCATTTCATAGTTCTTAATGTGTATTCTTGGGTTTTTTATTCCCACATATCTTTATATTTCATAAAAATGTCCTTATGTTTTTATAAACATTATCTTAACTAGGATTATAAAATATTTCAAATTTTTTATAGTTGTTTTATGGGTGTTCCACCACCTTGCATTGGTGATAGTCATTGTGTTATCAATTTATTGCATCCTTATTTTTTCTTGGGGAAATACACATATCATATGTTTAAGTTAGTATTATAATTTTTTTTATTCTAGTGAATTTGGATAATTTGGATTGACAAGATTTTCTAATGTGGTATAACATTCTCCTCTGGGGTGTCATATCATTCATTGTGATAATTTTACTTCATTGGGATTACAATATATTCATGTGTAAGACTTTCATGACCACTTTTTTATTATCCATACAACTATGCCTCAATATTATCATAAAAATTTATTTATAATTTATAATTTTCAATTATTATTTCTCCCTAATCATTGGTCCATGACTATCTTCAATTTTTATGATTTTATTTAGGGTGTATATGCTAGAGAGTTCATCAAAATCACTTCCCTTGTCATCTATCCATAACTCCTACAACCATGTAATTATTATAATTATTTTTAGAGGAAATGGACTATTAACCCATTTAATTTAAATGTAATTTCCTATTATTTAAAATAAAACATTCCATCGCAGTATACAAACCATTATATGTTTAATAATGTTGGGTAGCCTATATAATACATGTTAATCACTTCAAAATACACATTTATTATTTTCCCATTGGATTAATTTTGACATATCTTAATGTTACTAGTAGTGATCATAGTGTGATATCAACTATAGTGATGTCATATGTTGTTGCATTAATGGTTTACAGAGTAGCTTCCATCTAATACATGGTAAGACATTTGTATTTACTTCAAGGTGTAATAATGCTTCCTTATTTCATGGCCATGTATTTTTATATCTATTATTTTTTTCTTTCACTTCATATTTTTTATGAAGACATTATTTTTATTATAATTTTTCTTAATTCACTAAAATTTATGTTCATGTCTATTAGGGCATTCCCTATCACTATTTTTTAATGACTCATCTTTAAAAATATGTAGATTTATGTTTCCCTTTCCATGTTTTTATTCCAGTTCAACTGTTTACCATCACTCAGGGTTTTGAAACATCAATTAAGTGTTTTATTATACAAACTATCCTTATTCCTTTAATTTTTATTGACACTCTTATTTATTTAGTAATGGATGTTTTTTTGAGTGGGCTCTCTCTTAGTATAAAATATTATTATCTCCTACTTTACATTATACTTCATTGCACCATCTTTTTGTATCATGTCCCTTTGGGAATTTATTGATTTTTGTGCCCCTTTTCATTGGGGCATTATATTAAGTATTCAATATTCATACATCCATCATTATAAAATTATGCCACCTAATGGAAAAATAAGGAATCATGAGTTCCTTTTTCATTATAGAATCCACACTCTAGTTGTGGTTACTCTTTGAAATTTATCTCAATATGACCAATATTTCCACACTTATAATACATTAGAGGAGTCTCTCCTACCTATATACTTGGTTTTATCCTTGGTTATATCCTCTCCCACTATTATAATTTCCTTTCTTCCATGATATCCTCCTTTTTACCCACTTTGATTGTTACTATAATACTAAGGCTAGGTATTTCATGATTGATATTCTTATAGTGAGGGAGGGGTTTGGTATTGATAGCTAGGTTGTAATATGTTATGGTTTCTTATTTGAAACTATGGTGATGGAATCGATTGAAATATGGTTTTTCCTCATCAATTACTATCTTATATTTATAAATTTACATCTTGTGCATGACATGTATGAATATAATGATTAAAGGATGAAAAAATAGTAAAATACATTAACCTATTTATGGGTGGAGACATTTCCATCATTAGACATAATTATTGTGGGTGTTGATTCTACAATTTGAAAAAAAATTAGTTTTGTTTATACATTTTGAAAAATTTTAGTGTTGATTATACATTTTGTAAAAATTTATGTACATTCTATCACCATATATCAGTTGTTGAGAAGGAGGATAATTTTTTCAATTTCTTGGTGAGGACAGTTTGTCTCTAAGTGCCCTTCTATACAACAATAAATATGCCATATATTGTCTAGGTTATTATTAACTATTGGTGATCTAAAGTTATCACCCTACATATAAATCTCATGTTTTATTTATAGATATTCTAATTCTAGATATATTCTTTCCACATTATATTTTAATGATGATTTTTTTTAACATCTCCAAGATTGAGCTTCTAGAATTGATGTCATCTCAAGTGTTTTTTAAACTATATTAAATTTATTTCCATCCATGTTTGTTCATATAAAGGGTATTAATTTATAAATAAACCACTCAATTTGTTGTTTCTCATTTAATGGTTCCTCCAATTTCCTTACTATTGATTTGAATATTTAAATGCATTCTCTCATTATTTCTTTTTCATATTATATCATCTCTCTCATCTAACTAACACTTATAATAGTAATGTTAGGGTAGTGAAAGTATCCTTTAAAGGATTTTTATACATTTGACCATTTAATTACATGTTCAAAATATATTTTCATGTACCATTTAATGACATCATCCTTGAGTGTTCCTAAAAATTCAAATAATATTAATTTCTCATTAATGATATTATGGTTGCACCAATGTGAAGAAAATACAAATAAATTTTACTCAACATCTTTTTTATCTTTTCTAGACAATGGTAGATTCATTCTATTTTGTGCCATTTTTTTCTATATTAGGCTGTGTGTTTATATTACTATTAGTATTGTTACTAATACTATTCCAAATAATTGATGCACTTATTGTAGAATTATTTTTGTATTGAGGTTAAAGGGGTGATTTTTTTTGAACTAGGGTCCCCAGACCCTAAGAGAAGTACAAATAAAAGAGATACAAAGGTCTACCATAGACCATGAGAGAAACTAGGAAAAAATAGGCCTAGAGATAACCAAAATACAACCCACAAACAATAGAAGCAATAAAAAAGAATAAATATATATAAACCAATGCCTAATCTAGGTATAAATTTCTTGAGATGGCCTCTAAATAGATTTTGATATTTTTAAGGTAAGCATCAATTTTTAAAAACAATTTTTCTTTGTCCATGACACTCTGGGATACATGACATTGGCAATGCTTACCTTTCCCTTTTCCAATCATCTTAGATTTAATCAACTCCCAAAAATGAGATCTAAGATTATCTACATTTTTAATCCCCTCATACATGGCTACTTTGTTGCAATTAACTAAGAAGCTGATGTTATTTATCAACTTCTCATTCTCATTCTACAAGATATCCACCCTGAATTGAAGGCTCTATAATTGTTGATCCTCCTCCTTATTTGAAGAGATTTGGTTTAATATAATGTTATCCTTTTTAATAAATTTACCTTACTTTCAATATTTGTGAGCTCCCTTATAAACCAACACATTATATATATTTTTTATATCTAGTTCCACAACTATATTATTAGAATTCTCCTTGCCCTTAAGTGAACTGACAAGGTTGTTAAAATTCTCATTTAGATCTTTATGTTTTTTATCCATTAAATTCTTACTTTTTTCTTTAGAATCATTTCTAGTCACTCCTTTCTCAACCTCATGAATCTCATTATAAGCTACCATATCTCCCTACCCCTCATCCTTATGGCCCTCCCTAAGAACATCCATATCATATTCAATGACAATAATATCTTCTACCAAACAACATACTTAACCCTAATTTCCCTATTTTCCTTGAATATCAACTAAAGACCTTGACACACTGTAAATATATTTTTTATATTATATTACATCTTAGGGGTTTTCCCCTCATAAACATTGGTATTTTTTTCAACATGACTAATGGGATTATTGACCTATGTAGTCCTACTTGAGCTCTAAGGATATTTAATCCATTCTTTTTTTATTTTCATAATGTTAATAGCAAGACTCTCCATAGATTAATTTTTAGGTTAAGAAATAATTGGGTTAATTTGGTTCATACCCTTAAATAATTTATGAATGAGGTATAATAACCCTTCATGCCTTGGGGTCAAATAGTTGCCATGTTTGAACTTCAAAACCAAAACTTTAAGTAAATGTAGAATGAACAAAGGTAGACTGAGTGCAATGCCATGTCTAAAAAAATTCAACATCATAAATAGAGACCATATAACAATTTTAAACCTACATTCTAGTCTTAAATATTATATCATATGGTAAGAAACCTATGCATACATCATGGGTAGTGATTCTTGATCAAACCCATTATGAAATAATTATAATTATTCTCCATACTCTAGGAATATCTCCTTATCCATTTTGTATTTTTTAGCCAATTTGTAAATTTTATTTTCTGCTATAGACAAACCAATTATGTGAGCAATAAGTTCTATGATTTTAAAAGTAACTCCATTAATAGTGGTTGTTCTATTTTCCCAATAATTCACAAACATGATCAAAATGTGCCTATCATTCCCTTCTATCTTCTCCATGAAACTTGTAAAACCTCCCACTTGTAAAGACTTCCTATGGATTTTTTGGTTCAATTATGTTAGGTAAGCCCATATTGTTCCTAGGAAAATAAACACAGAGGTGAAAGAACCTTTCCATACTCTGGGTTTTAGGTTTCAAAAAATAGATCCGAGAGGTAATTGTGCTACTTTTGGTATTTGGGAAATGTATTAGATGCTTTGTCAATTCTAAAAACTTCTTAAAAATCCAAACAAAGCTGAACCAAACCAATATAAGGCCCTAGATAAAAGGGGGCCAATATATCTTTCCTCTATAAATTAGAGGCTTCCCCAATATGTCCATGGCTTTGTTCATTATAAATACCTTCATATTGTATCTGTAGGATAAGATCCATAGGAATTTCTTTAGATTATTTCCATGGCATTTGTCCCAAAGAGATCACACCCTTATTAGTGAACCAATCCTCTATAGAGATTCCTTCCCTATAGATGTGTTGAACAATATCTTGTAGTAAGGAGTCCATAATAATTATAGCTTTCTAAATAATTTGTTTAATGGACTAGATGATAATATTTTTCCTTGAAAAATAGTTTAAAATATTCAAAGAGTCACCCTCTATTATGAGTTTTTGAACTCTCAATTATTTCACCAATTTGATCCCCCATAGAGTTGTAAGAGTTTCACCCCAATTATTAGAGTTAACTCGCATACCTCCAACATATGCTACAAATAAATTACCCTAATGATCTCTTATTATTCCATCTCCTCTAGCTAGGCCTAAATTCCCTTTTGAAGTTCCATCAAAGTTTGGCTTCATCCAGCTTAGAGGGGGGAGGGGGTTCCATTTAATTGTTCTCCTAATTTTTTCTTTAAGATATAGATTTCCCAGTTTTGAGGTATCAATTTGCTAGTTTTGAGATCAAAATTGTTCATACTGAATTAGAATTTTACCTTTCTTAATTTATATAATAATTTAATTCTTAAATATGTGATCAAATATTATTTTGTAAATAAATTTGATGCTACATTTATTCCCCCTATAAATTATATTATTTCACTCTCCCCAAATACCCCATATGATATGTGGCACTGTAAGTTTCCAAATTTGATTGAGAATGGCATTTTTAAAGGGGCACCCCCATGACTACCACACTTCCATTATAGAATTGTCTTGTACCTAGGAGATAGATAATTGTTAAAAAAAAGTAGCTCCATATCTTCTAAGAGAAAGAAAAACTCACAAGCAAATGAAATAAAAATTCATTGTCCTTTTCATCAAGGACACATTTTTTGGTTACAATACAACCTCTTAAGTTATCAATGGTAAGTATTATATTCTAAATAGAAACCTAAAGAAAAAAAATTAAGAATTAGCCATTTGTCCCATAACATCTCCCAACTGTAGTTGACTTTAGGTTCCTGTACTAAAAAATCATATCTCGATTTAACTTTTGTAGTGACTATTGAGAGAGTCCTTCCAAACAAGTTGATATTATCTATTGGTACCTGGTATATGGATGTTTTTTTAACAAACTATTCATATTCAATAACCTCAATGTATCCTCCTAATTTAATTTATCCAAACTCAAACTTTTATAACATTTAGATCCTTCCAAGTCGTGCCAATAATCATGCACTTTATACCCATATTTGTTCTAAATAGTTTCTTTAAAATGTTGGCCTATGTCACTTTTAATGAGAGGAAGCTCTAAGACCCAGTTGTCTTTTTGAAAATTGAATTTAAAACCATTTCTGATCTACCACTTAGACCCTATTTTAATCAGATCTTTATTTGAGATCTTGAAGTTCCAAACATGTGATCCATGAATAAAATGATCTTATACAAGAATGTTGATTGATTCCCTACCTTAGAAATACTTAAATGAAATAATTTTAGCCCAAAATATGTTTGAATTGATAAATCTCCACATGAGCTTTGAAATGAGAGTTTTATTCATCATTTGCAAGTTCCTTAATCAAAACCCCTCATATCTTTTTTTGGAGAAGATTTTATTCCAAGAAAAAAGATGGAATATGTTTATTTCTTACATTGAAACCCAAAGAAAATTGCATTGAATTTTAATTAATTTATCCTCAACTCCTCTTGGAAAATTAAAAATCAAAAGTATATATATATATATATATATATATATATATGAAGGCTCTAAATCACACTTTTGATAAGTAAGACCTTACTTGATTGAGATAAGAGATTTCCTTTCCAACCTGCAAGTTTTTCTTGAAATATCTTAACCAAAGGATTCCACACTATCATATAGAAATTATTGTTGAACAGAGGCATACCAAGATATGAAGAGGGAAAATCCTTAATTTGACAACCTAAGAGAAGAGTTATTCTATCTTGTCTAGTTACTGATGTATTAAATAAATACATAGAGATTTTTTCAAAGTTAACTTTACGATTAGAGGCCTATTCATACATCACCATAATTTTTTTAATATATTTTACTTTATACATAGATGCTTTAGCCAAAAGAATGGTGTCATCCACAAATTACTGATGCATAATAGGTTCCATGAAATGGGATAGTTTAAAACCTTTGAAATATGATGAAATAATGGTATTAGAAATGAATCTACCCAAAAATTTAGCCATAATGATGAAAATAAAAAGGTATATGGGATCCCCTTATCTCACCCCTTTAACACTCTTAAAAATATGTGAGCTACCCCATTCACCAAAATAAAGAACATGCACGAAGTAATACAAGATCTAATGATTTTCCTAAATTTGTCTTGAAATCCAAATTGAGACATAACTCTATCTAATAAACTCCAATCTAATATGTCATATGCCTTAGTCATGTCCAATTTTAACACCATTGTTACTCTTTAGATGTTTTCCATTGAATGGATGGATTCATGCACCACAATCACCCCATATTAAATTTGTCTACCTAGTACAGATCCTCCTTACTGAGTTTGAATAATGTTTTCCATGATATGTTTAATTATTAGTGAAATCAATTTAGTGATAATTTTATAAATAGAATTACACAAACTAATAGGTCAAAAATATAAGAAGTTAATATCCCCTTCCTTCTTAGGAATAATAACTCAAAAGGTATGGTTTAATTTTTTTAATAATTGAGTGGTAGATAAAAATTCATTCATAGTTGTAACCACATCATCTGCTATTATATCCTAGAGTTTTTGTTAAAATGCTATGGAGAATCTATCCAGGCCAGGGGCTTTGTTTGGATTCATCTTAGAGAGGAAAAATTTAAGATGTTCATTAGATTTTACTACTATGATCACTTAATTATCCTCCCAATTTACCAACTCTGAAATCACATGCAAAAATTCCTACTTAAATCTGATATTGTTTTTAAAATCATTCTTGGACATATTTTTGAAGAATTTTACTCTCTTAATTAATACAATCTACATCAGAGGTAAGCTACCCTTCACTAATGTTTATTAATTTAATATAATTATGTTTCTTGTTTTTCAAAATGGACATGTGAAAAAAATGGGTGTTTCTATCTCCTTCCTTGAGCCAAATATTTCTATATTTTTATCTCCATGGTGACTCTTGCTGTAATAGTGTGATAGTTACATAAGAGCTATTTTTATTTGCTTTTTATCTCTACTTTGTAACCATTATCTTCAATATCTTCTTCAATCTTTGAAATTTATGATTTTAAAGATATTTTTTGAAGATAAGCATTCCCAAAGACTTGTTTATTCCATTGTTTAATCTTGATTTTCACCTTTTCCAAAATTTCAGCCAGGTTGAACATAGTTGGACTACTTTTATTTGGAGATCACCACTCTAAAATACTATCAAGAATATCACAATGAATAAACCACATGTGTTCCATTCTAAATAGATAGTTTTTAACCTTATAAATCTGATCCTTGATGCTAAACTTTAGTGGATTATGATCAAATCCAATCCTAGGGAGTGCCTTAAGAGACAAATCCTTAGATTCTAACCAATTTAAAGAACTAAAAAATATATCTAACCTACACTAAATAAATTTTTTTCCTAGTATCCTATTACTCTAAGTAAATTTAGAACCTCTTAATTTCAAACCCAATAAACTTATATCATAAATAAGAGAATAAGAGTCCTCCATGTTATCCATACACACTTGATTACCTCATTTTTTATCTCCTAGATATAAGGGAGAATTGAAATCACCTGTCATAATCAAAGGAATTTCTATATATTTATTTATAAAAATCTAATATCTTCCCAAAGATTTATATAATCTAAAATAGAATTAGGAGCATATATATTGGAAATGATTCACTATTGATTGTTAATCACATTTTTTAAGATGACACCACATGATGTTGAGACATGAGGATAGGTTCTCCCAATAAAAATTTAGAATCCCAAAAGGTTAAGCCCTCCTAAATCTCTGAATGCACTGACACAAACCACTTCAACCTCACTCTAATAAGCATTTTTATTATTTATAAATAAATTTTACTCAATATTAGATTCTTGGATTTCTAAAATAATAGGTTTATTAGTCCTTCTAAAATCCCTAAAAAAAAAATTTCTTAGCAAAACTATGCATCCTTATGATGTTCCAATACAAAACAACATGATTAAATATGGGGTGAATAGATACCTTCTTTAAACGGGATTGTTTTTTCAAATCCATCTTCTATGTCTTCCTTAGTACATTTTTTGAAATTCTCTTTCTTACAAGATTTACCTACTTTGGGTGGAGTTTTATAAGCAAGTCCTTTACTACCTCTCTTGGTGAGAATCGATGAAGTAAATTTTTATTTGGCATTATTCTTGAGTGTAATTTATATTTATTGAGAGTCTCTTACCTCTTCATTGACCATGATAGAAGTAATATTAACCAAAATAGACTCCTTATAACCTTCTTGTTATTAATGTTGACAACTTGCTCTTGCATTTCCTCATCTTGATCGCGTACTCCAAACTTATTTTGAGACTGAGGAATTGAATTCTCTAGTACTTATAAGTCAAAATTATTAATCTAATCGATTATTATATCTACTTTAATATCTATGCACTTATGATTTACCTAATTGAGAATTGATTCCAAAGAAAACTATTGTCGTAAACTCTGCAAACCTTCCTTTTCCTAGTTTTTTTCTCCCCAAATTTTAATGATAATTTGGTTATATTTAAATCCTTTAAATTAGAATCTAGAGTTACCTTTTCTCCCCCTTATATGACTTATTTGGAAGATTTTGGGTCTATTTTTTTTTCAAAACTCTTGAATCCAAGATGTTACCCTCCAACCTTTTAGCATCCTTAAATGAAATTCATCCTTTCCTTTGCCATGTTGTAGAATTAAGAATAGAGGAACAAAATTTTGATGAATTCCCAAGTTTATAACACTTATCATACAAGAGGGAAAATATTTCAAACTCATTTTTTGGAAATGTTACTCCAAAGGGAGTGTGTATAAAAAATGAGGATGGGAGTTCTTGATTCATAAAATTATTTACAAAGAACGTAGCATGAACATGCATGGATTTGGCTTTGGTAGTAGAATAAAAATCAATCAGATATATAAATGATTTCAAATGTTGATAAATAAATCATCTTCCTATAACTCAATGTGAAAACTACGCAACCTCACCCAAGTCTTTATGAGGTTGATGTTCTCTGTCTCACGATCAAACCCTGGGTACCACTTTTTCAAAAAAATACCAAAATTTTGAAAAAAAAATGACCCTTAATATTATGTTAACACAATCTTATAGATTATTAAATCTGATCATAAATAATCCATTAACCATTGCTAGAATGTCCATATGACCTTTAGGGCTCCATTTTTCTTTTGCACAAGATCTAAAAGAGTTAATATTAAGTCTAGTTCTCATAAAATTTCCTACCAAAGCCTGATAAATTATAAATGAGGTTCAAATTATGAGAGAAAAATTGACTTGAACATGAATATTTTTACCATCCTTGATAGTTTTGATATGCTCAACTATCTTGATCTTCTTCTTGTCTATCAATCAAATCAATTTAACACTCTAATATGACTTACGTGGCACTTATTTGGAGCTTACATTATCTGAGCTACTAGGTCCTTTAGGGAAGATTATCTATATCTATCCTTGTCTTGATAGGACTTCAAACTTTCTAAGACACATGGTTTCCTTCTTTTTGTCTCCATTTCCTTTCTCTCTTTCTGAGTCCAGTTTTGAAATTGATATTTCTCGCTCTCCTCCATCTCCACATTGAATGCTTCCTATGCTACCCCCACTCACCATTTTAAATATTATATTTTGATATAAATTATATTTTTATTTCTTTTTATTATTTAAAAATATTATAACTACATAATTTTTCTCTTCCTAAATCTCCTTACAAGTATTTATTTCCTAAAACTTGTGTTTCATATCTTAGAAACTATCTTTTATTTTCAACCTATTCACTAAAACATTTGTAACTATATGATAATTATTCTCCTATATATACTTATCTTTATCTAGTATATGTATTTTCACATCTATTTTGAAGTGGAAGGAGGGATGGAATATAGTCCAATTGGTTCATTTCCTCATAGAACCTCTCATGAATTGGGTTTTAAGGGGGTGAGTCACTTTAAGTATTCTATTTATAGTCTTATATTATTCTCTAATATTTTTACAAAATAATATCTCTTATATTAATATAAATTCATATTAATTTATGTTTCTTACTTCTCTAATATTACTACTAACACTTATTTTTGAGTTGTTTTCCTCCTTAAATTTGGTATACCTTCCAACATGTATTTGCTCTTATATGCCTTCTCTATGAATTATTTATTATTCAATATTTCATCTCATAATCCATTCAATTTATAAATTATATTATCTTTATTCTATTATATAACTAACTTCTCATATTCTTATCATGTTTTATTCATTTCATCTCTTATTATTTTCTATGCTTCGTCCATTATGGACCAAACTAGTTGGCACTAGTTAGTCTTTTGCACCGATGGTTTTTAATAGTTTGGGGGTTCCCATCAATGTGTATAATTTTTATAATCCTTGTCTCATGTCATTCACAAATTTTTTTGATGTGTGATATAATATATTTTCTATTCTATTCATTTCACTATCTTTCCTTGCACCCTCTAGTGGTACTAGTGCTAACTCATCTATATTTGGCAGGAGGAAGAACATCTAGATTTTAAATATGAGGATATTTAATGGTAGAGGTTAGATTGGTTTCATATATTATTTTATTTATCATTAATATTATCTCTCTTTTATATTTTTTTCCTAGCTTCTAACTTAATTGTCTCATCCTCAATCCATTTCGTCATCTCTCTGTTCACCATAGTTTCTTTCTTAACTTCTTTGATGTGTTATATTAGTAATATATTAATTATCTCTTAAATAATTTATTATTAATATGATATTTATATTCCTAACCCCCCTAAATTTTATTTAAACTACCCTAACCATTTAGAATACATGTCTTGATAAGTCACATATTTTGATGATTTACCTTCTTTATGCATGCCATCCCTGAGGTGCCTATCATGTAAAGGAATTTTTAACCTTAATTTACCAACCCTATATCAATAAATAGTTTTAATATTATGATTATTACCATAATAAATAAGCATTATCTTTATCCTTTGATAAATTCAACTTTATTGGCATTGAAACTTGTCCAACCCTGAAAAACCCAAACTATTAAGAATGAATTGAGTGTAGTCTTGAATCAATAATCAATAGCTCAGGTCCAAGGTGTGTCAAGATCTTTGAGTGCATCAAGATTTTTTGTAGTCTACTTGATAGGTTTATTAAATTTGAAATTTTAACCTTATGTATGCTTAGTTTGTCTTGATATCTAAGGCCACAAACTCTGCATAAATGTGACCTAAAATTATTCTTATTGAGATTTGAAGAAGAATGCATTTACTTTAGGCAATGATTCACGCATTCATTTGGTATTAGAGTGATTTTTTTTTTAATTATTTATTTCCACCACTTTTAGTTTTATATTAATGTTGTTTTCTAGAACTCCAATGGATGCCTTCTTCTAGACATTAGCTAACTAAAGTCCATGCAACATCACCAAATGTTAACATAAAATTTACCATTTTGGTTATAGATGTTTATGTATTTCAAGTTAAAATTAAATTTAAACTAATATGGAAAAAAATGTTAGTAATGTAAGGAATTAAATACCTTATGCATTCATAAAATAAAATAAATAGGTTTGCTCATTAACAGTAATTATTATAGAGTGTTTCCTACTCCAACTTCTCTTTATTTATATAAATATAATAGAAATAATCATTATAATTTTTGTATATCTCTTTATTATTTGACATATTACTCTTTAATCTATTTACACTCTTCACTAAGATATTAAAAATATTATTATGTTACGTAACCTTTATGTAATTTATCTTATCACACTTTACCTCTCTCTATGCTATATCTAACATATTCCAAGGTTGTGTATAAATACTAACTAGCTACCTTTATAGCTAAATATCCATGCATGTGAAATACATACCTTTTCTTCATGTAGGTTGTCTTATATTATCATAAGGATCCAATACTTACTTAATTTCATAGGTTAGTATAATCTTATGTCCCATCGACCTAGAGATGTAATATGCTACTAAATTAGAGTTAGAGGTTCTTCAGTAATCTTATTGGTCCTAAATACTAAATAATCATACCAAAAAAGGCCATGTATATAAAATTTAAAAATGATACGCAACCATTTACCTATAAAAAAAACACTTGATATCCTAATCAAATCATCCTATAGTTAACAAACCAAATAGCTAACTTTCAAGCCAAAAATAGTGCTTAGATTATGAAAATTTTAACTTGTAGTCAATTTAGGTAGTCAAAATTATCAACTTGTATTAAATTTTAACTTTAAAGTGATGCCAACCACTTGTAGATGGAGTAAGGCACACAACTACTGAGAATGCCTAGAATAAACTAAACTTGGAGATAAAAGAATATCAATGTGTCATGCACATTACCCCCAGTAACTAATGTTTGGAACATGGATTCTAATTTATAAGTTATGCCAACTACTTAATCTAAACTAAAAGTTATAACAACCATGCCATGTATGATAACCCCGATATTTGAGAATATTGTGTTAAAACTACTAAATCTAAAGGATCTAGAAGTGCAAAAACTATGCTTGAACTAAACTTTTTTCCTATTTTTGGAAACCTCAAGTGTTTTTCTTCCTATAAAATAGCACCAAACTATGGACACCCCTATTTTTATCTCTAATATCCATTTTTATCACTATTGTTTAGTGTGAAAATTGACTACTAATCTGAGACTATTCCTATTTTTGCTCTAATTTGACTAGTTTGACCTATAAATTATATGCTGACTATTCTAAATGTTGTTGTTTTGATTTATATGAGGTTTTATATCTATTATAAATCCACTATTTGATGCCCCATCTTTTGAGGGTAGGAATGATAAACTTGCAATGACTACCCTCAAAAGAAAAGATTCTTACAAGTGTGTTAATCTGAATGAATATATATCTAGGCATACCCCTATTGATCTAACAACCTCTTGGTATAAACATCTATTATATCTTGAAGCATATTGTGAAATTTCAAATGTTATATCATACATATACATACATACATACATACATACATATATATATATATATATATATATATGTATATATATGTATGTATGTATATGTATGATATAACATTTGAAATTTCACAATATGCTTCAAGATATAATAGATGTTTATACCAAGAGGTTGTTAGATCAACAGGGGTATGCCTAGATAGATATAACAATGTGAAATCATGTACAAAGTACTAAACTAGAATTAGAAATGTTAATTGTTAGTTATTATTTGGAGGGATAGAGCATGATGTTCATCATGGCATCCAAGAAATAAAATAAAATACATGATATGGATCATGGAATTGTATACATTTTATAAAAAAATCAAACAAGCAAGAATCAAGAAGCATATTAGATGGGTTAAGGGACCATACATACAAGGGACATGGGCACATGTCACTCAAAGTAGAAACAAGCATGGAAGGCATGTTCAAATGTGACATACACATACAAGTGAAATAAAAAAATTCAACACATGGGCCACAGACACATAGAGGAGTGTAAATAAAGGACATTGGCAAATGTCCTAAGGCACACACATGAAAAAGAAGAAAAGGACATTAGTAAATGATCTAAGACATAAGCAAGAGATAAGATAGAATTGAAAACGCAATCACACAAGGTACACTAAACAAGCAAAGAAATCATGTAATAACTAGAAAGAGACAAGCACATCTAAATGATCAAATCAAATGTGAGAGTATGTAAAACATGTGTAGTACAAAACTAGGTATATGCTAAGAAATACACAAGTGCTAGATACTAGTGAGATGTCGATATGGTATTATGTGTAAGCTATAGATTAATGTACATCAACATGATAAATTATATTGTGTGGTGTAATAATGACATAACATAGATGGTGTAGTCATGTATAAGATGCCCCTAGTGGGTGTGTATAACAATGTGTGTCTTGAATGTACAAGTACAAATCCCCCCTCAGTGGGTAAAATGAAGCAATCAAGGAGATGGATGTCATTACACACTCAAATAATATCAAGTGAAGCATGTTAATGTATAAAATTAACATATAATATCATGAAACAATAAATGTGAGTCTTATCATGATAGTAGTAATGTAAAGTATGGATAATGCATACAATCAAAATGTTTTTGGTATTTTTGATGTATTTGAATGTTTTTGTGTTTTGAATTTTTGTATTGTTTTTTTAGTTTTAAATATATTTGAACTATTTGAAACCAATAAATAGATAATATGTACAATTATTAATAAAAATAATTTATGTACAAGTATGTACATCATAATATAAAAGACTAGGCTAGTGGTGGGAAGGGATCCAAAGATGGAGCCTACTAGGAATGAAAATGGAGGAAAGGATCTCAGCCATCATCAAATGCATCAATATCATCATCATCATAATTATTATCATCTACTACAAGTGCTATGTTCATGATGTCATCATCTCAAAGTAAAATTGAGGGTTGTTATGGTGGTGGAGATGCTGCTTACGCTCTTGGGCATTTAGCCCTATTTTAAAATAACTTCAGGAGGAGTGGTGGAGCTAGTACTACTAGTGGTGCTATAATATAAATAATACCTTGATCTTATAGTTTATTTAATCTTTGTTATAAATTTGTGCATGAGTTTTTATCATGGCCTATAATCTTATGAAAGGTATAAAATGAGTGACCATCTTAATGTGACAATCTACTGATAGATCTGTGTCATACCATAGGTAATGTGATTAATCCATGATCAAATAATATTTGTAACATAAAATATGGTTGATGCTATGTGATACCTAATTGAATATAAATAATTGGATATATATATCCATAGAGGTAACCATGTGAACTATATCTACTAAGAGATCTAACTGTGGTTGTGAACGTGGAGAATGTCTTGAGAGTGTAGTATGAGATGCTACAAGTAATATAGGATGTGGTATGAGAGATCTAGAGTCATCTCAATACTCTCCTAGGCCAACTAGTGTAAATCTCAATCCACACAAATAATCATCTATGAGTGTGGGTGTTATATAATCATCTGAAAAAGCTTGTGAATCTATATCAACATCATGTACATATGGTAACTCAAAATTTACAACCAGGGATAACTATGATATAGGAATCTCATCAATTATATTACTAAAATATGGTACTACTATCAAAATATCTATAAATAATGGAGTAACTATGGAATCAATTGAAACTACTAATGTTATTGTTGGTAATGGTGGATGTGTAATTAGTGTCTGAGCTATGACCAATGGAGTAATTGGAATGGTAGAAGCTGCTATGGCTAGCAAAAGAGTAAGCACTGATGGTGCAATTGTAAGTGAATTAGTGCAGGGAGTGATAGTCTTTCCAACTTCATATGTATGTATCTAATCAATATAAGTGTTACAAAGTGGTTTTGTATTGTGAGATATAGTGTCCCATCTAGTGAAATAGTCAAACATGACTCTATAAGTTGACAATATCTAAATGGTTGGTGGTCTGTCAAACATGTGTATAAATATCCTCATGAAGAAAATTAATACATTAATGGAGATTAAAAGGAATAGCACCAATGATATGTATCCAAGGTCATCTGATTAAAATATTATAGTAGAGAGGACCTAACATTACCTATAACTATGTGGAGAGGGTTTTTGGTTCTACCATGATATCCAAAGTAATAGTACCCAAAGTCTATCATGTTATATCATCAAACCCTTATATTTTATTATATGTTTATTGTATTTATGCCAAATCTATACCCATGGCTTGTAATAATGTGATATTACATAAATTTATTCTAAAACCACTATCAATGGGAACTCTATTAAATACATTAGTTTTGACTTGTACTTGTATGAATATTAGAAATTTTTTATCAATAACCATCTGAGAAGGCATGTCCTCACTATCAAAATAAATTGCATCTTCTATAGTTTTTAGAGTATTAACCACTAATAAAAAATAAGAAGGTTCTAAATAAAGAGGCATAGAAGTCTATGTGAGTGCTTGATAAAGATTGTCTTTGAATACATTATTTTTATGAAGTAGTTCTAACATGGAAATTTTAGTTGGAGTGTTTCTCAATTGATCAATAATGTCATATGCCTTATGAAAATATACTTTTGCTAGGTGGTCGAGCCTAAGGCAGGTTGGAAGATTAGGGTGGTGGGGCTCCTAGGTAGGTGAAGGAGGCATAGCTACACATCAATTAATATCACTAACTACATTATCTATTATCTATATATGATTTTTAGTTATTACAAGAGGAGAGTGAAGATACTCGATGGGTCAAGGAGGTGAAAGAACAAAAGGTGTCAATTAGGCTCTTTGGTGATATGTAGTGACCTATGGAAGATAAAAAAGGACCATAAAACATGAGTCAGTATGGGGAAGAGGCTCTAAGGGAGTTGATGAAAGAGATGGATTAATATTTTTAAGAAAAAATTGTTTAACATCATCTCATATAATGACAAATAAGCATGAAATGTAGAGAATGAAACTTTTTACTAATATATGATAGAATTCAACATTCATGTACATGATAGGGACCATTATGGTTTCTTTTTTATTTTCAATAAATGCAAGAAGAATTTGTAAATAACTGAGAATCATTATTATTATCTAGCTATAAATGTATGTTGATACCTAAAGAAGTAGAAAGGAGTTAGTACTTGCAATTAGGGTTTAAAAATTAGAATTTTTAAAATTAGTATGATAATTTTAAAAAATTTCTAAGAATTTTTAGAATTTATTTTGAAAATTTTAGGAAAAGTCTAAAATTATATCTAAAATTAGCAATATATTTTTTCTAGTGGTTGAAAAGTGTTTGTATGTAAATAGGACCTAGTATGTGCAAACTAGGGTTTGAGTGGATTAAATGAAAAAATTTCATGAATTTATAGTTTTTTATTTTTAAATTTAGGAAAATTCAAGAAAATATTGTAAAAAATTAGAAATAATTATCCCTAGGGGTTTTAAGGTTTTTGTGCAAAAATTCAAAGTAAGTTAGGTTCACCAAATGTTTTATTATTTTTGGGAATTAGGTTTTTAATTCCTAAGAAAATAAAGGTAAATAATTACTTAATGTGTCTCAATTATCCTAATAATTTGTGTAAACACATGTATTTTACCTTTTCTAAAAATAGTAAGAAGTGTGAAGAAATCAAACTTAGCTTAATCTGGGCTGGAACAGATGATGTAGGGTCTAGAAATTACTATACAAGGATGGCAAACTATCATAAATATGACAAAGAACTCTATTTATAGATTGGATAAGAGCACCAAAATTATTACACCCTATTACTTGGTGTTATAGTCCACTTCCAATGCTATTTTCCTAGTGATATAGCTTTTATGGATTCTGCTTGGTAGGCCTATGACACCTTGGCAGTGAAATATTTAAGCTTGGGTCTATGTAGAGATCATTGTGTGTCTGATTCAATCTTCAAAACACTTAGGAGATGTTGGTGCTTGAATTTTAGTATCAAACTTAGGAAAGATAGGAGGGGTTAGTGTGTAAAGGATACATTGGATGCACTTCACACCCCATGTGTGGGTACATTGCCTATATACCAATACTCCAAAGAGGGATCAATCTAATGTAGTTCTCCCAATTGAAGTGTTTAGTGCAATTGTGTGATGCATGTAACTATATGCAAAACTAAAATATAATTTGGATGACTAGGGATTGGTATGAGTACTTGAATATGCATGAATTATTTTTGAATGCTATATGTAGAGAATAGGGAAGAGTGCTTGAGTGTACTTGAGTATGTTATTTTTTATTTTTTGTGAATGAGTGCCAACCCTTCTAAATGGACATTGAATGGGATTTTATATGGAAACTAATGATCATGCATTAGATGAGTTTGCATTATGCCAATAGGGGAAAAGATAAGGATTTAGGAAAATATGATCATTTGAGGCTAAAGTGAACTTGGAAAATAGTGCTAAAAATAAGACACCCCTAAGTTTTGATGATCCTATCCAAATTGGGAACTATTTTCCTAGGAGGATGAGTCCTGGGGGGATGGATTTGTGTCTGAGAGGGTTGCCTAGGTTTGAGAAGCTATGGGTGACTGGGAATTAGTGAAAATCTAGCCAAAAAGGGTTGAGTGAGAAAGAAAAAGGACCTATAGGTTGGGTGATTTTAGCCATGCCTAAGTCATTTAATTTCACATTTTATATGATTACATATTTAATGATCATTATAATACTTAGGTTTTTGACATAATGTATTGTGGTAATTTGAGTTGGTAATATGCATGGGAAGAGATAATAATGATGCTAGTTCCCTCATCAATCATAACCCTCTTGATACAGGTGTGGTTGATGTAAATGGTAATGAATAAGGGAGGATTTGGATCATCTAAATATATGGAGGGTATTTTTAAATCCTTGAAGGTAAAAAGGTTGGAAAGTTGAAGAGCTCTGATAAAGGATGCTAGAGGTTATGGGTCTTTTGGTTGAACCTATATGGATTGCAAATCCTCTATCATCACTTTACATTTCATACAAACTCATCTTCATCAATGTTTGGTGAATATATTTCAAAACTAATCATTGGATTGATTTAGAAGGGTTGGATTTAAAAGGACCCAATATGGATATCTTTGGTCTAGGAGAAGGTAAAGGTGATTGATGTTGGCTGGGTGATTGGGTGGTGGAAGAGGTGTATGTCTATAGAATGGGCACCTTTGACTTTCATGTATCTTTTTATTAGGCTTGTGATCATTTGACCACATTGATAGTATGGATTTGGGAAGGAGTTGGGTTAGAGGACTACTTTAGTTCCTCCTCACTCTTAGATGAGAGTGTGGGAGTAGGTAAGTGTTGGTTAATGACTCTTATTTTTTGGATCTATGGTGGGCTCATAAGAGGCTCATTTGACAATAAGTCATCCTCATGATACATTCAATAGATTAATAATTGGAGAGAATTATATTTATTCATATCATGCCCAGGTGTTTATGGTATAAACATGATAATTTTTCATTATACAAAGATGTTTTAGGACTATGTGGGTCAAATGGTTTGATAGATGGAAAGGTTAGGAAATATGTTTAAAATAACCTTTGTAGGATGGTTGAGTAAGACTTAGGTAAATGTGGTAAGGATGTTGGAGTTCTAGTTTTGATTGTTGGAGTGGAAGCCTTCTTAGGAGTAGGATTAGTAGTGGGAGATCTGGGTTGTGGAGTATTCTTAGTAGTTGGTGCTTTAGAGGCCAAATTTTTAGAAGTAATAGGCTTGGTATGGGTGTATATAGAAGAGGAGGTTGGGTTATCTTTAGGAGATGTGTTTTCTTAATCAAAGGATGAGGTCCTAGGATGGAAGAAGGATGTGGTCCAAAAATGGAAGGAAAAGTAGAAATAGGTGGAAAGGCTCTATTTTTTGGGATCCTAGGTGGTTCCTCCTTGTTTGGCTTAAATTTTGGTGGGTTAGGTGGTGATAAATCCTCCTTTAGTGGAGAGTGAGCAAGGATTTGAGTAGGGAGCATGCTAAGGTTTTTGATGGGGAAAGCTAATTGGGTTATTTTGGGTGGAGTTGGTTGGGTCAGTTCAAATACAACTTAAGGAGTAGAGGTTTCTAAGGTTTTGGTTAGGGTGATAGTGGGTTAAATGGTGGAAATATAAGGTTTTGTTGGTAATGACATGGTTGGAGACTCTTACTTGGTTGGGTAAGGAAGCCCAAGATGGTGCCAAAATTTGGCATGATCTATGTTGGGTTGGGATAAGTACTATAAGTTTTGAACTAGTTTAGAGAAGGGATTATAGATGGGTTTGATCCCTTCAGTATTGGTCTTAAAGGAAAAAATCATGAATGGAGAGAGAGTAGTGGTTACCTAATCTTTTTCCTCAATCTAAGGCTCCAAGGTTTGGGAAGATGAGTATCCTATAAGAGAGGTAGGTAGATTAATATCTTCCTTAGGAATGCTTTCCAAAGAAAGAGAGGATTGTTGTATGATGGAATAAAAGGATATGGTGGTAGTGGATTCCTATTTTGGTATGTCATCCAAAATATAGGTGGGTAGCTCCACTACCTCGATAATTATAGAAAGGGGAATAATTTTTCCCTTTGTTTTGGTTTCCAAAAGAATAGAAGGTGACTCCACTACCTCAATAAGTGGAAGGGAAGGAAAGGTGGTTTAGGAAATGGTTTCCTTAGAAATTATTTCACTAAGAGTCATGTTAAGGGTATGAACCTCATGGTTGTGAGATGATTCCTCTCTATTATTTTCATTGTTCATGGAAGGGGCATGGTTGGGGAATGGTTGTCTAAAGATGTCAAGTGATTGATTTAGGGGTGCATTAGGGTTATACAACACAAGTTACCCTTTGTCAATTAGACTTTGGATAACATTTTAAAAGGTATTAAACATACTAACATCATGTCCAATGACATAGTGTAAGGCACATAATTCATTCTCCTTATACCAACTAGGTACAAAATGAGAGGTATCAAATTGTTGTATAGGTTTAATGGGTGGGAGTTGTATGCTATTTTATTTTAACAAATTTTCCAAGATAGAATCATATGACTCCCCTAGTGGATTAAATTTATTTTGGTTGTTACAATTTTGGTTACAAGAATTGGAAGAGTTAGGTTAGTTAATAATTGTTGGAGGAGTGGTTTTAAGGATAATTGAATCCATGGTTCCCTTATTTTTAGTGTTAGTGTTGGTTTGATTTTTACGTTTAGAGGAGGGAACCTCATTTGATTTGAATGTGGAATGTTTTTTTCTCAATTGTAACTTACCCTCATCAATGGCTCTATTCTCTAAATTTTGTGCCATGGTGAGATCTTAATCAATGGTCTTAAAAGTCTGAAACTACAAAGTGAAGGAGATATATTTATCATAAGACCAAGTAAAGAGCTCAATCATCTCAAGTTGGGGTAAAGATAATAGAGTTGATTTATCAAGCTTCTCTAATGGGATACAAAGTCAACAATGGAATCATCTTCAAATTTTTGAATGGAGTAAATATTTGTGGTGGAAACTATCTTAAAGATGTTTATGGAAAAGTGATCTATGAAATTTTGAGCTAGTAAGGCAAAAAAAATAGGGAGAGCTTTGTAATAACATTGTACAAATGTAGTGTCATCCAAAATAGAGATATGGGAAAGGTGTGAAAGAGGATAACATCATCTTAACAAATAAAATATCAATAATTCCTAAATGCTCTCAGATGTTGAGGGTCTTCTTTGCTCTAAAATTTAGAAAATTTAGAAGTTCCCATTGAGGAAGATAAGGTTGAATGGTGGTAGATGGATGAATTGGTTCATTGTAGATTTTTTCATATGATAAGAGGTTATGGGAGTTAGAAATAGATGACTCCAAAATAATCATTTTGTTCAAAATATTTATTAGATGGGTCTGTGGTTGTGTACCTCTAAAGTTGTAAGGTGTATTTTACTGAAGTTGGGTATGCATAACGTATAGATATATGGTGGGAGGTTGAGAAGCTAAAAAATATTAGTATGTGAACATGGGTGGTTGGGATGATGCCACATATAAATACATGGAGATAGGTGGTTGGGTGGAAGGTATAGGTATATACCCTTGTGGGTTACGGACGTAGATTGGGTTTGGTGTAATGGTCACCTATTGAGGGATTAACTTAGGTTGGGTAGGAAGTATCATTGGGTTGGTAGGTAGAGGATAGGTGGTAACTTTGGTACTGATGGGAATAAGGGTATAAGGTATGGGAACCACCAATATTTTGAATGGAGTGGAGGTAGGTGAGTTAGAAACAAGAGGAAGGATGGTAATACTATTAGAGGGTACTCCCAAGGTAAGTGGATTACTAGTGTGTAAAGGTTAGGTTGTTCTTATACTAGAAGGGTTATTGATTGGGGTGGAAGGTGTTTGGGTGTTAGTTGGTTAGTTGGGTTAGTTTTGGATGGTGTTATTTGTGGGATTATTGGTAGAAGAAGATGATTCGATAACTATATTTTGGGTATAAATGGTAGTAATAGAGGTGCTACCTATAAGGTGGGATGGCATACCATAATATGGGTCAATAAAGGGAATTAAATTAGGGGTATGGTGTTAAGGTAATGTTGGAGGGATATAAGGTTATTATTTGGAAATGTGGTGAAATATGCATCACCTTGAGCAATCATTTGAGGAATATTAAGACTTTTAAAATCATGGGGATAACTCTCTACATCTGAGACATACTCCATAGATGAAGGAGAAGAGGAAGATGGATGATTAGGAGGTGTATTTCAATTTGCTTGGTTTCTTAGTTATTTCCTAGTTAAAACCATATAGATAAGGGAAAGAGGAAGATATAAGAAATCTCACAACTCAAAAGATAAGCAATCAAAATAAAAATATCTTAAGGAATGTAATGTATACACTAATGTGTGTGAAAATCCTATGATACTTTATTATCTCTCTTTAGGCTTATGCCTCAATTTTTAATAAGTTATGAATACCAACTTGGGCTTATAAAGTAGGTACTAGAAGAAAATATCTAAGAATGGTTTTAGGTAGTTAAAGGCTCTCAAGATCTATACTAGAACTTGGTACATGGCTTGATATTGGGGCTTACCCCCTCACTTCACACACCACAATGATAAGGGTTGGGTGCTTAGCCAAGATATACCAAGTTGAAAGAGAATATAGTCAACCAACATATTGATTTGATTCTCTCCTTGATGGTGAAATCCAAGTAGGATAGCAGAGAAAAGGTGACCACTAGGTGATGAAATCTTAGTCAAGCCTTATATCAATGTTTTTATGCTTGATTAGGTGTAAGTGGTTTGGTATTTTGTGTGTGATAAGAGTGAATCTATAGTTAGTTCACTAGATTAATTAAGCTATCTAAGATTAAATAAGTAAGAAAATAATGTTTGTAGTCAATTATAAGCCTAAAGTGAATTTTTTATTTTGTTGTATGAGTAAAAAACAAGAAGAAGCACCTAAATGCAACTATGAACCAAGAAAATACTCAAAGGTCCCACCAAGAATGCCAAAATGTTTCACTAAAATTTTGATTTATTTTCTAAGAATAAATTTATAAAACTTGAAAGAATGGTGAGGTTAATAGAACCTAGATTTGGTTTGCACTATGTAATCCAGATGGTTGTAGATACTCCTCTTTATCCAGGGAGGAATAAACTATATATAAGAATAAACTAAAGAAATGGTTGATTATTTTGGTAGTAGGGTGGTTTTCCTAGTGAGCTAGATCCAAGAAGCATAAGCTTCCTTGGAGGATTTCAATCCACAATTTTAAAAAATTAAGTTCTGAAAGCAAAAGATAAATTTCTTACATAAATAATAGAAGATACTAAAATCAAATACAAGAAGTGATTGAAAAGAGATGAATTTGACCAATTATAGAAATAAACAATTATATATTAATGATAAATAAATCAAGCATGCTTCATAAAATAGGGTGATGTTATATGATCAGATAGAAAGTTAGAAAGTGGGATTTGATTATGGTTTGATAGGTGGAATTAGATTACATTTGGAAATTGACAAATAGTGACAATCAGCAATTGGGTAAGACTATTGATAGTTAAGTGACCATTAGTGGTTAGGTAACCATCAATGGTTAGGGGAAAACCATCAATAGTTAGGTGATCATCGATGGTTACTCTCACATTTGGCTTGGGTAAAATAAGTTTGGCTAGGAAGGTTAGAGAGAAGTTCTAGAGAGTGGGTTGGGGAGAGAAACAAAAGAAATGATTAATAAAAACATATACTTATATTTGATGTTGGTCTAAATAATGTTGATGTGAGTGGATCAAAACTTGTTGTGGGTTTTGAGGTAAGAGTCGTGAAGCCTTAGTTGTTGATTAATGAGTAATAACACTTATAATCATTATCTTAGTCACTAAAATCTAGAAGAATACCTGCATAAAAATCTCGAATGCACAATAATTTGATGACTTGATTTATCCTCCTCTTCCCCTCATCTTATTGTCTTTATATAGGGGAAAGGGAGTGGTGAAATAAGAATTGAAATAATAGGTTCAATAAGATGTCCAATTTTAGCTTTAATATGCATTGATTATCCACATAGATATAATAGTTAAAAATAAACAATCAAGTTGTAGTTGTAGTGAGAGTTAACCCTTGAGGTGGTTAAATGTCAACCATCAGTGGTTGAGGCTAACTGTCGATGGTTAGGTAACTGTTGGTGGTTGGGTGACCATCAATAACTGGGTGACCATCAACATTTGGGGTCAAACCATTGACAGTCAAGAGGTTAAAGGTAAAATGCTTAGGGTTAGTCATTTTATTTAGGTTTGGTGGTTGAAATCTTTTGAAGTGGTCTTAAGGGGGGCAAGGGGTAGTCTAAGGGTTAGTGAGACATCTATAACCATTGTGTATGGTTTTCTAGTTTCTATAATGGGTATCTAATAAACTTGATTAGGGGATCTCTTACTGCAATACAATATGTTATGGAGGGTTCCAAAGCCTCTATTCAAGCGCAATCACGTAATAACCCTAACAGAGTCCTATTTTTTGATATTTCACTAAACTAATAACAAGTAAATAAAATCTAATCTAGTGCTTACCAAAGCTTGTGGCACAAAGTGAGGGTTATAAATAATAAAAGTAAACACGCATAAGAGATATATACTCACATAATTGTATATAGAATCATAATGCATGGAAGAGAAGTATAAATACTATCTATCTACTCTTACAAAGAAGAAACAAAGTTAGGAATACTTAACTTTGAAAATGAACCCATATATCCATAATTTCTCCCTTCGCCAAGATGCTTTACAAGAGGTTGTGTGGTATGTAAGGATGACAAACCCAAATAAGCTCTATGCTACATAACCTATCAATACATTCAAAATACTTCTCCATAAGATAAGATCCATATCTCTAAAGAAAGTATGAAACCCTAGTATTTCTCTTTAAGGAGAATGGTAGATAAGCAAATGTGCAATAACTCTTACTTCTTCTCTTTTGTAAATAATGGTGAAATGAACTTGTATATATAGGCAGATTTAACTCTAAGCCCTTTTGAAAGTTTCAATTGATAGGGTATACCCAGTCAACCTAGCATAGTTTCAGACAATAACTCATTAGGTCATGATCTAGGTCAACCAAGACCTAACCTATACCCCAAGTTAATTTTACCAAAAATTATACAGGATCAACCAAGTTGACCTATTATAGGAAATTCAGGCTGAAAATTGTACAAGGTCGATAGGGTTGACCTAGTACAATCAATAGTTAAAAGGGGGTTAAGGTTAGGAAAATGGGGATAAAATGTGGAAAATGACTGGAGAGTGTGCAATATATAATAACATGCTTAAGAGAATGGTTTTTAGGAGACAAATGTGTAGATAAAAAGTGGTAAAAGAGCTAACAATCCTATGAATCACTAGTGGTCTGGTTACCCCTTTCTTGATGCACCCCTTAAGGCATGCACTCAGAGAGATTGAGACATGATAGGTTCCTACAAGATACAAAGTGTTAGTAAGTGATTAAATTTTGAAAATAACATGTGTATACATATTCCCCACTCAACTCTCATCACATGCCATGTGAGTGCAACACGGGATGGTGCTTTGAGAATAGAATATGATAACATATAACACTAATTCTAAGTAAAATGTAGTAAGGAGAAAATAAGATAAATGAAAGGATATAATTGAAAAACACATACCTTTACTTACATTAGTGTTTTAGATAAATAAGGAAACTATAAGAGAAGTGAAGGTGTTTGAATGTGAAGAACATTTGGTGAACCTATAGAAGTTAGTGCAAAAAATAGACAAAAATCAATTTTTTTTTGGAAAATAGGCATATAGTGGTGGAAATGATTCTCTACATCATCATGATTCTAGAAAATTTTATGGTTAAAAAAATGGATAAGTAGAAACAAAGATATAAATGAAATAAGGAATCTGATGGAAAATATTTGAAGGGTTGAGAATTTTGAAAAGTAAGTTTAAATAGGGTGAAAAGGGAAGTCATTTGTTATTTTTGACTTGTGGATGAGATAAAAATATCTCTAAGAGACCAAATGAGCTAGGATGGTGAGGAGATGATAGGGAAGATGAGAGGGACTCTTAGTTGTGGTAGTGGGTGTAACACAGGTAGGCACTTGAGAAGCTCAAACTTGTTTTTGAATATTTTATTAAAATTAAGTGTTTTTTAGAAATTTTTATTTTAAAGAATTTCTAGGAATTAGAATGAACCCAAAAAATTTAATAGGGTAGGAAAAACCAAGTAAAGAAATGGGTTTGAAGGGATTGGATTAATAAATTATGGAAGGAATTTATACCTAGTAATGTAAAGGGTCAGTAGGAAAAAATAACTAGGCTGACCCAATCGACCTAGTAGGCTGAAATTTTGCTAAATCCACACTACCAACTTAGTAGGTATGTAATGACCTAGTGTGTTTTCCAAATGGACAACTTAGTACATGACTACCAACCTAGTATAAAAATCTAATCTACCAACTTAGTACTAAGAGGGGAAAAAGTAAAGTGTCAACTTAGTTTGTTAAGTCAACCTTGCCAAAATAAGGAAATTTTGGTCAACCTAGTGTTTGACTAAGTGACCAACATAATATAAAAAATACATGAAATAAGATGAAAGAGTGCTAGAAATACCCATAATGGCTGACTGAGGGTTAGAAGGGATGAAAAGCATAAAAATAGGTCCAATTGATTAAAAATGAATAAATTAAAGAAAATTAGGCTTATTTTAGTTAAAATTTGAAAATAATGTATTTTGATTATAAATGACATGGAGGATATGTTGATGCTTATAACTACCTCATGGGTGTTCTTAGTGTTGATTAACACTTCTCATTTTAAGATCCTAAGGATCCAGGGCATGAGCTGTTGTTTGTGACAATTTGGGATGTTTGTGGTGGAAAAGAAGCAGAGTGTGATAGATGTCCACAATATTTGTTTAATTTGGTGGTTGGGAGCCACTAAGGTCCTGTATATTTGAAACATTGTGATATTTATGATCCACAAACTAACCTAAGTGGATATTAACAATGATCTTAAACTAAAGTGAGATTTGATAAAGAAAATAGAAAAAAGGAGGGTAAGGCAAAAAATAAAACATGATTGTAGGCTTCCATATCAAATATCATGAGAAGGTTCTAATTAGTTTGAGCATACATGAACTAATTTATGATGTAAAATACTATGAACCCAGATTCCATCATAAACTAGGCAAGCATCAAAATAAATATATAAATCACAAGTAAGAACTAGATTTACTTTAAAGAATTTACTACTGTAACATGAATAGCATGAGCACATCCAAATCTAGAGTAAATGAAATTAATTATACTCAAGATCTTTTAGCTAATATAGCATAGCACAAATTAACAACCTTAAGATAGAAAATGTAGCTCAAAATTTAAATACCATTAAAATTTAAGACATTAACATGCAATTGAGAGATATCATTAGCTTTTAACACACTATTTAGGCAATCCTTTCAAAATTCCTTACTTGTATTAAAATTCTTTCTTGTATCTAATTGCTCAAAGTCCCTCCCTTTACTAAATGGTAACCCCTACCTATTTATAGAAAAATAGGTGGTGTACCATTTAACTTCTCTAAACATCCATATGTAAGATAAGCATAGTTTTCCTTCATACAAATATTATAAAACACATGACCTCCTAGGTGAAATCTAACAAATAGAAACAATATATGCTAACAAACTAGCATATATGCATTACAAGAGAATATTATTTTCATATTACATTGGTGGGTCCTCTTGGTTATCTTTACTTGAGGAATTCCTTCACCCTAGTGTTTTTTTCTCTAATTAGCTCAAAATGTACTACAAGATTCATTAAACAATCATGTTCTTGATCTACCAATGTATTGAATTCTTTATCAATTTTGGCCATGAGTTCTTGGATGCTTTGTGCTTCTGAAATTTTCCTTCATGAGGTAAGGATGATGTCAAGGACCTTTTGACTATCCTTAATAGACTAGCCTTAGTTATCTTTGATGTTATGGATGAAGACATTAACCCTTTTCTTTAATTTTTCATCATTTTTCAGGCCCATGGCAGTGGGTTGAGATGGGTTTGCCAACAAGGTCTCCAAGAGATTCTCCATTCTATCCATCAAGTCCTTGTCCTCCTTCATGAAATGTTTGACACTATTATACCAACTGATTAGGTCTTATATTTTATCCACTATGACTCCTATGAGGATGTTTAAATGTCCTAGTTTGATGATTTTGATTACCTAGACCTATTTTTTAATACACACATTGATCAATTTAGTTTTCTAGTCTTTGGAGTCTTACTAGTGAATGATTAATGCCTATGCCATATCATCTTGATGGGTCAAGGCACTTAATCTAAGCTACATGGTCTTAAGTCCTTAAAATATGTCAAGAAGAGACTTATTCAACATCTTCAATATGTCCTTAGGGACTGAAAATGTAGCCTATACTTCCAAGTCCTGCTTCTGCATTTCTAGGTCGATAATTTTTTATTGCATTCCCTTGATCCTAGTTATGGTCTTTGATTATTAGGCCAAAACCAAACTTTCTATGTCTTCTTGATGGATATGGTACTCCCCTACTATTTTGCCTTACACAAGAGTTAGACCCATAAAAGGCTCCACTCTTTGGAAGGTGAACTCCTCAGTGTCTATAGTGGCCTTCTTTGTTGTTACCATGACCAATCCAATTGTGTCTGGATTATAATACATAGTGGCTATTGATTAATAGAATCTGGGTACCTCTAAGATCTCAATCCTAATACCAATTGATGCTCCAAGATCCTTCATTTTTTTACCACACTCTTTAGTTATCTCAATAATCCTCCTTTCTTCCTACTCCTTCATGAGATCTCTAATTCAGGGTTTGATATCATCATGGGTATCAATACTTGTATTGCTAGTAAGTGCTGATGAATGTGACTAGGATGGAATATTTTGAAACTTTCCATATATGAACTAGTCAGTGATGATAGGTCCATGTATATGGGGAACTCATCACTAAACAAGTTAACCTCACTGGTAAGATGGGTCCATGTCACTTTTGGCCTTTTGGAGAAACTAGGAACAAAGGCCATCTCTACTTCCCTTTTATTTTGTGAGATAGGGACTAAATCAAAATCTATTTCCTTCCCATTTTCCATCTCACATGCTTGTGGTTTTTTAGCTTTACCAACTTAGTTATGGCTTCCTCAATTCCCTCATCTTTTTGATCTGACCCATAGGTCTCTACAAGCTCTTTGAAGAATCCTTCAACTATTGCATATGGTTCTATGGAAACCATATCAACATGCTCTACTAGAGAAGGTGGTCTTAGAGGTATAACTAATGATGAAAGACCCTATCCTAGCCTTTCTTCCAATTTCCTCTTGCTAGGTCCTTGAATTTGGAGTACTTAATATTTTGGTAGTCTTGGAGGTACACTTGAGGTGGAAGGAAATAGATGATATTGCAATGGGTTCATCTACCAAATTTTTCCAGTGGGATTCTCCTCTTTTTGAAAACTATGCTCAAGTTTAAATCCATGTTGCCTACACCTAGCTAGCACTTCCTCAAAGTTTTTAGCCTTGGTGTATAGATGGTCATATGGTCTAAACTTGTGCTCATAGGCAACCTTGTTTAGTTACTTGTATTTTATATGGAGGATAAATTTATTATTTGGGTCCTATTCCTTGAGGTCATCCTTTTGAAAATAGAAGGCATCTCTATGTCTGGACATAATGTCTAACTATTTGTATCCATGGATCATGGTTTTTCCAATCAAGATTAGAAAAGGATGAAAAATTCCTTTCCTCTTCTCTTTGCATACATTATAAATCCCTTAGAGGAGTTGGGAAGTAATTTCCTATTCAACCAATTTGGTAGGGAAATGGACTGACAATATATATATATATATATATATATATATATATATATATATATATATATATATATATATATGGGTAAGTCATGACTCCTTCCATCCTGATGATGGTATGATTTGGGTAATATCATATTCCACCCATGGGATCTACATATTTATTGATGAGGGGGTGCACTCTGGGCATGGTGTTCCCTAGGATAGTCTTAACCAAAGTAGGATATATGCAATTAAAAATGAATTGCATGTGACCCCTATATTTAAAGATATATAGTTTTGAATAATGATGGGATATGGTAATATTTCTATGAGAGGACCAATTATTGATATCAAGAATATATGTGGATGCCATAAATGAGTCCAACAAATAGGACATCATGGTGAATTATTAGCTGGTCTTCCTTTAATGCCATAAAATTATCTTCCCAAGTGGATGCTAATTAGGTCTCCAATAGGTGGAGTTAGCTTCTCTTCCACCATGAAATATATGTAGGAAACCCATTTAGGGTTGACATAGGTTATGGTGGCTACCCATGAAGCTCTATTCAATAGGGTCATGATGATCTTAATGCATTCCTTGCATTACATAATAAGGATCTTCCGATCATGGTTCTTGGATATGTTGGTTCCCTGTTTTAACCAAGGTATTAGAATAGTGTCCAAATTATGCTTGGTTTTTTGCTCCTTGATGGTGAGGAGGTCTATATGAGTCTTAGGGAATGTATAGTAAGCCTAAAAAGTTATAGGGGAAATGCATGTTATCCTTTTTAACACACCTTCCCTAACTATCCAATTACCATCAATTCCATAATTGACAAATATAGGTATAAGGATATATATACAATGGAGTACCTCTAGTTTTATAGCTTCTTGATGAAAACTAGACATCTGAATTACAACTGAGTCATCAAATTTCCTCTTAGTTACTGCAATCCTTTATTTGTTTGAAGTAAGAAGTTACATTTCCTCAATAGTAAAGAATGTTTTTGACTAGTTATTCATTCCATTTTTGAGTTCCCCAGTGTCCAATTTTGTATCCTAAAAATGTCTTCCCTCATTGTTTATAGACAAATATAATTTTGCCTCTTCTTTCCATTATTGTCTAGCTGCTACCATGATTCCTTAATTGCCTTAGGTGTATGACTAGATTTTATTTGATTAGGATGAAATTTGAGCTTATTTAATTTAATTGTGTCTCAATAGTCAAGAATTAGGGCTTTATGTTGTTCTGCTAGGGTTTCTTAGAGATTTAATGGTGAAGGTGGTGGACTTCATAAATTCATTCATCCTTTAGATCTTATAAATAGCCTCACTTGTGAAAATAATATCTTTTTAGGCATGTTAAATTTTTTTATTTATCATTTAGTGATTACATGGCACCTATGTGGACTTTTTAAGCTTAATTCTATGGCATTCTTATAAAAATACCTTTGAAAACTAGCCATTGGTTTTCAAATCAAGTATTTTATTTTCAATCCATTGGATTAAAACCTTTGAATGAGTGTGAACCATTGATGAATATCTTATAGGTTTCCTTTGATTGGTTGTTTAAATCTTGAATTACCTCATTATGACAAATGGCATATTTTTACTTTTTTAGGTTATGACTTTGGATTTTGGTGTTAAAATGAGCATGGTTCTTCTACATATTGAGCTATCAAGTTTTGGTGTCTTCAACTGAAAATTCATCCTTCATTTCACTCCATTAGATCAAGACCTTCGATCAAGTGTGGCCCATTGGATCCTATGAGATGCACACAATTAAGTTATTCTCAAGGCCTTAGTAAAACTTTAGGTCTAAAATGCATTCTTAAAGTTTATTTATGTTGATAAACACTACTAAATTTAAGTTAAAATGCTTCATGCTAAGGTTATTTTTAGGGAGTTTTTAAAAAATTCCCCCTTTTTCTTGGATAAAATATTGGCTAAGTTTAAATTTTATGGCCTCACTAACATCAAATACATCCTCACAAATGTCAAATGATGGGAGTGAGATTGTCAAATTTAAGCCTACAAAATTCCTTTGGTCGAATGATGAAGCACCATGTGTCACATTCTTGGAAACTCCTAGGATTTTGGAGTCAATGCATTCTATTAGATTAAGATCAATAATGTAGTGAGGACTATTGATCATGATCCAAGAGGTTGAAGCTAATTAGATTTGAACTTTGAGCAGCCCCTTTGCCTTTGCACCATCAGATCAGATCTCTGGGTGAACACGGATCATTAGATATACAGAAGTTCATGAATTTTAAGTTAGTCCATTCAATTACATATGGTATTAAGTTTAATAATTAGTCTTAATTTAATAGTGTTAGTAAACATGATGAAATTAAAGCTAAAGTTTACTAGGCTAAGCCTAAGGTCGAAACACTAAGTTGGTCCCCTTTTGGACATAGGTAAAAATTTGGATGAGGTTCAACTTGATGGTCTCACTAGTGTCAAAGACATCCTCATAAGTGTTAAATGATGATATCAAGGTTGTCAAGTTAAATCCTATAAGAAATTTTTCATAGTAAGAGGGGTTGATGTGTAGCTCCTCCTAGGTGATCTTGTACCATTAGATTGAATCTCTAAGGAAGCAAGATCTGTTAGATCTACATTCAAGTCAAATCATTAAGTTAGGGCCTGATATGCATAGTATTTTAGACTAAGATTTTGATCTCAAGAAATCATTTGTGCTAAATAAACATGAAGACATTTAGTATTAGAACCTAGGCTAAACATTAATAAAAGATTTGGTACTAAACAAAAGGGGCCTACAAACTTAACAATTAGATGAGGTTATGAGGCTAATAAGAATAGGGTGTATGAGAAATAAAAGGGGCCTAAATGTTATTTTATATTAAATTTTTGGCATGTTGAAAACATAATCAAAGCTCAATAAAAAATTAGACTTAGGTTTTTTCAAAAAAAGAAAACCAATTTCCTGTTAAGTTCTTTCCCACCATTTTTGAATTTAAATCATAGGATTTCTACATGGGAACCCTACCTTTCTCCATGGAACTTGTATTTCATAATCCAAAGGCAATTATTAGTAAGGTTATTCCATAAATCATAATCACAATTAAACATGCAATGATTCATTCCCTTTTCATGTAGACAATCTTCAAATTCTAAGAAAGAATAACCTCTTGAAAGCCAATCCAGGATACATATGTTTTAAAACATTTACAAGGGTCCCTATTTTGTAGAAGTAGAAAAATGAGGGTATGTTGGTGCCAAAAAATGGTGACTCACAAGGGGAACATAACAATATGTTAGAACCTATAAACTCTAGTTTAGACCAACACATAATTCCTTTATCTCTTTTGACCAAATATCATTACCTAGATCAATTTAGGGTTGAAACAAACCTCAAATGTGAAGAATTCAAATTCTCATGTCAAAACCTAAACATGTTATGTGTATGCTCTAATTATAATTACTATTTATCATGAGAATTTAAGGAACAACATCTAGGTTTATACCTTTTGACCATTACATTTGACTTTAAGCATATTTAGATATTCATTAAGAATGGTTTATCTTAGTTCACAAAAGGTTTGGGCATTGCTTTGCTGCCAACTAGGCATCTATAACCCTAATAGAGATGAATTTGGCTCTACTCATGGCCTTAATCCATTTCCATCTAGGCATCCATAGCCTTGGTGGAGGTTGCTTGAATCACCTTTGACTTTGTATCTTTTGATTTAGTAATAAGTCCTCTTTTTTTATGTGTTAGGTCTTTTAACAAAGGTTGAGAGCCAAGATAGCCAGGTTTAAAGTATTTGGTCAAATTTTTTGGCCTTAGGATAATTACCTATAGTTGTAATTTTGATCTTAGACAAGGATGTGTTTTAAGTTTAAACATGCATATGCGTTAACCTTTTGAACTCTCCTTCCACATACATAATTCTTCTCACAAAAGATCTTTGGTATTAGGCAATGTTTTGGATTCTTGTGAGGTAACTAAATTATATGTGAGTCTTGAGAAAGTCTCTATATTAAAACATGGTGTTATACTATAGAATTATGTTCTCCAATGTAGGGTTCATGGCCTCATTTTGAAATACTAAAACTTTAATTAATCTAAGGAAATTCTAATAAAGGACTATCTACAAGACTTTATTGAATCAAAGGATCACAACCAAATAGAAAGGACACTCCCAATACAAAGCAACCAAACAACAAGAAACAAAGAAATAAAAATCAAACAAATATATATAATCTAAATAGGAAAATAAATCAAGGAAACTAACTAGCCTACCTACTTTAACCCTAAATAATCTTACATATTTTATTCCATGAAGACTCCTAGTGGAGTAACAGTAAAGTAGTGTTTGAGATATTGACCATTGGTAGGTGATTTGAAATCTACTCCTTGAATTTCTTTTAACTTGAAGGTGTTGTTGCGTAAGATTTCTACAATTTAGTATGGGCCAATCCACAAGGGTGTAAACTTACCATGCTTGCCTTTAGGTTTTGATGCCTTTTCCCAAAATAAGACTAGGTTTCCTTGTCTAAAAACCTTCACTTCGGACCTCTTGTCAAGCCATATTTTCATAGTTGTTTGATGTCTATTGAAGTCTTAAAATTCCTTTTATCTATGATCCTCCATTTGAATGATGTCTAACAACCTAGAAATGGCCAGTTCTTGGCTCTCTTCCATGTATTCTTGCATGAATGTAAACATGGATAACTTGAGCATGATGGGAAACATATGTTCCTGACCATATAAAAAAAAGAATGGTGAATCCATGAGTGTTTGCTTGATCCTTATACTATCAGCCCATAATGAATACTTAAGGAGTTTGTGCCATGTTCTTGGTTTATCTGTAGTAGACTTCTTGATGGCTTTCATAAGATTCTTTTTGGTAGATTCATAGACTTTGTTTCCTTTAGGATAATTATTGGATGAAAAATTCAAAGAGATGCCATTATCATAAGCCCATTTAGTCATTTCTATGGATATAAATGTAGATCCATTATCATAAACTAAGGAAAATGGGGTTATAAATATAGTGAAAATGTTTTCTTCTAAGAAGTTGATCACCTCCTCTATCCTACATTGTTTGGTGGCTATAGATTCAATCCACCTTGTGCAATAATGTATAGTAGTTAGGACATACTTATGGCCTTTAGATGAATTGGGGTTAATTACTCCCATAAAGTCTAATCTCCAATATGAAAAAGGTTTATCTGCCATCATTGGTTGTAAAGGCATGGCTTCCTTTGGCTCTTTTGTGTCAAATATTTGACATGAGTGACACTCCCTCACATGCTTATGAGCTTCCTTGAAAATGGTGAGCCAATAGTACCTATCCCTAAGAATCTTGTGAGTTGTGGTTCTTCATGAAGGGTGTCCACTACCTATCTTTTGATGAAAAGTGGAGATGATTTGAGAATCCTCTTATTTATACACACACGTTAAGTAGATCCCTTCAAATTTCTTCCTATATTTGACTCCATATTTAATGAGGTAATGGGTTGTTTTGATCCTTAAGGCTCTCTTCTATTCTCTAGTGAGTCCTAGGGGATAACTAACATTGATAAGTAGTTGGATTAAATAGTCATACCATTCATTGGGATATAATTTTTTCTAATCAACTTGCATGACATGAAGCCTAGGACTAATATTGACAATCATTTGGATTAGGCCTTGACATTTCTCTAGTTTGGCAATCTTCATTTCTATATCATATTCTTGTAGGACTAGCATCCAATTGCCCCCTCATTCCCCAAGCTAATTCTAACTCAACATAAGCTTTGTGGTTGGGTTTAGTAAGATGTCATGCACCTTATTTATAAGGATGTAATGTCTAAATTTTTTTACTACCCTCACCAGTGCATAGGCTTGTTTATCAGTCATGGAATAATTTACTTCTACATTTTTGAAATTGGCTCTCATGAAGGCTATAGGGTGGTCATTTCCATAAATATTTTGAGTCAAGACTACAGTCATGGTGTGGTAAGAAGAAAATTCATATAATTAAAAGTCCTTTGAGAAGTTAGGATTTATCAAGATTGGGGCTTGATTGATTGCCTTCTTGATGCCAGCAAATGATTTATTGGATCCTTCATCCTAAGATATTTTATCATCTTTATTAATCATATCATTCAAGGGTTTGACAATATCAAAAAATCCTAAGATGAACTTCCTCACAAAGTTAATCTTGCCAAATAATGAATTTATTTATTTTTGGCTATTAGGTACCTCAATCTTGGAAATGGCTCTGACTCTCTCATGATCTATGGATATCCCTTCTTTGGTGATGACATGCCCCAATTATTTTCCTTCACTAACTTAAAATATGCTCTTTTCTAGGTTGAGGGATATGTCATACCTCCTACACATTTCAAACACTTGCTTTAGGTGCATGAAATGATCCTCTCTATTTTTGGAAAAAATTGTTAGATCATCCATATAGATGATGATGATTTTACCTACTAGACCTTGGAAAGCATGGTTCATGGATCTCTTAAAGGTTTTGCTTTCATTAATCAATCCAAAAGGCAATATTTTGTAATCATATGTTCCCCATTTAGTGAAGGCTATATTTATTCTATCTTCTTTAGCAATAATCACATGGTTATATCTAGAAAATCCATCCAAGAAAGACATCATGGATGATCCTGAAACAACTTGGATGACCTGGTCTAGAGAAGGCAAGGGATAATTATCATTTTTAGATGTTTTATTAATATTTTTAAATTATATGCATATTATAATTTCTCCATTCTTATTTATGACTAGGACCATGTTATCAACCCAAGTGGAATGCCTAATAGGAAACACAATCCTTGCATCTATTAGTTTCTTGACCTCCTTAAAGATCATGGGTTCCAAGACAGGGTTGATAGATCTTTGCTTCTACTTTAATGGTTTTCAATTTAACTTAAGGGGAATAGTGTGAGTAATAACCCTTGGATCAAATATTTTTAGATATTCATAAGCCCAGATAATTGCATCCTTATATTTTTTAAGCAGCTCCCTAGCCTTCCTATTTTCTATTTTAGTACAAGTCTTTCCTATGTTCACTTATTGGGACTAATCATGTGGGCCAAGATTTCATACATGATAGTCCTTACCACTTACTTTGGGTACCTTAGGTGTTTCAATAATATTGTCATGATCAAATAACCTTTCAAGTTAGATCATTCCTTTTGTATCTTATTTTCATTTAGGTGGATAATTTTACCATTAATCTCCCTTTTAGGAGAACTTTCATCAGCTTCATCAATGATGTGAGATTCAAAGGACCTAGAATTAGTCAAGAAATCCAAAAATTTTGATCATCATTTATGACTTGAAAATGATTCACATTATATGGGATTGAGGGGCATGGTACTATCTCAATGTTGAAGTTGGGGGAATCATGATTGGGCATGAGATTAGCTAGAACAGAGGCAAGCTCATCAGTAGTTTTGTTTTCTTCCCTAGGGATAGATAAGATGTTTAAAGCATCAAAATATTTTACCAAGTCCCAAACCTTGAACTTTTATCTATTAAGGTAAGATAGCTTACATTGATACTTGATCCTTACTTAATTGACCACAAGTTTAGAATCTCCATAAAAAAGGAGTTCCTTAACCTTTTGCTTAATATAAAAATGCAACCCTAGGATGAGAGCTTCATATTTAGCCAAGTTAATAGTGCATGGGAATTACAATTTATAATATGCATGATATTATTTTTCTATAAGGTCTATCAATATGATACTAGCTCCTGATCTTGACTTACATTTGGTACCATCAACATAGAGTCTCCATAGGCCACGCATTAGAGGGGGTTCTTGGAACTAGGTTCTTTTGTAGCTTCGAAAGTGAAGATACCTGTAATATCCCCTTCAAACAGGAAATATAGCAACACAAAAAACTCTGAACCAAGATATAATCTCTGTTGAATAAATTCAGAATGATAACAATAATATAGTCTTTTCAATAGTAAATCACCGATCTTATCACTTGTCCTTCTAAATAATTACAATTGCAGTCCTCTAATATGCATATAAATATGAAATACAGTCTTGAAAACCCTGGCTTTGCAAATCTGGAAGTGCAAATTGAATTCTGGAAGGTCTCGGCCTGCTGTGTCGAACACACAGTCGCCGGCGTCGGTCGATAAACTGCCGACGTCGGTCACTGCAGGTCCACTTTCTGCCGACATCGGTCTTCAGTCGACCGATGTCGGTCACTAGAAACCCTCTGTCTGCCGAGGTCAGTTCCTGAGTTGATCTGTACAGACCTGTACGGACTTTGTACGGCCGCCAATTAAGCATGCTTCCCTGTCTTCAATCCCTGATCTGAAAATATACGTTTCTAGCACAAAAGATCTCTAGCTATATAATTTATTGAATCAAAACAAGAATAAAGAAATACCTGGAATATCTATAATAACTTCTGTGTGAAGTTATCTCTCAAACCTGAAATTTTGTGATAACTTCTGGATGAAGCTATCTCTCACTTTGGCAATAGATCAGCTGATATTCCACAGCCTCTTAATTGCACACACTGAAGAGGGAACGTTCTCCAATGCAAATGGAATCCTTGAACCCTAGGCTCAGTCTTCACAGAAGAAATTCTCAAAATCAATATCAATATTCAATAGCATAATCCCAATGGCCTCCATGAGAAACCCTTATACCCTCAAAAGATATGCTTGCCCTAATTAGGGTTTTCTTAAATTAGCATTAGGGTTTCTAATTTAAAATTAGACCAAATAATTAATAATTAATAATTAATTATTAATGAGACCAAATAATTAATATTTGATTAAATCAATCAAATATTAATATCTCCCTCAATATACGTCGGATCCTCAAACCGATCGAAGTAGGTGAATCAGGGAGTGATTCCGCACATGACCATACCAAAATAAAGGTGCTCTGCTGCATGTCAAATATTCCTAAATAATAGGAGCATCAAGCAAACACGTCTGAAAGACCCTGAATGAAAACCAAATGTAGAAATTCTGCGAATCAAAGTCAAGCCAACCTCCATTATGACCCTCTATCCATCATATTAGCCTACAAAGGTCGCATAATAAGCTAATCATCAAGCCTGTCAATGTCCATGAAAAAGGGGACATGACAATCCGCCCCTCCGGAAATTGCTTGTCCCCAAGCAATCTCAGAATAATGAACTACTTGATCCACCTGGATCCCAAATGTAGTTATGCTCTGCACTGCTGTTAATCAATGTGAGTACCTGCAATATCATCAGAAGTAAAACAAAGAGGAACCCATAATCAAATTGGTGAACACAACTCAACCAATCTCAGAAATCACAACTGCCCTGGATGTGTCGATACTGTAGACTGTGTACTTGGCAACTGCAAATCCCATCTACAAAAGATGGTGTTAATCCATCCCATAACTGATCCCTCTGTAATGGTGGCACAACCAACTGTACCATACTATCAAATGTGTGAGAAGAATCAATATGGAGACTCGACTCCACTGGTATCCCAAACTCCTCAGAATCAGGTACTCCCAAATCCTGAATATGTGTATCAGCCTCAACAACATGCTCATCAGCAACAACTGCAGGAATGTACTCGCCACCAACCACCTCAATATACAAATGATCATCCATACTCTGTAAATCAATGCCAAAGCTCATATCAACAGACGGAGTATCAAAAACTGTAGCATCACTGTCTAACTCTTCCATATGGAAAGAAACAACCGGTGAGACTAAGTCCTCGAAACTGCCCACTGCATTCTCCTGGGTGTCATCTGCAATAATAGGATCCTGGGACTCTTCTACAATCTCTGTCATAACTGAGAGATCATCAACCCTCAGTGCACTAACATCTGAGCCCACCTATACACTCTGAGTGCAAGCATCTAACTCATCCTCATCTTCACTATATCATATCTCATAATCATAATAATTATGGGACATGCTGCTCTCTCGTCTAAGTGATCTATAGTGCTCTCTCCTCAGCTTGACAAAATGATCAAAGGTCATCCTCTCTTGAACATGAGGAGGTAATAAGTCCCACTCATCATTCGCTGTCATATACCATGCGGGTTTGTTTTTGGATGTAGGATATGAAAGAATTTCATTCATCCTCCTCTGAGTTTCTTCCAACTGCTTCAAACTGTGTTCCAGCGTCTTCATATCATTGTCCCACTGTTTCTGAGTATATGAAGGCATCATGATACTTTACTGATTCAATCTACCCAAACTACCCAACAGGATGGCAAGACATTAGCTCTGGTGTGCCCAACAGGATGGCAGGAATTTGGCTCTGATACCACTGTAATATCCCCTTCAAACAGGAAATATAGCAACACAAAAAACTCTGAACTAAGATATAATCTCTATTGAATAAATTCAGAATGATAACAATAATATAGTCTTTTCAATAGTAAATCACCGATCTTATCACTTGTCCTTCTAAATAATTACAATTGCAGTCCTCTAATATGCATATAAATATGAAATACAGTCTTGAAAACCCTGGCTTTGCAAATTTGGAAGTGCAAATTGAATTCTAGAAGGTCTCGGCCTGCTGTGTCGAACACACAGTCGCCGGCGTCGGTCGATAAACTGCCGACGTCGGTCACTGCAGGTCCACTTTCTGCCGACGTCGGTCTTCAGTCGATCGATGTCGGTCACTAGAAACCCTCTATCTACCGAGGTTGATTCCTGAGTTGATATGTACGGACCTGTATGGACTTTGTACGGCCACCAATTAAGCACGCTTCCCTATCTTCAATCCCTGATCTGAAAATATACGTTTCTAGCATAGAAGATCTCTAGCTATATAATTTATTGAATCAAAACAAGAATAAAGAAATACCTGGAATATCTGTAATAACTTCTGTGTGAAGTTATCTCTCAAACCTGAAATTCTGTGATAACTTCTGGATGAAGCTATCTCTCACTTTGGCAATAGATCAGCTGATATTCCACAGCCTCTTAATTGCACACACTGAAGAGGGAACGTTCTCCAATGCAAATGGAATCCTTGAACCCTAGGCTCAGTCTTCACAGAAGAAATTCTCAAAATCAATATCAATATTCAATAGCATAATCCCAATGGCCTCCATGAGAAACCCTTATACCCTCAAAAGATATGCTTGCCCTAATTAGGGTTTTCTTAAATTAGCATTAGGGTTTCTAATTTAAAATTAGACCAAATAATTAATAATTAATAATTAATTATTAATGAGACCAAATAATTAATATTTGATTAAATCAATCAAATATTAATATCTCCCTCAATATACGTCGGATCCTCAAACTGATCGAAGCAGGTGAATCAGGGAGTGATTCCGCACATGACCATACCAAAATAAAGGTGCTCTGCTGCATGTCAAATATTCCTAAATAATAGGAGCATCAAGCAAACACGTCTGAAAGACCCTGAATGAAAACCAAATGTAGAAATTCTGCGAATCAAAGTCAAGCCAAGCTCCATTATGACCCTCTATCCATCATATTAGCCTACGAAGGTCGCATAATAAGCTAATCATCAAGCCTGTCAATGTCCACGAAAAAGGGGACATGACAATTCCCATATCAAAATCCAAGAATTTCACCTTTTCGTTGACATCATTATATTATGTTAGCATGTGTTTCATCCTTATCTCTCTTTCCACACTTATTTTATTTAGAATACCCTTCCAAGGTAACCATAAGTGGGAGTAGTCAGTAGACATGTATCCATTTAAGGCCTTAGTCCATTCTCTACTAAGAAGAAATATATAATCACTAGGGATATCCACCAATTGAATGTTCATTAATTGTTTAAATATTGGTTTGCTAGCCAATTTCATATGCACATTCAATAATTCCCCAATGACTTTGGCTTTTGACTTGTCTAATTGTATGACCACTCTATTAGACTTAATTAGTGTCAACCCAAGTTGTCTGCATATCCTTTCAGGCATGATGTTTATTGAGGCTCTAGAATCTAAAAGTAAATTATGGACATTATTTCTAAATATATTGACTATGAGTAAGAAGGGTGGAGACTTTGCTTTAGTTATTTGCATAGTTACATTTGCACTATCACCTTTTGGAGGCTTCTTAAGTTTTTTGGACAATGATTCCAAGAGTAAGTCTCTTTATTCTATAATTCATGTTATCTCATATAGAGTGATGTTGGTTTTGATCTTCTTCATATCCTCCACAAGGTTTTAACCAGTCTTGTTTGAAGGTTCAGCAGTAGGTTTGGAAGAACTGCCCTTAGGTGGTTTGGGATCATTATTTGATGTAATGTCTATAAGAGTCCCATAATTGTTAGGAGGAGTTGAAGTAGTCAATGGATGTTTTTTTTATCTATTTCTTAGTGGGTAGGTTTTCAATAATTTTTGAAATGCTTGAATATCTTCAAGAATTCTTTTGGGCTCATTATCCTCTTGGAAAGGGAATTGGAATATCTCTACCATGTGCACTTGGTCAAATAGCTTGAATTCAAAAGGACATGTAGTAGTATCTTTCTTTGCGACTACTTCAAATGTGTCAAGTTATTCTTTGAAACCTTAAAAGGCTTTACAAAACTAAATGAAATCAATCTCATAGTGTTTAGATGTGGCATGTACCTTATAATTTTCTGGCAAGGCAATATTAGTGAGATTAATATCCATGGTCTTCTTGATACAAGAAGGCTCACTAGATTTTTTATTGTTGTAGAAGCTATCATTCTAAAATCTATTTCTAGGCCTATTGAAATTTTGAGAGGTGAAGTTCCTTCTAGAGTTATCATTAGCATTGCCAACTTGTTTTTTTAGTTTTAAGAAATCTATGCTAAACTTTTGGACCATATTTAATATATATTCATTCTCATTCTTGGGGATTTTATAGCTTTGGACTTGGCTATTTTTAGTACCATTGAATAGCACTAAATCCTTTTGGTCATGGGTGTGAGATATATTATTATCTTGATGACTCAAGAAACCTAGGTTTTGATTAGGAGTGGCATGGCTAGTAGGTAATACATTTAGAGTTGGGAGCTAGTTCAAGGTTAGACCATTTTGGTTATTGTTTGGAAAAAGGTTCAATATAGGCATCTAGTAGTTAATGTTTGGGATAGAATAATCCATCTACCCTTGGGGTTGTATTTTTTCACCACTATTTTAGAATAAGCCAGAGCCAATGTGTTGATAGCTGGGAGGGCCCTTTTTAGAAACATAGAAGTCATAGGGTTCACTACATTTTTGTAAATTTATAGAACTAAAGCCTCATTAGGTTTGTATGGATCTATGGTTTGACTAAACATCTTTTTGAACTTGGAATTGAAGGATCTAATAGGTTCACTTTCATCCCTTTTAGTGGTTGTGAATTGGTGATAAATGATGTAGGGGCTTATGATCTTTCCAAATTGATCAATAAAGATAGCATCAAAGTTATTTCATGAGGTGATGTAATCATCAAGAAAATTAAGGAACCATTCATATGCAACATCCTTTAATGTAAATGGAACCAACCTACATGCTACATCTTCATGGATAAAATTTAACAATCTTAAAGCAACATTGAAATATTTAACATGTTCTTCTACAATTGCAACACCAGTTGGACTAAATATTAGCAAGTACATTTTAGGATTACGTGGTAAGTCATGAACTACAATAGTATATTGATGGGGGAACTTCCAACACATGTCATATCTAGATGAATATTGAATGCAGGAACCCCTTGTAAGGGTGAAGATGGTAGAGACTTGGGATGCCTATGCCTTCATCTATCTTTCTTGGTTCTTCTATGGATTTCTAGCTCAAGTAAGGGTTCTCTAGTCTCTAAACATGATCTCGTCCTAATCCTTGGCAATTCTAGCTTGAAGATTAAGGGTCATATTGAAATATGGTGTGTTAAGTTATATTTCACGAAGAACAATAGTCAACCTACACACTAATCCTATTTTTTAAAGATTTACTCATAAAGGGACAAAGGACACTAATCTTTGACTAAGTAAGCTCAAAGATGTATTGAATTATGTAAATATGACCATTATTTGTTACCTATGACTTAAGTAAACTCAATATTAATAAATAATTGTCAATCTTCAACCAAAATAAGCCATTCTAGTCTCTAATACTATGAATTCTTAAAACTTGAAGCTACCTTTACTATAATTTAACCATTTCTTTACAAAGAACTAAGATATTAACCTTACAAAGCACAAAAATAGGTGGGAAACCATTTAAATGTCAAGTATCTTTGAACTTAGAGTGAAGAATAACTCATAAGGGTTAATAATCCTTCAAACTTAATGTAAGAAATATCACAATTGATCAAATGGGCCTCCTTCTAGTACCAATAGAGCTCCTTCTCTTATTTATGCTTCTAATATCCTCATAGGTGCTATTAGTATTGATGAACACTTCTCATTTTAAGATCCCAAGGATCCAGGGCATGAATTGAAATGTGTGATAATTTGGGATGTCTATTGTGGAATAGAAGTAGAGTGTGAGAACTATCCACAATATTTATTTAATTTAGTGGTTGGGAGCCACCAGGGTCTTGTATATTTGAAAATTTGTGACATTTATGATCCAAAAACTAACCTAATTGGATATTAACAATTATCTTAAACTAAAGTGAGCTTTGAAAAATAAATTAGAAAAAAAGAGGGTATGGTAATAAATAAAACATGATTGCAGGCTTCCATCTCAAATATCATGACAAGGTTCTAATTAGTTTGAGCATACATGAACTAATTTATGATGTAAAATAGTATGAACCTAGATTCCATCATAAACCAAGCAAGCATCAAAATAAATATAGAAATCAAAAGTAAGAAATAGATTTACTTTAAATAATTTACTATTATAATATAAACAACATGAGCACATCCAAATTTAGAGCAAATGAAATAAAGTATACCTAAGATCTTTCAGCTAATCTAGCATAGCACAAATTAACAACCTTATGATAGAATATGTAACTCAAAATGCAAATAACCATTCAAATTTAATACATTAACATGAAATTAATAGATATCATTAGCTTTTAACACACTATTTAGACAATCCTTTTAGAATTCCTTAGTTGAATTAAAATGATTTCTTGTACATAATTGCTCAGAGTCCCTCCCTTTACAAAATGTAACCCCTACCTATTTATAGAGAACATAGGTGGTGTACTAGTTAAGTTCTTGAAACGTCCATATGAAATATAAGGACACTTTTTATTCATATAAATATTACAATACACATGACCTCCTATGTCAAATTTGACAAATAGAACCAATATATGCTAACAAACTAGCATATATGCATTACAAAATAATATTATTTTCATATTACATTACTGGGTCCTCTAGGTTATCTTTTCTTGAGGATGTCCTTCACCCTGGTGTGTTGTTCTCTAATTAGTGAAAAATATACTTTAGGTTTCATCAAACAATCATCTTCTTGATCCACCAATGTATTGAATTCTTTATCACTTTTGGCCATGAGTTTTTGGATGCATTATGCTTCTAAAATCTGCCTTCCTAAGGTAAGGATGATGTTAAGTACCTTCTGACTATCCTTGATAGATTGGCCTTGGTTCTCTTTGATGTTTTGGATGAATACATTAACCCTTTTCTTGAATTCTTCATCATTTATTATGCCTACGGCAGTGGGTTGAGAGGGCTTTGCCAACAAGGTCTCCAAGAACTTCTCCATTCTATTTATCAAATCTTTGTCTTCCTTCATGAAATTGTTGATACTATTATACCAAGTGCCTAGGTCCTATATTTTATACACTATGACTCACAGGTGGATGTTTGAATGTCCTAGTTTGATGATTTTGATGTCTTAGACCTATTTTGTAGTATGTACATTGATCAGTTCAATTGTTTGGTCTTTGGAGTCCTTCCATTAAATTATTAATTCATGTTCCATCTCAACTTTATGGGTCAAAGAAATTAATATGAAAATCAAGGCCTTCATCCTTAAAATATGTCAATAAGAGACTTATTCAGCATCTTGAATATGTCCTCAGGGACTAAAAATGTAGCCTATGCTTCTAAGTCTTGCTTCTCCTTTTCTAGGTTGATGATTATTTATTACATTCCCTTGATAATAGCTAAGGTCATTGTTGATTGGGCCTCAACCAAACATGCTATGTTATCTTTATGGATGGGGTGTTACCCTATTATTTTACCTTGTATAGGGGTTAGACCCACAAAAGGTTCCACTCTTTGGAGGGTGAACTCCTCAGTGCCTATAGTGGCCTTATTTGTTCTTACCATCTCTAATCCAACTATGTCTACATTATACTTCATAGTGGCTATTAGTTCATATAATTGGGTACCTCTAAGATCTCAATCCCAGTACCACTTGATGCTCTAGGATCCTTTATTCTTCTTCCACTCTCTTTAGTTTCCTCAACTATCCTCCTTTCTTCTTGATCCTTCATGAGCTCTCTAATCTAGGGTTTGATATCATCACGAGTATCAATACTAGGATAAAATATTTTGAAACTTTCCATATATGAACTAGTTAGGGATGATAGGTCCATGTATGTGGAACTCATCGCTACACAAGTTACCCTCATTGGTAGGATGGTTCCATGTCACTTTTGGCATTTTGGAAGACCTAAGAACAAGGGCCATCTATACTTCCCTTTTCTTTTGTGAGATAGGGACTAAATCCAAAGCTATTTCCTTCCCCTTTTCCATCTTACCTACTTGGGGTTCTTCAATTTGTGCCAACTCAGCTGTGGCTTTCTCAATTCCCTCATCTTCCTAATCTAACCCATAGGTCTTTGTAAGCTCTCTGAAGAATATTTCAACTATTTTATATAGTTCTAGGGAAACCATATCAACATGTTATAATATAGAAGGTGGTCTTGGAGGTGTAAATGATGATGAAGGACCTTTTCCTAGCCTTTCTTTCAATTTCTTCTCATTAGGTCCTTAAATTTGGTGTACTTTCTATTATGGTAGTCTTGGAGGTGCACTTGAGGTGAAATGCAATAAATTATATTAAAATGGGTTAATCTACCATATTTATTCAATTGGCTTCTCCTCTCTTCACAATCTATGCTCAAATTTAAGGCCATGTTGTCTGCACCTAGCTAACACATCCTCAAAGTTTCTAGCCTTAGCTAACACATCCTCAAAGTTTCTAGCCTAAGTGTAAAGATGGTCATATGGACTAACCCTATGTTCATATGCCACCTTGGTTAGCTACTTGGATTGTAGATGGATGACAATTTTGTTATTTGGGTCCCATTATTCTAGGTCATCCTTTTGAAAATAGAAGGCATCTATATGTCTGGACATTATGTCTAACTATTTCTAGCCATGGATCATGGTTTTTCCAATCAAGATTGGAAAAGGATGAAAAATTCCTTTCTTATTATCTCTGCATACATTGTTAATCCCTTGGAGGATTTGAGAATCAATTTCCTATTTGATAATATTTTATAGGGACATGGACTAACAATCTATATGGCTGAGTCATGACTCCTTCCATCCTGATGATGGTGCAATATGGGTAATACCATATGTTACCCATGGGATTTACATATTTATTGATGAGGGGTACATTCTTGGCATGGGGTTCTCTATGATAGTCTTAATAAATGTAGGATATATGCAATCACAAATGAATTTCATGGGTTATATTTAAAGATATATCATTTTCAATAATGATGGGATATGGTAATCTCTATATGAGAAGACCAATTCTTGATATTAAGAATATGTGTGGAGGCCATCAATGAGTCCAATAGATGGGACACAATGGAAAATTGTTGGTTGGACTTCCTTTTTATGCCATAAAATTGTCTTCCCAAGTAGATTCTAATTAGTTCTCCAGTAGGTGAAGTTAGCTTCTCTTCAACCATGTAGGAAACCCATTTGGGGTCAACATAGGTTATGGTGTCTACCCATAAAGTTCTATTCAATATGGTCATGATGATCCTAATACCTTGCCTAAATTGCATAATAGGAATCTTACCATCATGGTTCTTAGATATGTGGGTTCCCTAGTTTAACGAGGGTCTTAGAATAGTGTCCAAATTATTCATGGTTATACACTCCTTGATGGTGGGGAGGTCTATATGAATCCTAGGGAGTTTATAGTATCCCTAAAAATCTATAGGGGAATTGTATGCTATCCCTTTTGATACACATTACCTAACTATCCAATCACCATTAATTCTATAATTGATAAATATAGGTTCAAGGATATCTATACAATAGAGTACCTATGGTTTTACAACTACTCAATGAAGACTAGACTATTTATAACAAGTCTTTTCACTTTTCTACATTCAAAGGAAGTAAGAAACTAAGATAAGGGTTCAAGGGTTAGATGATACCTGGATGAGGTTTGCGCACCATTATCCAGATGTTGTAGGGACTCCTCTTTGGCTGTGGAGGATGACACCTGTAGAGAGAAAGACTAAAACAAAGAGATTGTTAGATGGATGTAAGGTGGACTGCCAAGCAAAGCTCGGTCCTGGAAGTGCAAGGAATTCTTGGAGGGATGACAGTCCAATTTTGATAAAAAAGAATGTTGCTAGATAGAAATAATGAAAGACTAAACAAAAGAAATAAAGGAAATGCATACATGTATTTTGATGTCCGCCTTCCATAGTCACCGATGCCAGTTAGTCTGCCATCATCGGTTGGTCTAAGGTTGCCGACGTCGGTTAGTTCTACCAACATTGGTAGGGGCAATGGGCCTAGTATTCGGTGTTGGTCAGGGCAATGAGGCTTTGGATGAGTTTTAGGTTAGTTTGGGGTTGATGGAATGGTCTTTGGTAGTCTAAGAATCTGATGGTTTGTGCAGGGTTTGTAGGGCAGAGAATAAGGTCTGAGGAAGGAGTCAGGTAGGGGACAGGGTGTCAAAAAGAGTGAGAGTATGAAGAAGGCTTCTCAGCCTTCTCAGGAAGAGAGTCAGGGCTGGTCTGGTTGATAGCTGGGTCTGGTCTGGTAATAAGGCTTAGAAGCAGTAAACAAAAAACTGATTACAAATACATTCTAAGCTATTGGAATGAAATAAAAGAGGATTACTTAGCTCTTGCTTGTTTATGAGGGAGGGTAAAATACCTATTGCTGATGTAGAAGACTAATGCAAAGTCCCTGTAACCTATGATACTTGATGTGTATCTGTAGCTAAAGAGTTAGCAGTCAAGGAAGAGAATTGATCGATTGATTAATTGATCAGTTCTATGATTTGACGTTCTGGGGGGAAGACAAGTTGCCTTCAGGTTGCTTTAAGCGATTGACATCGGTGATCCCGCTAGCATCGGCCAAAGGGTAATCGATGTCGGTAGCTAAAAGTATGGAAAAAGGCTAAAATTAGCCTTTTACCCATTCCTCTGTCTGCCGAGTTCAATGGTCATGGAAAAATGGTTGAAGGTGGGGATTATAGGCATGAGGAGGGTTGATATAGGTCATAAATTGGTCATAGAGTGATGGGAGGCATCCAAGGAGGGGTGAGGTGTCAAAGGGGTATTATTAATTCAAAATAACTTATTATTTTAAATTAATAAGTGTGTGGGTTAGGAATGTGTAGAAGTGGACCAAGGGGACCAAGGGGGAGTCGACCAAGGAGTAGACATGATTTCGGTGTCTACATTTGCCACTTTTTGTCTTTTTGGTTGTTCTGACGAACTGTAAGACAAAAATAGGTGTTGATTGCCCCAGATATGGGATGAGCTCATTTTTGTCTTGTTGGTTGTTCTAATGAACTGCAAGAAAAAAATGAATGTTGGTTGCCCTAATTATGATGATTAGGTATCCCCCTCAAAGTGGGAGTCGAGGGAAGGGAACCTGGAATCGGGTGTTGATTTGATAGAGAGTGGATGGATATGGTGAAGTTTGGGTGTGAACACTGTAATAGTTGAGATTGCATGTATACCACTTCATGAAATGGTCATGTCAAATTGTCACAGGTCAAGGTCAAGGAGTGCCAAAATCAAAAGAACCAGGCCCCAACATTTAGTCGTAGTTGTTTGGGTTATTCGATCCAAGATGTAGCTCTAATGGTCATCATGCTCCAAGTATCTTGGGCTCAGGAAGTGCTCTTGAAAAACATGAAAATGTCACAAGTATTGGGGATCAACTTGCTTGCGATCTGACAATAAGTGTGAGGGTCGTAATGTGGGTTGCAGACAATTTGGATAACTATTTGTGGAGTAGCCTACATGCAATCAAAACAACTAAGGCAAAGTTGTCTCAAAAAATGGTCGTGGTCAGAGGAGATAGTCGTGATATCCATGGTCATTGGTCGAGTTGAGTCGAGATATAAGTGATCTCAAATATTGTTTGATGTGGTCAAGGAGATGGCGGTGATCTCCAATGTGCCCCATGAGAAGTCAAAAGTGATTTATGAAATGTCAGGGCTAGTTGTTTGGTCATGATTGTGGACTAGGTAAAGTCATGGTGAAAGGTCAAATGGTTTGTCCATCAGATAGATGAACAAACGGATGTGGCCGAGATAACCCCAGAAGATGTCATGTAATCTGAGTGTTGCCTACATAGCCCATGTGTTGAGGGGCCTCAGACCAATGTAGTTCAAACTAGTTGAGTCAAAATGGTTGATGATTGGTTTTGGTCTTAGTTAAATGATGAGGGTAGGATGGTGTTACAGCCTTTTCCATATTGGGTGATGGTGTATTCTGTAACATTGGTTGAGGTTTTTCATCCCTAGCAATTTTCCATATTGGTGATGGTGTATGCTAAAAAAGAAATGAGTCAATTTATACTTTAGCAAGTAATGGTTTATGCTTAACATAAATTGTGTCTGGTTGATAGTTTCCATGTGTATTGGTTTCCATAGAAACTATGTGAAATGGACTATGCCATGTCAATGATCTGAAAATGGCTGGTTTGATTTAGTTGGGTTATGAATGATTTGGTTAGATTGTTTGTGACCAAGATGTAAGAAGTGAAAGGTGTGTTGCTCTTTCATTGACAAGGACTATAATGATGGCATAGATAAGGGTTTTTGGAAACAAAATCCCCATTCATGCATTACATCATTGGCCATTGATTGTGTTAGAGAAGTACTCGAATCACTTGACGTTAAGTGAGCTCGAAATCCCTTGAGTATGTTGGGGTGATATGCATGATTATGTGAGATGGATGGATGGGGGAATCCTTTTTGGCAGGAACAACTTTGACCCTTTTATAGGTGACCCTAAGAATGACTATAGACAAGTCCATGAATTAATAGTTGCCAGTCAATTTTTTTTGGCAGACTGATTGATGTGGGAAGTCTGCAAGCGTATGTTGTTTTGCTTTGTGGTCATGTTGTGAAGCTGATCGATGCAGGAAGCTTCTGAGATAGTGCTATGTATGTAGCAAGATTTAGGCATAGCCATTCTTTGAGGGAGTGGTCTATATTTTGCTTTGTATATATGCAAGTCTTTGAATAGCTATCCTTTAAGGGAGCAGTCTATTTATTATAGCAATTATGCAGCTATCCTTTAAGGGAGCAGTCTACATTTAGTTTATGACCTTTTGAGATAGGCATCCCAATTTTATATATATATATATATATTTATTGACTAAATTTTTGGTCATGGACTTGACTATAGAGGTTTAGAGGGTTTCCCTTTTATTAGGACGAAGCATCCATGCTTGACAAAAGGGTTAACTGATGTTTGCAGGGTTAAGGGTTGAAAAGGAATAGGAATGACGATGATGGGAGGTTGCTCAAGGGATCGAGCTCAAGTTAAATGTCAAGTGAATAATTAATTGAATAACAATAGACTGGTCAAAGATGTAAGGCATAAAGGGGCTCAGGTTCTGATAATTCCCTGACCCATGCTTGTGTTATGATGTAAGGTCTGAATCAATTAGGAGCAAACTTGCCCCATTTGCTTTGTTCTAAATTGGTCATGAGTTGGTTGATGATTAAGAAGTTGGTTAATGTTTGGTCGATGCTTGATTGATGCTTGGTCAAGGCTTGGTTGAGGCTTGGTCGATGCTTGGTTGGTTGATGTCTGGTCTAGGCTCGGTTGAGGTCGATGTTTGGTCAAGACTTGGTCGAGACTTGGTCGATGCTTAGTCAAGGCTTGGTCAATGCTTGGTTGGGGTCGATTTTTGGTCGAGGTTTGGTTGAGGTCGATGTTTGGTTTATTCTTGGTCGAGACTTGGTCGAGGTTGATGTTTGGTCTATGCTTGGTTAAGACTTGGTCGAGGTCGGTTAATGCTTGGTCGAGGCTTGGTTGAGGTCAATGTGTGGTCAAGGCTTGGTTCAGGTCAATGTTTGGTCAAGGCTTGGTCAAGGTAAATGTTTGGTTGAGGCTTGGTTGAGGTCGATGTGTGGTCGAGGCTTGGTTGATTGATGTTTGGTCGCTGCTTAGCTGGGGTCGATGTTTGGTCGAGGCTTGGTCAAGGTCTATGTTTAGCCAATGCTTGGTCGATGTTGATGTTTGGTCGATGCTTGGTTGGTTGATGTTTGGTCGAGGCTTGGTTAATGCTTGGTTGAGGCTTGGTCGATGCTTGGTTAAGGTTGATGTTTGGTTGGTTGATATCTGGTTTATGCTTGGTTGGGGTCAATGTTTTGGCAATACATGGTCAAGGTTTGGTCGATGTTTGGTTGGTTGATGTTTGGTTGGTTGATGTGTTTTTGGCATGTTTGGGTCGATGTTGGATGTGAAGTTGGTCAAGATGCTGTTGGCATTAGATAAGGAGGCTATCAAGACCTTGCTTGTAAAGAAGTCCCCCTAGCATGGTGTAGCGAGCAGTGTTCTTGATAAAAGCTCACCGTCTATTGCTAGAGAGTTTTGAAGGGATGATAGAATATGTCAAGTAGTCCACGAGTTGCTTATACCAAGCATCATGTGGACTAGTGAGGTTAGGAGGAATTTCCCCCATAGATGATGGTCGAGACATGTCCAAGATAGAAATCTTGGGTTGTGTTGCTTGAGAGGTCTTGACGAATAATGGATATGTCAAAGGTGTAGAAGTCTGGTCTGTTCCTTTATTCTTCATAGTTTGGGGCCTGGTGGCCACATTAATAGTGTTGATTTTGAATAAAGGTTGAGGAGGTGGTTGAGGGACCATAGTCTTATATTGGGATCCCAATTTAGGTGACGATGTTTGGGAGGCATGAGATGGTGTCGGTAGTTGGTCAAAGATGTGGTCAGAAGAGGCCTCAATGTGAGGGGTGTCATATGTCAAATGTTGATGAATGACAACCTTAAGGGTGTAACAACACTCAGTGTTATGCCCCGGTGTGCGATGATACCAGCAAATTTTAGTGTCATCGAACCAAGGTGGTTTTGGTCTGAGAGGTTGGTAAGGCTTGATAGGTGGGAGGTCGACACTAGATGACTGCAACAATCAACATAACATCGAAGCATAAGAACCCTTTAATGGGTCAGCACTCTTTGTTGCAGTAGAGGTTGATGATTTCTATTTAGGAGTTGTTTGGAGAGTTTTCCATGTCACCTTTTTAGTTGGTGGTATGGCCACATGTGGAGATGGCAGAATCTTGTTGAGAGGTGTTAGATGTGGGAGTAATCTTGCTAAAGTAGATAGATGTGGACCCAAGATGGATGGTAATGTTGAAGGTGGGGGAGGAGTTCTACGATGGGGTTGAGTAGCCTTCTTTGGTTTAGTGTGAGGACTAATATTGTGTGGGGTGAGGTTTAAGTCTACCATCACTTGTGGGTGAGTGAGGTTGGACATGGGGTGCACACCAAGGGGTTTAACCTATTTCAGCATGGTAGATGATTGCAAGGGTTTGGATGAGGTTGTGTGAGGTTTTATAGTTGGTCATTTAAAATATTGAGGCGATTGTGAGAGAGTCGTCACCGGATATTCTTTGGTCAAAGTTGGTGAAGTGATAGGTTCCTCTCTCGATGGAGAAGGAATTGGATATTATGGCTCTTTAGTTGGATAAAGCGTAGGGATAGTCATGGCTTCTTCATGTGGTTGAAGAGCAGAAAAAGTATGATCCCCCATTGATGATGAGGGTGAGGTAGTCGGCGTTGGTGTCGTCAAGGCATCCTCCAATATGTGAGAGGTCAAGGTAGACTCTCGTAGATGCAAAAGAGGGGTAGATGGAGGATTATCCTCCATTGGTGGAGGCAAAATAGGAGAGGAAGGGTCCTCTACCCGTGGTGGACAAGTAGGAGAAGAAATCTCTTCTCCTTTTGATGGACAAATAGGTTGATTAACCTCTTCAAACTATGGGAGAGGTTGGTTAGAAATAGAAGGTGAAACCGTGTTGACTGTGCATATATTACGCTCTTGGGAGTCACCAGCCATGGTCTGAATGTTTTTTTGACTAGGGGGATGATTAGGGAATGGTTTTTTGAAGATTTATAAGTTTTGGTTGGGAAGCACATTCGGGTTATCCAAAATAAGATACCCCTTGTCTAGCATGTCTTGGACAATGTTTTTAAAGGTTTTGCAGTTGTTTGTGTCATGGCCTTTGACACGGTGATAATGACAAAAGGCATTTTCCCTATACCATGCAGGGATGGGTCTTGAGGGGTCAAATTGAGGTGGTCAAATTTGAGGGAGATTGAGGACCCCCTGCTTGACAAGTTTATCCAAAATGGTAGCGTATGATTCTCCAATTGGAGTGTACTGACGCTGTATATACCATTGTTAGAATTGTTTGGTGATGCTTTGTGATGTGGAAGGTTGAGATTGGTTAGTTGTCATTGATGAGGATGGTGATCTAAAGACCATAGCATTGGCCACTCTTTTGGGCTTTGAGTGGGAAGAAGAAGGTTTGGACGAAGAATGGTCATTAGATTTTGTGTTGGTATTTTGCAATTCGACCTTGTCCTCTTCAACCACACGGAGTTCAAGCTTTTGAGCCATGGTGAAAGCTTCGTCAAAAGTGTGGAATGTTTGAACCCACAAAGTAGATGAGATGTGCTTGGCACATGCTCTAGAAAAGAGCTCAATGAGCTCAGTTTGAGGTAAGGAGAAGGAGAGTTGGTTGATTAAGCCTCTCCAATAGGCAATGAAATCGGCTATGGATTCGTCATCAAATTATCTAATAGAGTATAGGTCTGTGATGAAGACCTTTTTGGTGATATTGATCGAAAATTGGTCAAGGAAAAGTTGAGCTAATTGGGTGGAAGAAAAGATAGAGTGACTGGTAAGGGAACTATACCAATTGAGGGTGGGACCAGAAAGTGACATGGGGAATGTGCGTAGCAGTAGAGCATCATCATGTGTTATCAAGTAACAAGCATGTTTGAATGCTCATAGATGCTGCTATGGGTCTTCCTTACTCTAGAAATGAGTAAACTTAGGAAGTTCCCATTGACTGAGATACGATCAGATTGGGACGAAGGGATAGATGGGTTCGTTGCAAATTTGGTCATATGAAAGGAATTGCTTGAACCAGAAATGGAAGCCTCAAGATTAGACATTTTGTCCATCAGCATCTTGATGAGATTAGATGATGGATTGGTAGATGGGGCACCTCTTAGGTTGTAAGGCACTTGGAAGGTGCTAGAAGAGGCATATGACGTAGACAGTTGCGCTTGTATAGGCACAACATATTGATAACTAGTCATTGGGATAGATGTGGAAGCCAGGGCTGGTTGTGCCATGGAGTTAGAGGGCACAAATTGAATAGGGGCAACCAAAGGTGGTTGAGGGGTGGCAGCACTGGTTGAAGGGTAGGTAGTTACTCTTGTGTTAATGGGGGCAAGAGTAGGCGGGATGGAGACAACTAGATTTTGGAAAGGGGTATAATTTTGTTGAATAGTTTATGGTTGATGGGGGGCCAAAATCCTGATGGAAGTGGGCCCAGAGATAGAAGGAGAAGCCACACTTTGAAGATTAGTCATGGTCAGGTTCATGGTCGAAGCAAAGGCTAGAGTGGTCATGGGTTGGGTAGCAGACATTATCGATATCATTGTCGCTTCAATTAAGGAGGTTGGCATCCCATAGAATGGGTTGCTGAAGAGTCTCACATTTGGCTTCTTGCGAGATAATGTTGAAGGGCCTTGACATTGAGGTCAAGGAACCTTTCAAAGTCTTGATCCCCTTCGGGAACAATAGATGGTCACATTAGGGTTGGTTGGGTAGGAGTATGTTCGGTCTCCGAATGATACTCCATTAGAGGACTAGTTATGGAGGGCGAAGGCGGAAGTGGTTGTTGCCTCGTGTGGTAAAAAAAAAGTCTTGGTTTGACTGCATGTCAAAACCATTCAAGGCAAAATATTTAGGTTTTAGAAATTGTGTTTTTTAGTCTTAGAAAACCAGAATGGATTTTGGACAGCAAGAAAGCTTGGTTTTAAGCTTGCTATTTTGAGAAGAAAAATTTGGACAGTGACCGACGTCGGTAGAAAAACTGATGCCGGTGAAACAAGTTGCCGATGCCGGTCAGATAACTGATTCCAGAAAAGAAAGGTTGTCGATGTTGGTGGTAAAACTGATGTTAGTTACTGAGTTTTCCAAAAACTCAAAAAATTTGAGAGTTTTTGGAAGAAAGAAGGAAACGTCCTCACTAGCTCAAAAAACTAGATAAAGACAGAAAAGAAGATGAAGACAAGCAGACCCTAACGTTAATTCCTAAGAATAATTTTTAGAATCCTGTTGGCTTATGCCTTAGATGAGTGTGTGGGAGGTTGGCTTGCAGAACAGGTCCTAGAAGAAGCAGTCTAAAGTTGGTTTTAGGTTAGTTTCGGTGCTCAAGGTCTATGTTAGGTTTCGTACATGGCCTAGTGCTAAGGAGCAAGCTCCCCTCACTTCATGAGCCCAAAAATGAACTGGGTCACTTAGCCAGTATATACTTCCCCTAGAGTTTATACTCTACTAGAGAACAAAGTGGGCTCTCCCCTTGGTAGTGAAGTCCAAGTGGGATTACCAAGAAGGGTAAGGTATTTGCTAGGTGATGAAATCCTAGTCAGGCCTTGTCTCAAGTATGTTTTGATGTTTGATTGTGCAAGTGGTTAGGTTGTGTAACATAAGTGTGCTAAAATTAATTCATGATGCAGTTTTAATTACTAGATGTGTGGACCAAATATGCATTCAATCAGAAATGAGATGCAATAGATTTTAAGCCCAAATTGAAATGTGAGTTTGGATGTAGATAAGTAGAGAAAAGGTCAAAGAGTATGAAGTTTACTACTCTAAGATGCAGAAAAGAAAGAAAAAGAAGGATTCTTTTTAACTTTGCTGATAGTGTCTTTTGGAAGAGATAGAGGAAAAGGATGCAAGAAGAGACCTAATGCACCTATATGAAAAGTTTGTTTAGAAGAAAAAGTATGAACCCAAAGAAAAGTCCTAGGGTCCCACCGAGCATGCCAAAATGTTTCTAACATGTTTTTTTTCTTTTCTACATTCAAAGGAAGTAAGAAACTAAGATAAGGGGTCAAGGGTTAGATGATACCCAGATGAGGTCTGCGCACCATTATCCAAATGTTGTAGGGACTCCTCTTTGGCTGTGGAGGACGCCACCTGTAGAGGGAAAGACTAAAACAAAAAGATTGTTAGATGGATGTAAGGTGGACTGCCAAGCAAAGCTCGGTCTTGGAAGTGCAAGGACTTCTTGGAGGGATGACAGTCCACTTTTGATAAAAAATAATATTGCTAGATAGAAATAATGAAAGACTAAACAAAAGAAATAAAGGAAATGCGTACCTATATTCTATTGTCTGCCTTCCACAGTCACCAACATCGGTTAGTCTACCATCATTGATTGGTCTAAGGTTGCCAACGTCGGTTAGCTCTACCGACATTGGTAGGGCCAATGGGCCTAGTAGCTGGCATCGGTCAAGGCAATGAGGCTTTGGATGAGTTTTAGGTCAACCTGGGGTCGATGGAATGGTCTGTGGTAGTCTAAGAATTTGATGGTTTGTGCAGGGTTTGTAGGGCAGAGAGTAAGGTCTGAGGAAGGAGTCAGGTAGGGGATAGGGTGTCAAAAAGAGTGAGAGTATGAAGAAGGCTTCTCAGCCTTCTCAGGAAGAGAGTCAGGGTTGGTCTAGTTGATATCTGGGTCTGGTTTGGTAATAAGGCTTAGAAGCAGTAAACAAAAAAAACTGATTACAAATACATTCTAAGCTACTGGAATGAAATAAAAGAGGAGTACTTAGCTCTTGCTTGCTGATGAGGGAGGGTAGAAGACCTGTTACTGATGTAGAAGACTGATGCAGAGTCCCTGTAACCTATGATACTTGATGTGTATCTACAGCAAAAGAGTTAGCAGTCAAGGAAGAGAATTGATCGATTGATTGATTGATTGGGTCTGTGATTTGACATTCTGGGGGGAAGACAAGTCACCTTTAGGTTGATTTAAGCGACCGATGTTGGTGATCCCACCAGCGTCAGCTAAAGGGTAACCGATGTCGGTAGCTAGAAGTATGGAAAAAAGGCTAAAATTAGCCTTTTACCCATTCCTCCATCTGCCGAGTTCAATTGTCATGGCAAAACAGTCAAAGGTGGGGTTAATAGGTGTGAGGAGGGTTGAAATAAGTCATAAATTGGTCATAGAGTGATGGGAGGCATCCAAGGAGAGGTATCCAAGGAGGGGTGAGGTGTCAAAAGGGTATTATTAATTCAAAATAAGTTATTATTTTAAATTAATAAGTGTGTGGGTTAGGAATGTGTAGAAGTGGACCAAGGGAACCAAGGGGGGAGTCGACCAAGGAGTAGACACGATTTTAGTGTCTACATAAGAAACTAACATAAGGGGTCAAGGGTTAGATTGCAACCAAGTCATCAAATTTCCTTTTGGTTATTATGATCCTTTATTCATTAAAAGTGAGAGGCTACATTTCCTTAATAGTAAAGAAGATTTTTGACCAATTCTTCATTTCATTATCAAGTGCCCCAGTGTCTAATTCTATGTCCTCAAAACATTTTCCCTCATTATCCATAGACAAATACAATTCTACCTCTTCTTTCCATTATTTCCTAGTTGTTGCCATGATTCCTTAATTGCCTTAGGTGTATGGCTAGCTTTTCTTTGCTCAAGATGAAATTTGAGCTTGTTTAATGCAATTATGTCTCAACAATCAAGAATTAGGGCTTTATGTTTTTTTGCTAGGGTTTCTTAGAGATTTAATGGCAAAGCTGGTGGACATCATAAATTTGTTCATGCCTTAGATCTTATGGATAGCCTCACTTGTGTAAATTTTATCTTTTTAGGCATGCCAAATCTTTGGATTTGTCATTCAGTGCTTACATGGCACCTATGTGGCCTTCCTAATCTTTTTTATATGGTATCCCCACAAAAATTCCTTTGAAAACTAGCCATTGGTTTTCAAATCAAGTATTTTATCGTCACTCTATTAGATTAGGACCTTCGAATGAGCACAAACTATTGATGAAGATCTTGGAGGTTTCCTTTGATTGGTTGTTTAAATCTTAAACTACCTAGTTATGCCAAGTGGCATACTTTTGCTTATTTAAGATATGACTTTGGATTTTGGTGTTATAATGATCATGGTTCTTCCATGTGTTGAACTATCAGTCTTTGACATTTTTGGTTGAAAACTCATCCTTCATTTTTCTCCATTAGATCAAGACCTTTGATTAAGCATGACCCATTAGATCATGCAAGATGCACATAGTTAAGTTAATCTCAAGGCCTTAGAAAAAAATTAGGTCTAAAATGCATTCCTAAGGTTTATTTATGTTGATGAACACTAATAAACTTAGGTTAAAACACTTCATGCTAAGGGTATTTTTAGGGAGTTTTTAAAAAATGCCCCTTTTTTCTTGGCTAAAAGATTGGCTGAGGTTCAATTTGATGGTCTTGTTGACATCAAATATGTCCTCAAAAATATCAAATGATGGAAGTGAGATTATCAAATTTAAGCCTATAAAATTATTTTGGTTGAATAATGAAGCACCATGTGTCACATTCTCAAGAACTCCCAATATTTTGAGCTGATGTAGTCTATTGGATCAAAATTGATGATGCAATAAGGACTATTGATCATGATCTGAGAGGTTGAAGCTTATTGGCTTTGAACTTTATGGAACCCCTTTGTCTTCACACCATCAGATCAGATCTTTGGGTGAACACGGATCATTAGATCTATAAAAGTGCATGAATTTTAAGTCAATAAATTTAGGTACATATAGGTTTAAGTTGAATAATTATTCTTAAGTTAATAGTGTTAATAAACATGATGAGCTTAAAGCTAAATTTTACTATGCTAAGCCTAAGGTTGAAACACTAAGGTGGTCCCCTTTTGGACTTAGGTAAATTATTTGATGAGGCTCAATTTTACGATCTCACTAACATCAAAGATATCCTCACAAGCATAAAATGATGGGAGTGAGGCTCTCAAGTTAAATACCATAACAAGTTTTTCATAGTAAGAGGGGTTGATTTGTAGCTCCTCCTAGGTGATCTTGTACCATTAGATTGGATCTCCAAGGATGTGAAAGTTGTTAAATCTACATTCAATTCAAATCATTAAGTTATGGCCTAATATGTGTAGTAGTTTAGACTAATATTTTTATCTCAAGGCATAGTTCATGTTAAATAAACATGAATACATTTAAGACTAGAACCTAGGCTAAACATTAATAAAATATTTGGTCTTTAAAAAAGGGGCCTATGAAATTAACAATTAGATGAGGTTAGGAGGTTAATAAAAAAAGGGGGATGAGAATTAAAAGGGGCATAAATGTGATTTTATATTAAGGTTTGGGCATGTTGAAAACATAATCAAACCTTAATATAAAATTAGACTTAGGGGTTTTCAAAAAATCAAAACCAATTTCCCATTAAGTTTTTTCACACCATTTTTGAATTTAAATCATAGGGTTTCTACATGGGAACCCTACCTTTCTCCATGGAACCTACATTTCATCATCCAAAGGTAATTATTAGTAAGGTTTATCCGTAAAGAATAATTACAATTAAGAATGTAGGGATTAATTCCCTTTTCAAGTGGAAAATCTTCAAATTCTAAGAAATAATAACCTCTTCAAATCCAATCGAGGATATAGATGTTCTAAAACATTTACAAGGGTCCCTATTTTGCAAAAGTATAAAAATGGGGGTATGGTGGTCCCAATAGGATCTAATACATATTTTATTATTTTATGGTTGTAGGAATAGTATATATTTTGGTGATTAGTAGATGTGGTATGGCTTATTGATCTATTGGAATAATTTTCTATTGAGGATCGATCCAGATTGATTATCATAGGTTTAGGAGGCATCATGGAGATATGTAGGATTCTATTGAGTTTGAATTTACTAGTCATGTCCTTGGGAGTATATGAATGGTTTGACTAATACATTTAGGTTGGAGGTGGAAAGGGATACCATAAGGGTTTGTATCACTTTGGAGGATGTCCATGCTATCTTAAGACTACCTATAATAGGTACACTTGTGGTCACAAGAGTACCAAATGGTGAGGATGAGAGGATATCCATAGGCATATGGGTGATAGAATTGGAGAGGATATAACCTAGATTGAGAGTTAGTTTTTTTGATGTTTATACCTCAAACATTCTATAAATATAAAATGTGGTGATAAGATTTGTGATAGCATAGGTATTGTGTCATAAGTTGAATGGTAAGGTACAACTATTTATGATAGCCTTAATCCAGATGATATTAGAGCATGGGGTATTGTATGAATTAAGATTTTTCATCTAGGTAGAACTTGTGCATAACATATATGGGATGTTTTCCATAGGAAAATTTTTTATAGGGCCTATTATATTACTAATCTCATGGATATATGAGAGGCTCCCTATGTATCGACTAACTAGGTTGCCCCATGTGATCAATGACAGGTTTCTTTAGGTATAGGGGTGGTGGCAAGATCAAGTAGCATGGGTTGTGCCCCATGTACGAGTTTTGTATATGGTGAGGTAATTATACATTGTATGATAGCCTTGTGGGCACATTGTTATGGTGTGGCCAAGATAGGAGATAGTGGAAACAACATTAGCATAGATAGAGATTATTGGCCACTATACCTAGTGGATGGAGATGCATTTGGTTGCATGGGTACTAGGTCAGATAGGACTTCCTCACCTATTGGTAGTGATAGTGGTACCCACATTTTGAGCTTGACATGTGAGAGAGCCAAGGGGGATGACATTATGTGATAGCATGATAGTGTGAGGATTAAAAACCATCTCAAACATAACATTGATAGAGGTAATGTCAATAAGAGAGAGTAAAAGAAATTGTCATCCCAGATGACCCATTAAGAAAGCTAGGATAGAGTTTGGTAATAGAGAGAGCACTCAGGCATAGCCTGAGACAAGCATGAGTGGTGATTCTAGGATTTGATTTTGGGAAACAACCTATATATGAGGTTCTTTGAGGATGTGTTGATGGGTATACCATGCCCAATGGTTGTGTAGATGGTGAGATAGTGGCGATGATAGTGGTCACCATATTTTCATCCTATATATGAGAGAGATGAGGGGGACCACATGTTTGGTCATGTAGATGTTTATTTTATAGCATTATGTATGACACATACATGGTCAAAAATATATAGGAAAAAAGAACATAGTAAAATATAATCAATAAAAAATGCATGACACACTATTTCATGTTGGGAAATGTGTAATAACAAGAAAATGACTAACTATAAAGAACCAAAGGGTAGTAAACAAGATGGTAATTTTTTTTATAAACCAAGAGAAAGATTGGTACCAAATTAAAACAAGTAAAATCACACTAAATCTTGTTGGGAAGTATGAAAGTAATGTAATAAAATGGAGAATTTGTAAAATATCAAATGGTATAAAAGTAATGTAATTAAGTGATTCAAATCATACTAAATCATGTTGGTAAGTATAAGAGAAAAACAAAATATGGTAAAATTTGGTCTTAAATTTATCACACTAATTTAAGATGGGAAGTATGAAAAATTCAAAAAATGATTAAATTCTTACATGTAATTAGAAAATAAGAAGATAAAAGAGAAAGAGTAACAAAGTAATCATAAAACATACTAAATCAAGCTAGAAAACATGTCAATGATGTGTAACTTCATAATCAATCACATCTTATCTCATATTTAACACATGTAATTTTGATTCTAACTTGGACTATTGGAAAATTTTGTGAGGAAGGCTAGGTCCTATCCATGGCCTTACACAACAACTCACAAAGGGAACACTAATAAGGTGGAATAAATGTGAAAATCTAGTAATAAGGGATGTTGGTAATAGGAATGTGAAATTGTGATAATTTATGAAGAAGACCAGGTCCTATCCATGCTCTTACAAGGCTACTCACAAATGGAATCTCTAGGGGAGTGATCAGTGAACAAAATAATATTTCTCAAGAGGAAATATGAGTAATGTAGGGGATGAAAAAGTGAATGTAAAAATCATAACTAAGACATCTTATGAGAAGACCTTAGGAAACATGAGGCATACTAAGGACATGAGAATACACTAAGTGACTAGTGATCATCATTGTACAAAGGAAACTTGTTCTCTATAGACACAAAGATGTGTAGGAAAAAAAGAATGATACTAAGATCAACTCATGAAGGTAGTGTTGTCCAAAATTTTCCTACATATTAAAATTTTTCCTAGATGGGTTAGGCCACTCTCTTAGACCCTTCATTAATTTTTTACCCCCATGACTAGTCCCTTTATGGTCCTAAAATGATGATAAAGTGAAATATTCTAAAAGCTCCTGGTGTGGTGTGAGAAGCTAAGTAGAGTTTTGGTTTAGTGAGTGATCCAATGGTGAGAGGAGGAGACAAACATCATGACCCTACCACATGTCACTTAAAATATTTTGAAACACTTTAAGCAAGATTTAAGGTGAATTTGGTGATTTTGGGAAACAAGCCTAGAAACAGTTCTAAAACTATAAGTGAAGGATCTAGTAGGATTCCATGGTGTTCATGAATTCAAATCATGATGGAGTTTTTCACAAAGTCTTAGATATTATAACATGTTATAAACAAGGACTAGAGAAGCTATTATGCCCAAAAGAACCCCAAAAGTTCATTAGATGACTTAAGGGTCTTGAAAATAGAATTTTCAAGTGAACAATTAACTTTTTGAGGAAGTCAAATTAGTTTTTACTTCCTATTGCCTCATTATGGAATTTTTTTACCCTTTTATACATGTTCAAGGTCATTTAAAGTCATTTGGAGTTGAGGAAAGGAAATTGGGTGTAAAAGGATGCATTTTAGAGCTTTGATAGAATAGGTTTTTGAATATTTTACTTGATGCAAAGGTTCAACTATTATATGAATGAATTAATGGTGTCCCTAAATCCTATTATAGACCTCTAAAATTATATTTGAGCATAATAACCAATAGAGATAAAGAAAACCTATTAGCTACAAACTAGGCATGAAATAGGTCTTCGACCATTAATGGAGGTCTAAGCATTTTAATAGGTTTTCATAAGGAAGTAAAGGTAATTTACATGATTAAAAAACTTTAACTTGAACATGATACTTATGATGATGATCTTGAGGTTGTGATCTATTCCTCCATCTCCATCCACAACGAGATCTATCCTTAGACCCTTTACCCTCTCCATCCTAGTCTCTTTCATTATTATGTACATATTGCTTGTTTCAAATTACTTGTATATAACTTCCTTTCAATTACTTGTACATAGTTTCTCAATTTTTATTGTACATGGTATTTTTATGATTGATTTTACATAGCTCAAAAAATCAAAAATATCAAAAACATTCAAATATGTTAAAAATCAATAAACATTAAAAAATTCAAAAAAATTTCAATTGTATGCATTATCCATTATTTACATTCCTATTACCATGATAGATTATATTATTATATGATATTGTTTGTCAATTTATCTAATTTACCATGCTTCACTTGATCTTCTTTGAGTGTGTTTAGTGACATCAAGACCCTTGATTGCTTCACTTTACCCATTGAGGGGGCATCCTACTTCTACATTCAAGACCTATATCGATATATCTACCCACCAAGGGCATATTATACATGAATACACCATCCAAGTTATGTCATTCCTACACCACACACTCTAGTTATCATGTTAATGTACATTACTTACTAGCTTATATAGATTACTGTATCAACATTCACTAGTATATAACACTTACGTATTTCTTGGTATATACCTAGTCTTGTACTCCATGTCTTGCATACTTTCATTTTTTGCTTTGATTAGTTAGATTTTATTGTATTTTTAGTATATTACATGCCTTAATTTATTTATTTGCATAGCTAAATGTCATTGCATTTCTCAATTCCTATTTTGTCTTATATATGTGCCTTAGGACATTTGCCAATGCCCTTTGATTGTACTCTTCTATGTGCCTCTAGCCCTTGTGCCAACCGTTCTTATTTAATTTATATGTATATGTGTAATTTAAACATTTCTTGTATGCTTTCTTTCTAATTTGAGTGGCATGTGCCCATGTCCCTTGTTTTCTTGGCCCCTTGGCCACTCTTGTATGCTTCTTGCTTCTTACCTTATGTGCTTGGTTGCCTCTCACTATTTATATGCCATGATCCACATCATGCATTATCTTACTTTATTGGATGACATAATGGACATCATTATCCATCACTCCATGAAAAATAACAAATAATAATTAATAACTAACATCTATAGTTTGAATTTAGTATATTTCACATTTTATTACTTTTTTATATCTATCTAGGCATACCCATATTGATGTAACAATCTCTCATATAAACCATGATATATCTTGAGATATTTTGTTTATTATCATTGATATATCATGTATTTCACAACATAACACACTTAAAAGGCTTTCTATTTTGAGTGCAGTCATTATAGAGTCCTCATTCCTACCCTCCAAAGAGGGGTGATAAACAAGGGTTTTTTCACAAAGATTACAGCTCCTACCAGTCAAAAAATTAGTTTTCAAAAAACTCAAAATAGAAATTAGAGGTCAAACTAGGTAGAATAGATAAAAAATAGTGATGATTTCATAATAGTCTTTCATTTAAAAAAAATACAATAGCACCAGACATGGATAATAGTGCCAGACAGTAGGGTGTCATGTTTTCAGTTCTCTTCTCTAAACAAGAAAAGAAATATATTTTCTAGAAATAAGTAGGAAAGTAAGATTATCTATAGTTTTGAACATATAGACCAGTTTAGAGTCAATAGTTTTAGTATAGTTTTTCTTAGAGAATCTAGATATAGGGGGTATCATGTAGATATGAAGGCTCTAAATTTTAGTTTCAAATTGGGTAGTTGGCATAACTTCTAGATCAGAATACATGTTATAGACACTAGTGATTTGGGGAAATATGCATGGCACATTGGTCTTCTTTTCTTTCTACATTTAGTATATTACCTATGCATTCTCAGTAGTTTCATGCCTTACCCATCTACAGGTGGTTGTCATCATTTCAAAGTGGCTTTCATTAAAGCCTAACCTCCACATTTATGAGTGGCTTTCATATAAGCCTATTATGTAGTTTTGAAGTGGATTTATATACAATCTTAATCTCCTCCTTTTATATTGGACAAGATTGGCCTAGTTTCTAGTACACATTTGGCTATCCACACCACATTTTTAGATTTCATAGCATTCATGGGCTTTAGGAGCCACCTCATACAACACACATTCAAATTGATATCAGTTTATATCTTCACTTCATGGGATAATGATGGAGCCAAAGGACTAACTAGCCTTTGTATTCTTGATCCACCTACTTATAAGGATTGGACATATAATCTAAACATTTATTAACACATGCATGATCACATAGCTTCACTTAGTGGGCTACGATGAGCCAAAGGGCTAGTCTTTACATTCTTGAGCCATTCTTAGGGAATTGAGCAATTAGCTCCATTCATGATAGTAATCTTATTAAAACACATACCTAACACACATCCAATATCACAATAGGTTTTATATTGGTCTTCATACTTGGTAAGGTGTATTCATTCCTTTCTCTTCCTCTCTCTTACCCAAATTTTGTACATTCGTATTTTAGATATAGCATATCTAGTAAGAACTAATCTACTCTTTGTTTTATCTTATGGGATTTAAACTTCATATAATTATCTCTCTATGCACACCCAACATCACATAGCTTCATGATCTTAACCCTTGCACTTAATTTTAGGTATTCTTTCTATTTTTCCTTTATCCTAGTATTTCACTTTGCTACATCACTAGAATAAAGCAGGGGGGTGTAGTTATATAAAATGTGAAAATTGGTAGCTTGAGTTGGGCTTATGATACTTAACCCATAGGTCCATCTTGCATGCTCTCATGACCCTTATATCAACCTTTTTAATGATTTTTAGTCATCCATAGACTTTCAAGACCTAATTCTAGCTTAGTCAGGCTATTTTTCTCATGACAAATCCACCCCTAGGTGTTATACCCTCATGATAATAACACCTAAGTTAGACTATAGTGTTGGAAATTAGGGTGTCTCATTTCCACCACTCTTGTCTAATCACCTTTTGAGCCCAAATGACCATTTTCTCTCAATTCCTCTTCCTCATTGTGTTGGCCTAGCATGAATGCATCTAACCCATGACCAATATATCTCTATAAAATCCCATTCAAAGTTTATTTAGAAGGGTTTAGTAATTATCACAAAGTAAATCATAGAATACAAGCAAAAATGCTAAGGAAAATTTACCTATTCTCTATATACAGTCATCCAATATAGCTATCAGCATATTCAAACCCTCACACCAGTCCCTAGCCACCTCAAGCATACCTAGTTTATCTTTTTTGCATCTTCATTATACTATTTCACAAAGCACATCAAGTGGGAGAACTACATATGGCTTGATCCCTCTTCAAATTATTGGTATGGATGTATCTTTCCCACAAAATGGATGTGGATACATGTTTAGTGAATCCTACACACACTAACCCCCCTCCCCCCTCTTTTTCCAAGTTTTCAATCAAGTTCAATCATAATGAAGACCTAGGGCTGGAGATTAAATAAGCTCTAAAATGAGCTTCATCAATAGTCAAGACTTGAAATTTCATAGGTAGGCTAATACAAGGATAGAAGACAAAACCCAAAAAAATCAAATATTTGTGACTAGTTTAGATAATAATGACAAGACTTAAACTATAGCATCAGACCCTAAAGTGTCCTAGTTTTTGAGCTCCTATCCTTTCACCAAATGAAAGCTAGATCCTGATTTATGATAGTGTCATAATCTTACATAGCCAGTACTAGATTTTGTCTTAGTCATATTGGTCCTATTTAAGCTAAGTTACATTTCTACTCACTTATTACTATTTTTATAAAGGTTTAAATTACAATCAAACTATACAAATTAGTAAATTAATTATCTCAATCTTATTTACTAATTTAATTAAATCAAACCCTTAACTAAATTAGGAATAAGACTATAATATTCCCAAAATAGTTAAATCACAAACATAAATGATATTTAAGTACTATAGAGTGCAAAAATAAAAGTCACCATGTAAGATAAATAAGAATTTGACACAATGTTGAATGATATAAAAAATAAATAAAGATAATATTGGAGCACACATATAATCCTAATGAAAATGTGAGAACACCATGTATGTGCTCATAAGTATTGATATATTTTCCCACACACTTTATCTATCACATATGATATATCTTTATGAAGTTGGATGTGAACTACAACTAATGTCTCATCTCTCTTCAATGAAAATTAGGAAAATACTTTACATCCAATCTCTTCAATATAAAAGGTAGGAATGCTTGATGGATCATTATGAGGAGGGATATCAGGCAAGGGATGCTCAAAATAATGCATGAAAAAGGAATATATATGAGATGAAGGGATCATTGATGGGGAAGGATCTATAGATGAGGGAATCACAGGTGGAGAAGGATCCATAGGTGAGGGACTCATAGGTGGAGAAGGATCTATAAGTGAGGGAAGGTCCATGGGTGAAGTATTCATAGGTGAAAGAATATGAGGTGAAGAAGGGACCATAGGAGGGGGTGTAACCATGGGAGGTGGAACCATGGGATAATAGGGGGAGCCTTATTATAGGAATGAATTGTGGGAGGAATGATAGAAGGTGAGGGAATAGTTAAGATATGACCTTTAAGGTGCTACTGAAGGATGCAATAATGATCAGCGTGATGGGTGCCATATTGGTGCCAAAGATAATACACTTCTCCATACTTAGGAATATGTTCAGGTAGTAACTTTAGGGGAGGTATTTCCTTATCTGAAGACTGAGGAATAAAATGACATAAATTATCAATTTGTTATCATAGCTTATGATAATGCATGGAGGAATGGTTATCTATACCATGGAAGTAATAGATATGACTATGAGTTGGCTTAGTAGAGTTACCCATAGGAAGAGGTGTGATAGAACAAAAAGGAGTTTGGGAAGGATCTTCAGCTCACTTGGTTGGAAATAGATCCATATAAGGTAAAGGAAGTAAACCATCACCAAGATAAGGTGGTGTGGGAAGGGACTAGACTAGGGTCAATGGAAGGAGTGATCAGATCAAAAGTAGGAATAAAATTAGCTAAATTGGGAATAAGAATGGGATCCAAAGTGGTATTTACTGAAAGAGGGGTAGGCTATATAAGAGGTCAATAGAGGGTTACATGCATCTTAGGGATAAGTAGGCTATATGACTCAGTGTACCCAGTAAAGCGGTAAGGCCCAGTCATAACATGATCCATAAGCATAGTATTATGAGGTTATTCATAAAATAGAGGTGTTCACACAATCTATAACCTATGATAAAGAGGAAAATTAGAAAATTAGGAATGATATATGATGTAATATGGGAATAATCACTAAACTATTAAAGCAAAGAGGAACAATAATAAATAATCTCAATGTCATAGACCTCAACAAGACTGCATAAGAATGGATCATCTAAGATATAACCATCATCATAATAAGGTGTATGAAGTTAAATAGTGTAGGTAAGTATGTCATTATCATCTAAAGTTGTGTTGAATGGAATGCCAATTTTTAGTCAAGACAAAAGGGATGTCATCACAAGGTGGTTTACGAGAATGAGTCTATAAAGAAGTAGGAAGATAAGAGATTAGATGAGGTGAGAGATTAGAAGTTTTAATGATTAGTTTTATCTCATTAGGATCATTTTCATTATAATCTAGGATGTTAGGGGGAATATTTGAAAATATTTAAAGATGAGAATTGTAACCTTGAGTGGAATTGTTAGGAAAGTTTAATCATTGATACACATGAAATAAAACACTGGGTAAAGGTTCAAGAGTTAGAATCTTGAAGATACCATGATATTTGAAATATTTGAAATTTCAATGGTTAGTATCACCTTGAATCCTATATATGGTTCCATTGTGAGATAATTTAATGCATTGGTAGGTGAAAGAAGCAACTAATCTCATATGATGAGTTCATGGCCTAGCAAGCAAAAAGTTATAAGAAAGAGGAAAGTTAAATATCATCACCATCACATGAATGGTGACAAGTGGGATAGTAATGGAAATAAACACATAACCTAAAGGAGGCATTTACCTTCAATAATATCCTTGACTTTTTCTACATGTGGATTCAAGATTGCATTAATAATATCTAAGGGTTTTAATAAAATCGAGAGAGGCAACATAAGTGCTAGAACCCTCACCATTCAAGGCATGATTGACTTGGATATCTCAAATTTAGACACTAATTAATATATGAGGAACATACAAATTAATCATAATATCATCATGAATAATAAAATTGATGGGAAATTTTAAGGAAAAAAAAGTATCCATTTTATTAACATAAATAGACATCTCTTCACATTGTTATAATATACTATCATTAGATCTAAATAAGGTTACTTTGTATCCTATTAGGGGAGGATGAGGTATATTCATTTCAAATAAAAGTTTCATGATATGGTTTTGATCATGTGGAGAGGTCCCCATAAACCCAAGAAATAGAATTTGTGATGGGAGATTAGTGAGTTCCATGATGGGATCCCACTCATCATAACCCATAAGAAGGTTCTTAGAAATAGGTGTATAGTATTCAAGGAAGTCCTCCAAATGAAGAGGTGAAGTAAATTTGAATTTATCTTGATAAGAGGGAGAAGTTTTAGAACAAGGTTGTAAAATATGTTGAGAAGATGAAGCAGTTGGTGCAGGTTGGTTTAGAGAATTATTAAAAGAAGCATTAATAGAGGTTGGAGTATCATTGGTGTTAGGTAAATAAGATAGATGGATGGAAAAAATATAATGAGAAGTGTTATCCAAGGGAATAATGGGAATTGGGTCATCAAATGTTATAATTTCATCTTGCCCCAACTAATTTAAGTAAGGTGGAGAAGAATCTTGGATAACAAAAAATGTGCAAGATAATAGAGGGGTGTAGATAATTTGAGGGTCAATGAAAGCAACCATCCTTCACATATTAGTAATATTAACCACATTATCTTTAGTATTTTGGTTAACAAGACTTTATACATTATTGATTGAAGGGGTGGGCTTGTCTTGGTTATCTTAGTGGTTTAAAAAAGGGTCTCTATAGATGGCCAAATAAACATTAGCTTGATTCAAATCTTGAGATTTAGTATGTGTTTCATTATCTTTAAAATCAATGTCATAGGATTTTTGGAATTTTATAATGATATAATCATGATAAAAATTAGAACCAATAACAAAATCCATAGCCAAATTATGAATCTACCTACAAGTCTCATGATAATGACCCCAACTAGTGTGAAATAACAAAACTTGTTGGGATCATACCAAGATTTCATAGGATGAGTGGGATCAATCTCTCTTGGAAGAGGCATAGGTAAACATTTTCATAATTTAGCTAAGGATAAAGGTTTTTTAATATTGATGTTATTAGGTGAATATAAATTAGGATTGGTAAACTATTAAGAAGGGGGAGATAGTTCTAAAGATTGGTTAGGAACAACAGCTTGGATAATGTGAATGGTGTCATAAGAGTCCATGAAACCATCATTGGTAGCATGACTATTCTTGTTCTTAATTAATTTACAAGTAATTATAGAAGGTTGGGGTGGCTCAAATTGATGCATAAGGAAAACTTGAAATTTTTCTTGGTCAATGGCCTCCTATAAGGTATATGGAGAGAGAGTACATACCTGATATTGTAACTTGGGAAAAAATGCATTGGTAAAGAGATGGAAAAGCTTATCATCAACCATGTTATGTTCTCTTTTATTGGAAAATGGTGTATACCTATTAATAAAATATTGGGTAGTTTCATTTTCAAGTTGTTTACAATTGACAAAATGGGCCAAGGTATTCTCAAGAAGATCACTAGTTTAGAACTCTTAGACTAAAGCATTTACTAAATATTCTAAACTAGTAATATAATGAGTTTTAAGCTGGTTATACCAATATAAAGCATCACCCATGAGATTTTTGGCTAAGATCTTGGTAGTGGAAAAGGTAATCAATTTGACCCAATCTTTATAGATATTTCCAAATGGTTTTAGATGAAGAGTAGGATCAGTTAACCCATTGTATGAAATGGTAGGGGTGATACCTCCTATATAAATATTATAAATTTGAGTGGTAAGAGGCTCATTTTGAATATTCTTAATTGTATTGTTGACAAGAGGAGGTTGAGGAATGAGATTACCATGGGTATCCTAAAGAGGAGGTGGGGGGAAATTTTGATTATACATACCCCAAGGCATTAATTGAGGGTGGGTTTGAAGATGGAGAAGGTGATTTTGCATTCTCATCATTTGATTTATATTATGATATTGACAGTTATTCATCTGATTAAGAATTTTCAAGGGTTTGATTAGTATTTTTGTCATTATTTGAAGCATAAAAGTTGGTATGAGTGGCTTGGGTACCACTATTGGTGTTGATAGGAGCTTGAGATGAACTATTAGAATGTGAGGCACTAGTGGAAAAATTCAATTGTGTGGTAAAAGATGGACTAGTGAAGGGATGAAAAGAGGAATCACTATAATCATGATTAACTTGGGTAGTAAATGATTCACTAGTGGAAGATTTGAAGAGAGTGGGTTTTAGAAGAGACTCGATAGATGTAAAACCTTCCATGTTAGTGGATATACTAGGCATGGAGGTGGAAGAAGTCAAAGAGGAATAATTCATGGTATGAGAAGGGGTCATAATAGAGTGAAGAGGTTGATAATCAAAGAAACTAGTCCCCTTAAATCCATGCAATAATGTGGGAGAAGGTGAATGCGGCTCTTCAACTTGACCACTAATCATGATATGGTAAATGGTATAAAGATTCCTTCCTTGATGTTGAAGAAATTCAGAGATAAAAAAGATAATTTTACGGGTATAATCTAATTCAAGTTAATCTTCAAGTGAGAAAATAGGATTAAGAAGTGAAGAATATTACAAAGTGAAGAGGAATGAGGAGGTAACCCATAGTTCATTGTGCAAGTGGCTATATGAACATTACTCTCATATAGGAGAGGAGCCCTACTATTCTTATGGAAGGCTCTATGAGGGTTGTTAAAACTCATCATGTCTATTGAATTCAACTCAATATTGTCTTGAAATAGGAAGTTCATGATGAAGGATGACTAAATAAGGTAAGAAAGAAGCAAAAACAAGGAAATAAGAGGTGGTATAAAAATATACATAGTTGACTGGGTCAACCTAGTATAGAAAATAGGGTTTGAAAACAATATAGAGCTGATAGGGTTGAAATAATATAAAAAATAGGGATTTAAAAATGTACAAAGTCGACAAGCTCAACCTAGTACAAGAAATAAGGGCTAAAAAAGTATATAGAGTTGATAAAATTGACCTAGTATAGTAGGCAAGGGAAAAATAGACACTCTATGAGAGATCATGTTGAATAGAATCACTATGTAATGAAACATGAAAAAAATTTCAAGTACTTTTGAAAAAAATAATGAAAGGAAATACACAATCAATTGAATTAATGAGGTCGATCCAATTAACGCACATAACACAAAACCTTGCACGAATGTTGGCTAATATAAGTTTGTGTAATACAATATACAATTAAAGAAAGGTCAATCAATCAACTTAGAAAGTAAAATCTAAATAAGTCGTCATCCTAAATATTATTATATTATTAGAGTATGATTTTATATGTGATAGGGAGTTTAGGACATTTTGGTTGAAAGGAATCTATGTTGGCAATTCAATGATCTTGGTATTAGGGCCTACACCCTCACTTTACAGATCATAGTGATAAGGATATCAGGTGCTTAGATAAAACATACCATTAACCACATGTTTATATTTGACCATAAAACTAAGTTGGCTTCCCCTTTGGTGATGAAATCCAAGTAGGTAGGCCTTGGGTAGACAATTGTTTTAATGCTTTTTAAGATTTTGTGATTTGGTAATGTGTGCATAAAAGAGAAAATAGTGAAACTAATAGGTATATTTAAAACAACCCAGGTAGACTATGTGATCTATTCTAAGCATGCAAGCAAGAAGAAATGAAAGTATGAGCTAATTACTAGCATATAAGTGTTAATTCCAAATTTGAAACATAATACAATGTCAATTTAGATGACAGTGTATGCAAAGATTATAGAATAGATTCGACATTATCATTTCTATATTATGGAAGCAAGGGTCTAAAAAATAACTACATCAATAGTTACAACCTAATTTTCTAGACAAAATACAAAATACAAAACTATGTCGATAGGGTCGACCTAGTTGACTATACAGGGGTAGTTTTAAAGACTACAAACTATGAAAAATAGAACTGTAATAAATAATAGAAATGATAGATAAGGATAAAAATTAAATTTGGTGGGTTGGAGGATGAAGATAAAAATAATATTATTGTTGAAGTACCCTGATTTATACTTGCAAATTCTACAAACTATGTCTACCGAGTCAACCTAGCTTTATAGATCTTGTTTGTTGGAAATATGTAAAATGTACTACATTGATAGGGTCAACCTAGTATGTTTTCTATAAGTCTAAAAATGTATAGAGTTGACAAAGTCAACCTAGTATGCTTATTTAGTTGTCTAAAAATGTATAGATTTAATAGGATTGACCTAGTAGGCTAATATATATGTCTAAAAATATACAAGGTCGATTGAGTTGACCTAGTACGCTGATCTAGATGTCTGAAAATGTATAGGGTTGAATGGGTGGACCTAGTAGTCTGAACTAGGAGTTTGAAATAGAATTTTGAAAAACTTGCATAAATATAACATAGTTGTATTGATGTAACTATGTTGTTAGAACTACCCATAGAAGTTAAAATTGAATCAACACTATTGACCTAATATCACATATATATATAAATAAAATGATGAAAATTGTGAAATAAAACCTGCAAGGGTTAGATTCACATTAGGTTCACTAGAATGTATGGAATTAAAAAAACATCATGTCTATAAATCAATCCTAACTCAAGAAAGATAGATCATACCATACACATCCAATTGGGGACACATTAGATAGTTGATAACATAGCTAATATGGGGATCCATTAGACTCGATTAAGGGATATCTTACCATGATACACTATGATATGGAGGATTCCAAAGCCTTTAGTCAAGCATAATCATGTAATAACCCTAAGGGATTCCTATGTTTTGTTATTTCACTAAGGTAATAACAATTAAAACATATAACCTAGTGCTCACCAAAGCTTTTGGCACAAATTAGGGATTAGAAATAATAAAATTAAATATGCATAAGATATATATACTCACTTAAATGTATATTGAATCCTAATGCATGAAAGAAAAGTAAAAATACATATCTATCTACTCTTAAAAAGAAGGAATAAAGTTATGAATACTTACCTTTAAAGATGAACCTTTCAAGCCTCAATCTCTCCATTGGCCAAGGTGCTTCACAAGAGGTGTTTGTGGTATGTAAATATGATAAATAAAAATTAGCTCTAGGTTACATAACCTATCAATGCATCCAAATTAATTCTCCATAAGATAATATCCATATCTCTAAAGAAAGTATGAAACCCTAAGTTTACTCCTCTAGCAGAAGGGTGGATAAGCAAATGTGAAAAAACTTTTACTTCTCCTTCTCTTCTCTAAATAATGGTGAAATGAACTTGTATATATAGGTATATTTAACCCAAATCCCTTCAAAAAATTTTGACTGATAGGGTAGACCCAATCAACCTAGCATAGTTCCAGACAATAATTCACTAGGTCATGGGCTAGGTTGGCCAAGATTTGACCTAGAACCTATGTAAATTTTATTCAAAATTGTACAGGTTTGACCCAATAGACCTAGTATAGGAAACTAAGGCTTAAAAATATATAGGGTTGAGAGGGTCAACCTAATATAGTGAACAGTTGAAAGGGGGTTAAGGTTAGGAAAAGGGAGATAAAAGGTGAAAAATGACTAGAGAGTGTGCAAGAGTGAATAAAAAGCTTAGGGTAATGGTTTTTTAGGAGACAAGTGTGTAGATAACAAGTGGAAAAAGAGATAAAAATCCTATAAAGCACTAGTGGTTTTCCCACTCCTTTCTTGATGCACCCATTAAGGCATGCACTCAAAGAGATTAGAACTCGATGGATTTTTGTAAGATACAAAGTGTTACTAAGTGATAAAAGTTTGAAAATATTATGTGCATATAGTATCAACTACCCTAATTTTTTACTAAATTAGCCATAACCTATGGAATCAACCATGTTTAACCTCTAAACTGCATTAGACACATACTAAATGTAATGTCCCCAAATTTATAATAAAGTGGTTTAATTAATTAATATGGAAATAAATAAAATAGATTAATAAAATAAATTTGACTTCTTCTAGAAGTCTCCTGGAAGCCTTTAAAAGAAGGGGAAGGCAAAGCATTTGCATTATCTATTATCTAATATCTTCTTTTACAAAAATTATTCTGAGAAGCTTGAATCAGTGATTCAGCTGGAAATCTCTGAGGACGAAACCCTTCAGTAGATTGGCAAAGAGTTGGACGAAACCCCAGCGCTTTGTCGGAGGTGGATTCGAGACGGAATCCAAATTGTGCAGATTGGTCAGATCGGGAGCTTCAGAGGCCATTCACAGAGTATACCAGGGTTCAGCCTATGCAAACGGGTTCCAGGTACTTATTCATTGTTTAGTTTCCAGATTTATATATTTTATTTGCATATTGGGTTCAGGTATGGAATCTGTACGGATAGACAGATCGGCACCAGGCCGTACCAGCAGGGTCAGAGAAAGGAAAGGGCACAGTTCAGCCGCAGGGTTACACAGAGACCAGCATCAGCATATAGACCGACATCGGCCGATTATCTACCGACGCTGGCAGTCAGACAGTCACAGGCAGGCAGAGGTAGCCCTCAGACAACTGACGACGGCAGGGTAGCGACCGACGTCGGCATCATCAGCGACCGACGTCGGCGACTATGTTTTCTGGACACAGCAGGCCGAGAACACGCAATCCCAAGTTTTTATTTCCAATTTTGTAGTTGTTATAATAATTGGGTTTTGAGACCAATCTGTAATAATTTTATAACATCTGGGCTATAGTATCAGTTACATTCGGTTTTATATCTTTGTCCAATTGATTGAATGCTGTAACTAGTGGAAATCAATTTTATTTGCTTTCAATCCTAGTTTGGGATCTTTCAGTGGTATCAGAGCCATGTTCCTGCCAGCCTGTGAGGTTTTGTGTTGTGGAATTCCTAGTGAAACTATTTTGTTATCAGATTGTTTCACAATGGGAAAACTCTACAAGATGTTTGGGCTTACACCACCCAACATCCCTCCAAAAGATAAATCTAATGAAGAGATAGAAATGATGAAAACTCTCATCACTACTCAGCCCCTGATTATTCAAGCCTTAGACCGATTACAGTATTCCTTGGAGCGGTTGGAGGTGAATAGACACAGAGGCAGCCAGAGCAGATCAGTATCTGTGGTGGGAAGTCAGCATAGATACCAGTCTTCTATTGCAGCCTCTTTGGATGGGCAAGAATCATGTGTTGTGAAAGTTGATCCTGTGATTAGTGGAGCAGCCACTAATATTTTGAATACACATGATGAAGAAGATAGCTTACAGTGGCATGATGTCATCACTAATTGTTTTGAGGACAGCAACATTATATCCCCTCATTCTGGCGACATAGGAGCTTGTGATCATGAGAAAGCCAATGATATGATATCACCCATTGAGGGCAGCCCTACACCATTTGGTAGACATGTAGATATCCAGGATGAGAGGAATGATTTTGTATATTTTGGCAGTGAAGAGGTAAATAAGTCCAAAAAACTTAATGAAGAATGGTTACAAAAAGCCAAAGAGGCTAGATTAGTGGCTGCCAATGCGAGAAAACATCTTCAGAACCTGGAGAGACAAAAAGGAGTCACAATAGGATCATCTTGTGACGGTTTACAACGAGATCTACAAGGGTTGCAGTTTTAGTCAGAGGAGGTACCCGACACTGATATTGAAGGTAGCATGGAGAGTGTTGAGCAGGTACAGGCACAGTTGGAGTTAGAATTCATTTCTGAGGGAAAGAAGACTATCTTGAGGGCAGCGCTAGATGGCAGATCTAAGGAGGTATCATCTTGCAGGATGGAGACTCATTTTATGAGTGATGAAGTAAATGATTCTATCACATTTTCACTCCCAATTATGAGTCATCATCCCTATGGGGAATTGGGGAGTTTGATAATCAGAGTAGCGCAGCGGCCTTTGGCGAAGTCTAAGGTATGTGATGGTAAGTTTGCTAATTACATATTGAGAATTATCACACTACTTTTTAGGAGAAATAAGGAGAATGTATTCACAGATATTTTGTAGCATAGTGTTACAGATAGTAGAGTTTGCAGATTTTTGAGAATGATATGGGATCCTGGAAGTGGTGTTGGTTATTAGGGGTGAATTGCTTGAGGACAAGCAATCTCCAGGAAGGGAGGACTGTAATGTCCCCAAATTTATAATAAAGTGGTTTAATTAATTAATATGGAAATAAATAAAATAGATTAATAAAATAAATTTGACTTCTTCTAGAAGTCTCCTGGAAGCCTTTAAAAGAAGGGGAAGGCAAAGCATTTGCATTATCTATTATCTAATATCTTCTTTTACAAAAATTATTCTGAGAAGCTTGAATCAGTGATTCAGCTGGAAATCTCTGAGGATGAAACCCTTCAGTAGATTGGCGAAGAGTTGGACAAAACCCCAGTGCTTTGTCGGAGGTGGATTCGAGACGGAATCCAGATTGTGCAGATTGGTCAGATCGGGAGCTTCAGAGGCCATTCACAGAGTATACCAGGGTTCAGCCTATGTAAATGGGTTCCAGGTACTTATTCATTGTTTAGTTTCCAGATTTATATATTTTATTTGCATATTGGGTTCGGGTACGGAATCCATATGGATAGACAGATCGGCACCAGGCCGTACCAGCAGGGTCAGAGAAAGGAAAGGGCACAGTTCGGCCGCAGGGTTACACAGAGACCGGCATCGACATATAGACCGACATCGGCCAATTATCTACCGACGCCGGCAGTCAGACAGTCACAGGCAGGCAGAGGTAGCCCTCAGACAACCGACGACGGCAGGGTAGCGACCGACGTCGGCATCATCAGCGACCGACGTCAGCGACTATGTTTTCTGGACACAACAGGCCGAGAACACGCAATCCCAAGTTTTTATTTCCAATTTTGTAGTTGTTATAATAATTGGGTTTCGAGACCAATCTATAATAATTTTATAACATCTGGGCTATAGTATCAGTTACATTCGGTTTTATATCTTTGTCCAATTGATTGAATGCTGTAACTAGTGGAAATCAATTTTATTTGCTTTCAATCCTAGTTTGGGATCTTTCACTAAACTACACCAATCATTTATATCTCCATAATGCTTCTATCCATATCTTATGATATCATCTAGATATCTATTTTTTATTACATGAGCAATACCATTTGGTATCAACTATCACTTCACCTAATTTCATTGAAAATAACCTATTATTCCCATCATAAACTATATGGGCTTGATTGATATAGTTTTTTGAGGGTGGTGATCTATTTCCCTAACACTAATAAATTCCCTTTGTCCTAGTTTTTAATTATTATCAACTACCTTTTATCTAACATAAATTTAGATTCATTTTGATGTTTGTTTTGGAAAATTGCATTACATGGATTTTTCTCGATGTCTAGATTCCCCATTCTAGTTGATTTTTACCAAAAATGATAAAAAAATACAATAAATATACCACCTACCTATAGAGATCTAACTGTAGCTACAATGTGTCCTATAGCACATCTACATCCACATTTACAAGCCATAGTATATAAAAACAATAAATTTGGATACACATAGCTCTAGGTTTTCAAAAAATAACAAATACAAAAAATGATAATTTTTAACCTATTTATAATAAAAAATTAAAAATTTGAAGATTTCAGTTATTTATCATAATATTTCATGATTTTCCCATATGTTTTTTTCATAGGTCATTTTCACAAACTAAAAGAAGTCTTAAAACCCTGGTGAGATATACAATATTTAGGTGCTAACATAATTTTTTTTAAATATTATATTTTAGCTCATTTTTTAGGTTCGCCTCTTGTTATTTTTTATGGGTGTATTATATCACCTATGAAACACATAGAATTATCTGTAATTATTAATTCAAGATAAGGTACATATTTTTATTTTATTTCCTTTCAATTCTTTTATCATTTCTTTTTAGTTGTGCTCTTTTATGTTGCCATGTTTCTTCCCCAAAGCACCATCGTATATTACACTATGTAAAAAAGTGATGATATTAAAGTGGGGCATATATATGCACATAGTATTTTTCACTTTATCATTTAATCATTATTTCTCTTGTAGAAACATGTTGACACATGAATCTCCCCAAATTAGGAATGGGGTGGGAATGGCTCATGATAATTTATGAGAGATGTTGGAATTATATCATATTACACCATCACTACTATTAGTCTAACCTCCTTAAATTTTATATACATGTATCCCTTGTATCTACTTATTATCCATATGTTATTGCTTCCATATATTGTAGGTAGTGGTGATAATTACAATCAAATCCTAAATTAAACTTGGTATGGTGGCATACATGATCTGACAGATGGACTCTAAAAAGGCAACCATTTGGTTTATTGATAGTGCTTGTTCATTAAATTTTCAACTTGGTGTATATTTAATTTGGTAAGATGTTAGAACTATATTTTAAATGCTAGTCTCTCTTGAATTTTTTGGTCCTAATCACTATGTAGTTAAAACACACATGTATAAGGGAAATGGAAGGAATCAAAATCACACTTGGATGGAATGGAAATTGCATGAAAAGGAAATCATTTTTTTTGGGAAGATCCCTACATCAAATGATTTGAATGTACATAAATTAAATAATGTTTATACATATATTAAATCATATACATAACATACTTAATAAGAAATAATAAATACATACATAAAAAAATACATAAGTATAACTAATTCTATTAGACAAGAAACAAGACTAATAGATCCATGTGTGAGTGAACCTTACCTCATTTAGACTCGATATTGAATTCCCTCCTCTACTATAGGTGAGTTACTTATTCAAATTAACTTTATTTCATAACGTTTATGTTATATGATGTTATAGGAATATAATAACTGCTCCGTCTATAACTTATGTATAATGAAACAACTCTTCAACTCCTAACTTATTCTAACTCTTTCTAACTATTTTTCAACATGAAATCTTCACCTTATATAGTGTATATGGTTCCTTATCAAATATTACCTAAAATATATTTGTTACAACTGAAGATATATGGTTTTCCCAAATTAAAAAGATGTAATAATACAAATAGTTGAGTATTTTATTGAAAAAATAAAAGAACTGAAAAGAAAAAGGAATATTAAAGTTTTTCATCCCTTGATTCACATAATCAAATCATCTCCTTAAATAATGGGATACATTTAGTTCCATTTGTGCACCAAATATCACAACTAATAATGTGCATCTATAGTAGTGGCTATGGGTGAGCATAATTTAGTTGTTTTAAGTGTGCATAGTCAATGGTTATAGGTGGCTTTTAGTTATTGTGGGTGTCATATATTCAATGGATACATGCCATTAAAAAATACATAGATCCTTATCCTCTTATGGTTATGAGTGTATTAAACATACTTATTAGTAAATTTACATATAAACCATTAAACTATAATATTCCTTCTAGAAACCATTAACATATATCATAAAAATAAACATATGCAATATGTATAAAGATATGGGTCAGTGATATAACAATGGAAAAAACATAAGGGGTTTATATGATAAAAATATGTGAGATGAGTGTCATCTCTTGGCATTATTAATTTTATTGACCAATATCATCTATTTTATGTTTTTATCTTTCATGTACTATGTGGTCTAACCTGATACATTTCTAAATCTATCATCTAACATTTGTACTATATTGGCTATGACAATACCATAATATACCGTTTGATATGTTCTAATTATATTAGTATGTTTAATAAAATAAAATTATCATTTAGGTTTGGTTTTAGGTATTTGGATTGTATATATATGATCCATTTTTCATTCTTAACATATTATATCACATTTACACATTCTGATTCTACTCATATTTACTCCTTATGGAATTACTTTTGAGAGTTATTGGTTTATAACCTTATCATGGAGATATTGTTTTATAGTGTCATTGAATATAAATATGAGTGATTGGTAATTACTAAATAAGGACATATATATCTTCATCCAACCATTTTAGGTCTTTGACATACAACATTATCTTGAAAAGCTCCATTTGAGCCAAGGGAGATATTGAAGTATCGATGGGCCTACTCCTAAGGTAAGTATTTCTAATCCTACACTCTTTACATTATTTACTTAATATATCATACACTATTTTTTTATTGCATTGTGGGTCTATGTGTGTCTATCCTTTTTTATGATCTTCCCTATATCGAAATATTTGGTATAGTCATAGGATTTCTTAGACTTGCCATTAATCACTTGAGGTTGCATAGAGTCCTATTTGGTTTATCATTTCACTTTACACCTTTATAACCATAAAAATTATCATTTAATTTAATTTTTACCTTTTCAAAACCATTTATTTTACTTGCATACTTATAAAAATAATTTTCATTAATTTATCTTTGGTGACATCTAGTGAGAATTATATCCTTGTGTTATAAGCTTAGGATTTATAACCCTTTCCTCTTGACATTTTAATTTTAGGTTAACCTTTTTAAGAAATATGAATATTATCAGTTATTACTCAATCATACAAGTATATGAAATCTCTATTCAATTAATCTTAATAAATTACTAGTCTATTGAGATAAACAAGATAGTTGTAGGTCTTCCTAAAATATTAATTAAAACTCCATCACTATATCTATTCTTGTAATACCATTAAATTGAATCTATAAGTGAATTGTAATGTAAAAATTCCTGATGGAAAATATTGAAATACCTTATTTTGAATTGTGGTGCTTATAAATTTATGTTGATAGCATGGTTCCTTGTATTTAAGATAACTCACATCATGTTCATATTCCTTCTTAAATATAATTCAATCATTTTTTCATGCATAATAATTGGCTTAGATAACCCCTAAATATTATTGTATTAGGGATATTTTTAGATTAGGTTATTTACCTTAGCTCATGTTCACCTAAGTATTTTACTATTCCCACTAATTTATGTGTGGATATCTCATTTTAGATATTATGAGATATTACATATTTATGTCTTAGATATTATGAAGATAATTTTTAATTGTTTCTATTCTTTATAGATAGTTATCTCTTAGTCTTAGGTTTGACCTCTAGCTTTAACTCTTAAGTATGTTTGATATCTATCTTGATATATTAGTTAGAATTGATCACTTAGCTTGATATTTTAGTTAGTATTTGTCTTCCTTCCTTATATATTCAAGTCTCATTCATTGTATTTGTATGGAATCTATGAAAATGGAGATCTAAATGGAATCTTTAGAGATATAAAGGATTTATCATTGTATGCTATATTTGTGTATAATATACTGATATATTATTTGATCAATGCATAAATGGATTTTATTGTGCTAATTTTTTATGGATTTGACTCTATGTGAGAGTTTTATAAACTCTTTCATGGTATCAGAGCAGTTTCCAACAACCATTACTCATCTCCTTAGCTTCTCCTTACTCAACATCTATTTTTGGAGGAATTTATTTTTTATGTTTTTTATTTTAAGTAAATTTTGAAGATTGAAAGAGTAAATAAAATCTAACCAATTCACCTATATTATATTATAAATACATAGTCACCTCCAATTTCATTCCATTTGAATCTTAGAGGCAAGATCTATAGTTTTTTTGCAAACCCATTTTTGGTTTAAAAATGATTATTTTTTTATTATGGGCAAAATGTAGATGCTATCTTAGAAATTTATTTGGGTTTTGTGAGACTTATTTTATAGTTTGCATAAAACTTTGAAATATTTAATTTCATTAAGAATTTCAAAAGTTATCATAGTTATATTGAGCAGTACTATTCTAAAAAAATGTGACTTTTCTTTATTTATTTGTTATAAAATTGTAAACAATAACTCAAAAAAAAATTTTGAGTTTTGTGCACCTTATTTACAAATTTTAAAACATTTTGATATTTTGAATTTTATTGATAATTGAAAATGTTATTGTAGTTTTACTAATCAATACTATTCACAAAAAACTTCTTGTGGGGAGATTTTTTTTAAATAGATTTTTTTATTGTTTTTTTTTAAATAATATCTTTGGATGATTTTTTTATTGTATTTTATTAAAAATAAAGTTTTGTATTTGGATGACATAAGGATATATTGCATTTGTTTATTTTTTGGCAATGCATCTTTTTTTTTTGATATCATTGAAAGAGTTTAGAAAAATCTTACCCAGGGTCAAATCCATAAACCATTACTACAATAAAAGTGATTTATATATTTCTCAAATAATATCTCAATATATTATACACAAATAGATCATATAAAGATAAATTCTCTATATATCCAAATCTTTGATCCAAGATTCCATCTCTATAGCTTTCATGCAAATACAATGAATGAGCCTTGCATATATAGGTAAGGAAGATTAATCCTAACTAAGAGATCAAGATAACTAATCAATAATAACGAAGAAATCAATATAATTAACTAATCATAACTAAGAGATCAAGATAGATATCAAACCTAGGACTAAGAGGTAACTAAATATAAATGACATAAATAATTAGAAATTATCCTTATAATATCTCAGAAATAAATATGTAATATCTCATATTATCTAAAATGAAATATCCATATATAAATGAGTGGGTATAATAAAATACCCGTGTGAACATGAGCTAAGGCAAATAACCTACTCTAAAAAAATACCTCAAGCAAAGTTAGGGGCCAAAAATAGAGTGGCATATCCACGATATGAGTCCTAGAAATAAATCTTGATTAGGTACTCATGTATAATATATCCATAAAAAAATATTTCATAAAGTAGAGAAATGGAGAAAACTTGTATGAAAATAAAACAACCACCCCTAAAGAGATAAATGAAGGAAATGGGTCCTAAAAATAAGGCATGATGAGGTAACTATAAAAAAAATGTAGTGTGAATACAAGTGTCCCGATGAATACCAATCCATCTTGCCATAATACATGGATGTCAAGTTGGTATAACTACCACATCAAAGTAGAAATAGTGTTGAATATGAGGATCACTGAATATGAATACTACAATATAGAATATTGGGTATAATGATGAACCCAAGGAAGAAATACATGAACACATTCTCTCAATGATAAACTTGAAGAAGATGATAATGAAAGTATCTAAATAAGTGGAATAAAAATAGTGAGAAGTGAACACAAAGACTGGTGGGGATGCCATACCAGTGTCACTATACAAATGTTCACCAATAATTCCATTGAGATATAACAATCCTTATATGGGTTCTAGCAAACAAAGTGCTTGAATAAGTACACATGTACAAAGAAGAAATTTAGAAAAGTAGATATATATCTCAAGAATATGGCTCTAGTGGTGATGCAAGAGACTAACAAATAAAATAGTAAATGGTGCACAAACTAAGGTACACACATGTGAAGCTATACTAAGTTATAAAAGCAATCCCCCATGCTACATTATAATTTAGTGTAAGTACAATATATCCCATACACAAAAATGCTAAATTAAAATAAGGAAGACATTGTATACACTAGAATAAATCCAAACAATGAGACTATCAATTGATCAAAAAAGTCATCAAATATCATGAGATTTGATATAAAAATAAGAGATCAAGGTGGGCCAAAAATACAAGTGGCATAAAAACCATACTCAAACAATGCAAGACATCAGGCTCTATTAAAAATACATCTAAAAGTGTATAGATAAATGAGCATGAGTGTAATGAAGTGTTTTTGTGAGGGGATATGAATAACGGAGAAATCATGTTGGTAAAATTCTCACAAAGAATGATGATGTCACCACAAGTGATTTGAATTCCATCCCAAATCAAATAGGAATGGTGGATGAAGATGCCTACATAGGAGTGGATGAAAAAAAACACAACAATAAAATGCAAATTAATATGCAAAGGGATGTTATAATTAAATGAAAATTCATCCATTATTATAATCAAGATGGAAAAATCAATGAAGGAGAAATTTTTTATGCTTTTGAAGGTGTTTGGCCACCTGTCAAACTGGGTCTCACCCTCTAGTCTTCAAAAAACAAGATAAAATAAGCTATGTGGCTAAGCAATAAATAAATAAAATATATCTTTGTGTCTCCCAAATAAAAATATATATTTATAAAAAAGTAACCAAAAAATATCCAAGGATATTGTTTTATAAAAAAATAATAAAATTTTCATTAAAAAAAACTCCACATAAGAATTTATCAATAATACTGATTAGTAAAACTACAAATTTTTCAATTTTTAATGAAATTAAAAATTTCAAATGTCTTAAAATGCTGAAAATAAGGTACACAACACTTATAAATTGTTTTGAGTAATTATTTACAGTTTTGTCAAAAATAAATAAAAAAAAGTCATATTTTTTAGAATAATATTACTTAGTAAAACTATAATAACTTTTTAAAATTTTGTTAATATTTTAAATTTCAAAATGTTATAAAAATTAGAAAACATGGTGCACAAAACCCAGACAATTTTTGGAAACATCGTATATAATTTTATTACAAACAAAAAAAGAACAATCATTTTTAACCAAAAATAGATTTGAAAAAAAACCTATAGATCTTGCATTTGAGATCTAAATGGAATGAAATTATAGGTGATTATGTCTTTATCTAATAATATGGATGCATTGGTGAGCTTCAATTTACTTCTTCAATCTATAATATTTACCTATAATAGAAAAACATAAAAAATAAAGTCATCCAAAAATAGATGTTGAGCAAGGAGAAGCTAATGAGATAAGTAATGGTTGTTGAAGACCACTATGATACCATGAAAGAGTCTAAAAAACTCTCACCCAGAGTCAAATCCATAAAAAAATTATCACAATAAAATCCATTGATGCATTGCTCAAATAATATCTCAATATATTATACATAAATAGAACATACATTGATAAATCTTCTGTATCTCTAATGCTTCCATCTAGAGTTCCATCTCCATATCTTCCATGTAAATACAATGAATGAGCCTTACATATATGGGTAAGGAAGATCAATCTTAACTAAAATATCAAGCTTGGTGATCAATTCTAACTAGGAAATCAAGCTAGAGATCAAACCTAGGACTAAGAGATAACTATCCATAAATAATATAAATAACTATAAATTATCCACATAATATATAAGATATAAATATGTAATATTTCATAATATATTAAATAACTAAAATAAAATATCCACACATAAGTGGATGTGAATAAATAAATACCTAGGTGAACATGAGCTAAGGTAAATAACCTACTCTACTAGAGATATTATTTAACCTTAATGAAGTATTGACACTAATGTTTTATCAACCAAACCTTTCCGTTATGTCCATTAATTATAATATAACACCCATTAATGATGTTTTGGGTTGTCTTAGCATAAACATATGCTTTCGAAAAAAAATCAAAGAAATTATCTCATATTCAATTTACTCAAGATTATCATCCGTATTTGGTTGATATTCATGATGAACTTTACCAACTTTATTGTGCACATCATTATTTTTTATTTGATTGGGTAAAATGCAATTGAAATTAGAGCTATGAACTAGTGAGGTGAGGGTTTTGACAACTAGACCCACATATAGGTACAACAAAGAGGGTAACAAAGGATACCCCTAACAACAAAGTATAGAGAAGAGGGTTTTAAGCATCACCCAACCTTTAAAAAGTGAAGTAAAGGTACCGACAACCTTGGCAAGACTAAAGAACATGGGGATTTTAAGGGTTCCCATAATTAGGGGTTTTAACGATCCCATAACCTAAAGTACATAAAGATGTTACTAAATAGTGAATCTCAAAGGGATATTTCCCTTCATCATGTCTTCTTTGAGGGTAATAAAAACCAAAATATCCATTAGAGAATGAGATCTTCTACCACTAGGGTTTTCTGCATAGCCTCCATATAAAAGAGTTATAATGGGTGGGTCTATATTCCTATTAGGATTCATAGCCTATTCAAATCATAAAAAAGGAGTTTTTAGGCTCTCATAACCACTAACAAGAGAATTAAAGGTACAAATGACATTGGAAAAATAAGGGAGATTTGAGGCTCCTATAACCTAGCAAAACATAATAAGAAACAAACTACAAAATATAAGTTCAACTAGAAAAGGAAGACTTTTACCTTGTGGGTCTTCTATATAGCCACTACACAAATGAATCATAACAAGTGGGATTATCTTCTAATTTAAAAACATAACCTTTATGAATCATATCAAGGGGGTTTTAAGGTTTTTCAACCGTTAAACATAAAAAGATGAAATAAAATAGTGAATCTCAAAGGGCAGACCCCCTTTATCATGTCATTCATAAGAACACTACCAGATAGAAGACCATCCAAAAAATAAGGTCTTATACCATCTAGGTCTTCTACCCAACCTCCACACTACCAAAAATGGATGAATAAAATAATATCCCTAAAAAAGGCTTCATCCATAACCAATCCAATTTTGTAAGATTTCGTAACTTGGTGAGACCAATGATGGGCTCCTCTAACATCTAATCTTAAACTATATAAGGAGGCCACCAAAAAATATGGTCCTCCTAAACCCAGAAAAAGGCCTTACATAGACTTTACTACACCTAAAAATTGGCATTCCATAGAAATTAATGCTTTGAGATAGAACAAAACACCAATAGTGTTAGGATGAGGTAAATGGATTATTCTATTGTCCAGGCGATCAAATAAGTTTAAAACATGGTTTCCTCTAATAACCATGCCATTTAATATAAAAAGGGAGTGGATTATAATAACACCCATCTTTCCCAAAAATATAATATTAGGGTGGGATCCTCCATCTTCCATGCCAATGAATGACCATAGATAAACCAAATTACTTACAATGCTCAGGTGAGATAAATGGATTTTTCCATTACCCCAACCATCAAAAGGGGTTAAATAATGGACTCCTTCAATATCCACACCACTCAAATAACCAAGGGAGTGGGTCCCTATAATATCCAACTTACCCTAATAAAATATTCCGGGGTGGGATCCTACATCATCCACCCCATAAAAGGACCACAAAAGAAAACTGAGTAGTGTTCTAGTTTACTAGATCAAAATAAAATTTAGACTACTAAAGGTATTTTGTTCCTTCCTCTCTCAATACTTTTTTGGGACTAGGATATCCTAACATAAACCCTAGGTAGATTCAATTCCTAACTAAGTATGAGATCTTTAATAAACCCAATAGGTGATATGAGAAACTTTTGCTCTAATTTTCTTTTTCAAATTATACCCAAAAGCTCCCTTCCACTAGACTATAAAATTGATTCTTTCCCATCCAGCTTACCATTCAATATTTATGGAGATGTCATTGATGGCATGCATAACCCCTAATACACTTAGATCTAGGTCATATTCATCTCCTCCTCACCCTTGTTTTCCTTCTCTCTCACATCCTATTGGAATAAGTCTCCTTGCACTCCTACTCCCATCCATGTCAAAATAAGAGTTCTAGTTTTCCCATTCAAATTAGAATTTAAAATGCTAAAGGTCTTCTGCACTGAGACTCTCCCACATATTTTTCATGATCATTATCATCTTTATGATCATGATCATCATGATAATTTTAAAATAAATTGTCTACCATATTTTGAAGTCCAACACCCTCTTTTTCTATTGAAACATATTCAATAGAAATTTTATGATATTTTATTTATTTCTTCTAGCAGTCCAATATTTTTTAAATAAATTATTTTAAGAACATATTTATTATTCCTTTTTAATCCATTAATATGTATTTCATATTTATTATGAAACTTAGGGAATATGTACTTTTTTTTTGTTGGTCAAATCCAAGTTGGACCTCAAAATCACTATATGAACATGAATATCATATACTTGTATATTAACATAATATTGGTATAATATCCTTAGTCATACACATTAATCACCTACCATCTTGTATATTATAAATGAAAAATTTAATTATAATGGAATATCTAAATGCAATAAATGTGAAGATGAAAACATATTTGATATAAATGCATCACCTTCCAAAACTACAAGTTATACATCCTTGTGTACAATAATTATATAATTTGACTAGTCCACTTGCATGCATGCCATTGGATAGTGTTTGTTCCTACTTGTTATGAGCTTCACCATTTTATCTTATGAAATTATATCTCACACACACACACACACACACACACACACACACACACACACACACACACACACACACACACACATATATATATATATATACATATATATATACACATATATATACATATATATATATATATACATAGATATATGTATATATATGTATGTATATATATGTATATATATATATGCATATATATATATATATATATATATATGTATATATGTATATATATATATATATATATATATGTATATATATATATATGTATATGTATATATATATATATGTATGTGTGTGTGTATATATATATATATATATAAACACATTTTGGTGGTATTTATTTTTCATCATATACTAGTTTTAATTCTGCTTGATTGACTACTCATTCTTTTTATCTTTATGACATTGCACCATTTTTTGCCACTTGGATTTTATTATTGACTTTGGATTCTTCTTCCTAGGAATTTTATTTTCAATGTTTTTCTTGTCTATTTTCACTTTGTGTGTCCTTTTTCTAAGTTTTATTTTCCTTGTTTGGTTTTCGTATGTATTTAGAACTTTTATTTGAAATGATTCATATGGTATATATTTTTTCATAGATTTTTTATGATACACATTATACGTATGATTTAAATGCTCACACATTTTTATTAGGGGAATCATAACTGAACATTATTTTCTCAACTATTATATATTATATTGACAAGGTCATGAATACACTCCCCATGCCATGGGTCATACTTATATGTATTGGAAAATCATACCTAATATTTTACCATATTTTTAATTTATTCTAACCCTAATAAGATAGAAACTAATATATCTAATTCATATTCTTAAGATATAAATTAAAGTAAAAATTAGAATGTAAAATATTGAAACTTATATTGAACTCTAACTTTCTAAATATATAAGTTAATAAAGAGGATAATATATTTAGTGTTATTATGTTCTATGAAAGACTAATATTGTATAAAGGTGGTAGGGCAAATAAGAAAGTAGATTATGAGTCGCTCATATCATGATCTAGATTTTTGGGCTTGCATGGACATTACTATTAGCCTCAATTCATTACTAAATAGTTATATGTTATAATTTTGATAGTTTTATCTCTATATTTTTTTTTCATATTTTTTATATATGTATGTGTGGCTACTTGTCTTTCAGCTTTGTGTGCAATCCTGAGGTCTAATGATGTGAATTACTCAACAAAAAAATATATTTTTCACTTAAAACCATAGGACCACTTAAAATTTTATATTTAAATAAATAAAATGGGATTAAAGGTAGTTTGAGATAACCCCAAACACTCCCCATTAAATGGTTGAGCATATACTACATATCTAATAATTTGAAGAGGAAAGTCAAACCACATGTATTTATCTTTCTTAGATGAATGTGTGTAATAGTTATTGTTCAATGTATGAATCCTATAATATATCCCTAAATACTATGTAATTATAAATTTTGTCTTAGCTCTTGAGTGTTACAAAATTTTCTAAGGTCTACTAGTGACTGATTGGTAAATAAGGAAGAATAGGGTAGTCTTATTGAATGTGCATGTATTTGTGTATGTTTGGTAAATGATTGATAGATACATTCTAGATGACTAATATAGTTATACCTATTTTATATTTATAAAAGACATGTCAAATGTGTGAACCAAACCATAAGAATGGTTTGATTATAACATATGACCATTTCTTAGCATAGGAAAAAAGTGTCAGACTCAGACACTATCATCGTTTATTATATTCTAAGTTTGACATTAATTTAAAATATATAGGAATTCTTATCTGATGATCTATATATGTTTGAATATGATAATTAAATATTATAACATAGACTATGGTATTTATTGTACAAGACTTAGAGAAACTTGGGAAGGTTAGATCCATAAAAAGCATGAGGATGTGAGGGAATGATGAATGAGTGTATTTTATGTATGTAAAAGTCATTTAGGATTAATATAAGTAAAAATTAACATTTCCCAAAGTATCAGAAAACTATATTTTTGTATCTAAAAATGCATCCATTTTATTCTAGTTATGAGATGCAATACAAATACTAGAGTAAAAGAATAAAGATATGTACCTAAGTATGTACAACACACTTTTATCTTTAGGAGATTCTCTAAATATGTAACATACTCTAAAAATAACCTAGAATGCAACTATAGTATTAAATGTCTATAAAATGAAATTTGAAAAAGTATATATTGAAAGTTTAAATTAAGAGAGAAAATAGTACAAGTGTATGTGGGTGAATCATGTTTTCTTATAAATTGTTGGAGATGATACTTCCTTGTTCAATAATTATATAATGTTTACTCTTAATAAATTTTTTGGATAATTAGTGGTGATCAATCCCCAATTTTGTATACCTAAGTATAGACCATGGCTTTGGAGGTAAAAATACCTCAACCCTTATTATAAAAATAAAGGGAGTGGTGTCAAGGCTATTGAGCATCACATACATGTCAACCACAATAACCCATGTAACTAATATTGAGATAATATTTTATCTATAGATTATATTTATGAATTATATGGTACCTCAATCTTTTACATTTGTAAAACTCAAACCTTGTTTATTCCTATCAATTTTGGACCTTTACCACTTTAAGAATTATTTAGTCTACTCTATCATGTGCACCTTGTCCTATATCTTAGTATAAATAATATTATATTGATGATGTAGAACTTTTATCTTGACCAAATGATTAAAATATGCTTATCTTATGCCTGTACAAGTTTTGAACCTATAACTATTTTATAACTTCTAGGACGCAAGTGTTAATCCTAAACCCTATGTTAATACTAGTGTCCTACCCTAACGCACATTTCCAGTTACCTAAACTCATCTAATTTATAAATGAAACATGTTAATGGTTAGTATAAGTTATTTAATGTTATCTATCTAAGAGAATTGGTATACATATAATTTCAATCCTCATGTAAAAGAACCTAGTACAGACCAAGGTAAGTTATCAAATAATTCAATCAAACAATAGATAAAGGAAATATTCCTTATTTACTCCTATTTTCATATAAATCATAGGGTTATAACATACATATTTTTGAATTATTTAAGTATAATCCTAAGAGAACAAATTTCCAAGTTACAATCTAGGTTAGTGTTGTACTTGTTTTCCACATATTACATGATTCACACATAAACCAACATGTAGGGGAAAAATACATAAGTTTGAGGCCCTCTTTAGAGTAGTGGTATGTAGGAATCACCCATTGACAAAGGTTATTTTGGTTTAGATAAAAATTGTGATCCCATTAAGCCTTTTTTCTTAAGGTTGCTATGAAGGTGAAGAACTAAGGTTTTACCATTTCATGAGGAGCGATAATCCATGACCTAGATCTGAATACACCAGAGCAAAGGTGAAGATAAGCTAAAAATCATCCAAGTGATCACATACTTTTCTAATATGTATTTTGTATAAGCCACTAACATTCATTTTAGATAGTAGTATTGATCCTAACATCCAAGGCAAATGTTAGTGTCTACAGCTCTAGAGGCACTCAATTTAGAATTTGGTGACTATTCCAATATCCTCTTCTAGTCTATTTCATATTTGTTCTAGATATAAAACTATTAGAATAAAAAATAGTTAAGTAAATTATTTATTTATCATTTATATGTCTAGCATAGTTTTACTTTCTATTTTTATCCTATCTTAGTTCAATAAATTTATTATATGTTATATGTGAGTTTAGTATCTAATTAGCCTATTGTAAATCTGATTATCAACCTTATGACTTATCATTTTTATATTATTAACCATATCTAACTAAGTAAGATCCACATCCAAATTTAGGGTTAAACATTGATGAACCCAACATGAAATGAACATGCAACCTTATGATCTAATTTACCTGTTATAGATCTGATTATCACTCTTGTACATTATCATTTCTATATTATCAACCCTAACTACCCAAGTAGCATATACATCTAAATTTATGGTTAAATTTTTTTAAAACCCAATTCATGTAAATGAAAAATATTATAATCCTAGGTTTTAGCTGCTTGTGATGGATTTGCAGATCTCAAACTTTACATTTGGGTTTTACCCTTCTCTCATTACAAGTGATTCATGTGCATACGCTTGAAAGTAGATTATTCCTTGATTGGTCCATTTTAAAATTCCTCATATGTATTTTCTATTTATATCAGTATACTCAAAAACATCTTTTTGTTCACCAATTTTCAATACTATTTTTTTAATTTTTCAATTTTTTCAATTTATTATTTTTAGTAAATATTGGAATACAAGGTGAATCATGTAATTATTTTATAATTAGTTTTTGTGTTTAATAAAAAATATTATTTAATTCAAAAACCTCTCTCCAATAGCTGAAATAAGTTATTTTTAATCAAAAATTTTGATTCTTTATTTAGAATACTTTAGGGTTTTGAGTGTGAAGCATTCCACATTATTTGGAATATTTATGATTCACAATAGATCAAATTTCAAATTTCATATAATTTTTTCATAATTATTTTGATATAGACAAAAACCTTTTTTCCTTCTCAATATTATTGTGGGTATTTTATGAATTTAGCATTTTACTATTTTTAGTAAATTTAGACCTACATGTTGTACATTTTACTTTTCTTTCCCTATTTTCTGGGTTCATCTCATTTCCTATTTTTTTAAATAAAAAATGACCCCATATTTTTAGAAAACATAGCCAATACTTTTAAATTTTTATATCCTTATTGTATCATGATTTTGAAATTAATGTATCCTTATTATATCATGATTGATTGCTCTTTAGCATTTGTATGCCTTTATTATCCTATTCTCATATTAATTTTTAAAAACTTTAAATTGGATACAAAGGATCCTATCCTACCTACTAATCCTCATGAGGATGATATATATCATCCACCTAAATAGGTCTATGTTATCACTCCTTCAAGGGGTAAGGTAGGTGGTGCATGTATGCATATTCAATCTAAGGTACCTAGGATTTGTGATTGTGAATCCATAAAATACCAACTCACTAGTATGAAAAATTTAATAAAAGAGTTGCAAAATAGATTAGAATCTTACAGAATCCAACACATGGTAGTATTAATTATGTGTTTGCATCCTCATCTACCAATGTTGTGCCAGACATGGTTCACATCCAAATGAAATTATAAAATAAAATACATCCAAAACAAGTGATTCTAAAAGTGACCAAAAGCATACTAAGATACCAAGTTAAATCCTAAGATAAATGATTCAAAATAATGCAATCAAATTACCTTCTATACATATGATATGTAGATCTAAATACTATTTTACATATCATAGAATGTATGGGTATCATACAAATCATTATTTTTCACTAAAAAACCAAATACAAAGTCAAAAATTGGTTATCATATTATTGATACATTAACTAAGAAAACCACTTATGTTATGAGTACTTATCCTGAATCACAAGTACCTAAACAAAAAAATTTGGTACTAAAAGATAATTCAAAGTAGGAAAAGTGTCAAAAGAACAAAGAACTAGATAAAATACCATTACAAAATGATCCAATAATATTCAAACCACAACAAACTAAATCATGTGAGATACCTTTGTTGATTAATACCAAACAATAAGAGGACAAAATTCCAAATGATTATGATAGTGGTGATATTATTCCTAATACTAATATGGTAGATGAATAGTTTAGCATATTTTATCTTGATCCACTGGATACCTTATCACATGATTTATTTATACCAATAAAACATAGTGTATATCAATTAATTCCATATCTATAAATTATAAAACCAAACACATATATAATCAAGTCAAATTATGTAGCTCAAGATGTTCATAAGGTACAAATAGATACACATAATGGCATACCAAAAAAGGCACAACCATAGAATGGCATAGTTCCTTATTCATATAAAATTAATCTAAATGGTATATCACATGATCAATAACAATTTGAGAGGTTACATTTATCCTATAATAATTATTACATCAATTATTATGATCCTAATCATATAAAGAATCAGTGTGATCTAGTGATATTGATTATGCAACATACAAATATGAAACACATGATACAAGGCCTTCATAGAGGCATCTCATTGATGATATCCTTGGGTTCTATTTGCACTTTTCCTAGTACATAACACCTTTCTAAAAATTATTAAAAAAATAAAAATAATCCAAAATATCCTCAACATCTACATATTCTATTTGCTCTTTGGAATCTATGTGTTAGTTTCATGTTGATGGAAAAATATCAGTTAATTATACATACACATATGTTTCACACATCTTTTGAGTGTGATACAGACATACACATATACATGATATATTTAATTTTGGATGTTGGGCCTTCCCTCTACTCACATCACCAACACATTGGGGGAATCCACGTCTATGATCATGATACATATAGGTTATATCTTTTTATGGTCGCTTTACATAATTATGTTTGAGCTAATATGAATTTACACATGCATTTATCCATGCTTATATCTTATATAGTGTACTTGATATTTTTTACTAACACATTTGATCCATGGGCTGCTATGATATGTTTATGCTTTCGTTTGTATACTTTATTGAGTTTCTTAAATTAATATTATATTATTTTTTTGAGCATTTAAATATGATCCTTTTCATGCATCCCTTGTGCCTTTTATTTTTTTATTTAACATTGGAATATGTCATTGTTTATTGTATAGGCATTTCAATATGGCATTCCTAATTTTATGGACATTTGAATAACTCACATCCCTTTGATTATGTGGAATTTGAATATACCCCTTGTTTGTGGTCTCCTAGGACCATTGTATGTTGACTTCATTTTTAGTGATCTTATATGTCTGATTATTTACTTGTTGATCTTGTACTATTAATATCTATATGTTTCCATGATCTTTATCATGAAACTTAGGCCTTTATGTGTTGGAATTATTTTATGTACTTTAATGTTGTATTTACATACATGTGTTCTTATAGATGTTGCATGGGTCAATTCATAGATTATACACTTCTCTTGTCATTTTAATGTGAGTTAACTACCAGTTTCAATTCTTCCCTCACCTAAAAGCGGGGGAGGTATATCATTGGGGTCATGTCATAAAGGCATGTTCTACACATTTGGCATAATTTTTAGGTTTAGTGAGGCCATGTTTTGGAATCATGTTCTCCACACTTATTTTTTATTCACCACACCCAAATTCACCAGTTTTTGGAAACATGTCATCCACATTAGCACTTATATTAGTTTTAATATTTCTCCATATATAGTGGGGGCATGTTATGGTAACATGCTACCTGCACTTGTGTAACATTTAAATTCGGCCAAAGAACATAGTTATATAATTCAAATTCATAGTAATGATAGAATTATATATTGGTATAATTATTGTAAATACTTTTAGCATGAGACATATATAAGGTGTATATGATATGAAATGTGCACCTAATAATGCAAAATCTAAATCAGTTTTAGATTTCAAAAATATTCTATGGACTATCCTCACCCATTAGGTTAAACTGTTATAGATTATATTGAACTAATCTACTATAGTATTTGGTTCACTTTTGGTATGGTTGAGGTGATAAATTGCTAAATATTTCGAATTTTATATGTTAAGTTTTATTAGATCATCTAACCTCACTAAATATATTGTATGGTTTGACTTTGTTCACTCATGATCACCAAGTTATAAGTATGATTTTGTTACACAGTTGAGATAAACTCAACTATTGGGTGGAAACTCACCTTTTCCAAGGTTAGGGGAATGTGATTTAAAAAAATATCTCTCTATATCCTTAAATATGTGCACTTTCCAATTTTATATATTTGTCTTAATATTAGTTTCAGTGATTCATAATGATACATATTTTCAAATCAAGTTTCCAATAGGTAAGGTAGTTACATCGATACACAAGTGTAATCCTAAACCTTGCTCTTTAAAATTATATATTTTTAATGATTTAAATTTAATATTATATGTACTAACTATATATTGTAACATGCTCTTGGTTGTAGGTTAGTCACCAGTAAATCACTCAAGTTGTATTCATAAAAAGCTAAGGTGTGTTATACATATCCAAATACACATTTCTTATTCTTTAAATTAGGGACTTCATTACTAGATTAAAGGGGGTAAATGAATATTATATTTATGAGTTATATAGTACCTCAATATTATAAACTTATGAAACTTAGACCTTGGTTGTTCCTCTTAGTTTTAGACCTTTTCCACTTTTAAAAGTCTTGCATCCATTTTATCTTGTGCCACTTGGCCTATCTCTTGGTCTGACCAATCTTATATTAATGACCCAAACATTTTATCTTACCTATAAATATTAAAATATGCTTATTATATGGCCCTAAAAGTTCTAAGAATGTACGTATCTTTTAAATGCTAGGACATAAGTGTCAATCCTATACTTCTGCCTCTACACTAGTGTCCTACCCTGACATAGGTGTCTAGTACCCTAAAGTCATAATTTTAAAATGAATTAAATCCTAATGATCAACATAAATTATATAATAAAAAATATTTATCCAAGAGGATTGGTATAAATATAATATCAACCCTAACTCTTTCCTCACCTAGAAGAACCTAGCATAAACAATGTCACCTATTAAAGAGTTCAATTAAGCACTCGATAAGGCAAAACATACCTATTTACTCCTATTTTAATATCAATAATATGTATATCACATACATAGGTTAAAATCAATCAATTATTAGCCTAAGAGCATTATTTTATAAGTTACAATCTAGGTCACTATTGTACTTGCTTTCCATATATTATATTATTCACACATAAAACACCACATAAGGGAGAACTATATAAGTTTGAGGCCATCTTCAAATTTGTGTCTCTATAGGAAGAACCATTGATAAATGGGTGCTTTGGGTTATATCAACACTATGAGCCCAATAACCCATTTTTTCTAAGGTCACTATGATGGTGAAGAACTAGGGTTTTACCATTTCATGAGCAATGATAGTCCATGACCTAGATCTAAACACATCAGAGCAAAGGTTAAGACAATCCTAGAATCACCCAAGTTGTCACATAAATTTAAAGTAGGTATTATGTAAAATACACTTATGTCTATTTCAAATAGTGACATTAACACTAATATCTAAGGCTATTGTAAGTCTCGATGGCTCTAGAGGCACTCAATCTAGAATTTGGTGAGTATTCTAGATTCTTCTTCTAGTCTATTTCTTGCCTATTCTAGATATAGAACTATGTTAGCATTAGAACCAACTACGTACATTTTTTATTTTTCATTTACATATATAACATTTTTGTAGTTTCTATTTTTAGCCTATCTTAGTTTAATAAATTTAGTATATGTTGTATATGAGTTTAACATCTAATTGACCAATTGTAGATATGATTATCACCCTTGTGTATTGTCATTTCTATATTCTTAGCCCCATCTACCCAAGTAGGATCCACCTCCAAATTTAGGGTTAAAATGTATCCTGAAGATGTAAGGTGGGAGCTACATATTGGGCTCATGGAGTAATACTAATGGTTTGAGGTTAGTTTTTCATAGTTTAATAATAAATAGGATTTTTATGAAATCAACTACATAGAAAATTTATTTTTTGATGTTTTGATGATATAAAATAACATTATTATGCATTTTATTCTCAAATATATATTTAATGCAAAGGGCATTGATGGGGTTAAATTTTAACCACATTACTCAATTAAACATGAATTAACTACTAAAAACAAATAAATATATTCAAGGATACTCACTACTAGGTACCATGAAATGTGCTTCAAAAATATAAATTTGAAAATTTTGAAATTCCATGAACAATATTTATGTTGATAATTGGTGTTAACATTTTAAATTATGTTAATGTGTATGCATGAACCAGTTTCATGCCCCCAGAATATAAACTTCTTGTTATAAATATGATATACAATTCCATGAATCTATATGATATTTGTGTTCATAAGAAAAATATATAAATTATATCTCATTTCTTATAACATGAGTGAATACTCATTACATATGCCCTAAAATGTATTAGAATATTATCATATCTAAAAAAAAGGTAACTCATGGCTTGTAAAGTGGGTACATATGTGCCAAAAAATTATCTAAAATCTATCAATATTTGTTACTCTCTAATATCTAAACCACTATAATATATATGTAATATATATAATATATGCCAAAATATGTATGATATACTCATGGATGATTAATTATCTATGAAAAATACACTAATATGCCCTCATTTTGAGTTGAGGGGCATAGCTTGGAAGTCACTCCTCAAATAAACATTTAATTGTAACATGTTATGTATACAAATATAAGCATGTATAATTATGTCAACATGTGGAGAATATGTCATCATGGTAATGAATAAATAATAAAATAATATATGAAATATTTTTTATTCAAAGCATATAAGTGTCATGTCAATATGTATATAGCCATTAGGCACACAAATAAAATAATAACTAATAAATATACTAAAAAGGATTGTAGTAAAATTATGCATGATATGGATCATGGCACCAAACATAAGGGATAGGTGAATTAAGAATCATGACATCAAAAATATCATCAATAAAAATAATATCAATAATAAATTTCATCGACATGACACACAATAAATGACACATAATAAGACACAATGTCACACATAAGGCCAAGGGGCTACATACAAGGGACAATTAATGTTGCACATAAAATGTAAAGGAGCCATAAAAAAATGGTAAATAAATTCCATGAGGCCACATAAAATATAAAAGTAATGATTAGCCTATTATAAAAGGAAATGTCATCAAATAAGTAAGGAAATAATAAGATAGACTACATTTCCCAAGTATGTAAATTTCACAACATAGTAAAATAACATATCCATGTAACACTTAACAAATTATGTGAAATATGAAGGCATGTGTAAGCAATCAAGGTAGATAAATATGATAAATGTAAATTTCATACAAATATATAACCTATAATAATGTACCTTGTTTAATAAGATGCCCTCAGCATTGGCATGGTCCCAAGGTAGAGGAATGGTATAGCATCAATACATACATGGACCATTTTTACTTTTATACCATACATGTCACTCATGTATGACATGAAATGTGTGTGTGTGTGTGTGTGTGTGTGTGTGTGTGTGTGTGTGTGCGCACGCGCGTGCGTGCATGTGTGTGTGTGTGTGTGTGTGTGTGTGTGTGTGTGTGTGTGTGTGTGTGTGTGTGTGTGTGTGTGTGCGTGCGTGCGCGTGCGCGCGCGCACACGCGTGTGTGTGCATGCATCAATACATACATGGACCATTTTTACTTTTATACCATACATGTCACTCATGTATGACATGAAATGTGTGTGTGTGTGTGTGTGTGTGTGTGTGTGTGTGTGTGCATGTGTGTGTGTGTGTGTGTGTGTGTGTGTGTGTGTGTGTGTGTGTGTGTGTGTGTGTGTGTGTGTGTGTGTGTGTGTGTGTGTGTGTGTGTGTGTGTGTGTGTGTGTGTGTGTGTGTGCACGTGCGCGTGCACGCACACGCGTGTGTGTGCATGTGTGTGTGTCAGCACGTGTCTGTGTACATGTGTGCATGTGTGTGTGCGTGTGTATGTATGTGTGTGTGCGTGTGTGTGTGTGCATGCATGTGTGTGTGCGTGCGTGCATGCGTGCGTGCGTGCATGTGTGCGTGCATGTGTGTGTGTGTGTGTGTGTGTGTGTGTGTGTGTGTGTGTGTGTGTGTGTGTGTGTGTGTGTGTGTGTGTGTGTGTGTGTGTGTGTGTGTGTGTGTGTGTGTGTGTGTGTTTGAATGTATATTTATGTGTAATCATGTCATTCTTAGGTTTTTTTTTGAATATTTCAATGTTTTTGTAATTTTAAAAAAAATCAGTCTTTTAATATTTTTGTATTATGTGTTGAAGGCAGATGTTAAATATTTAACCAATATATGGTATGGTCATAGAAATATACTATATAGAAAATTAGAATGGTTACCTTGTAGCAACAAGTGGCATAACATGTAACTAAATATAGTTTTGTTTCACTACTCTGAAGATAGGAATATTATTTTGTGCCACAATAATTTTTCTTGGCAAGGCAGATATCCTCTCATGGCCAAACCTTGGCATAAGGATTTTAATCCTCTCTCAGAATCCTTTAACAAGCTCCCTATATGGGTGCGGCTTCCTTATCTTCTGACACATCTGTGGCATGAGTCAGTTTTTAAAACCATTGGAAATGCTATAGGGGATTTTTTATTTGTGAAAGAAGGTCTTATGAATTTTCAACACTCAATGTGCACACGCTTTCTGGTAGATTTAGATGTCTCTAAGGGCCTTCCTGAGGTGATTTTCCTGGAATCCCCAAGGGGCACCTGGACACAAATGTTGGATTATGAGGGGATCCCTTTTTGGTGCAAGAAGTGCCACCTGACAGGTCATATTGCTGATCATTGTGTAGCTGGGAAATCCAAATCCAGATGACCACCTTCTTGTCGGCCTGAGGCTTCCTCTGAACACAACATTTTCAAACAATCTATGGAAGCTCTGACTGATTTTGATTCCGAGACTGAGGAAAGTACTCAATCTGAACCGAAGGTTGAGAAGGAATCTTTGGTGAAACATTCTAATGAAGCTCTTGAGGAGGCTATGGTTAGAGATCTTTCTGAGCCCGTGGTGGAGGAGGTGGTCTCCTCCCCTATTTCGGAGGATCCTCCTAAGAGCTAGATGGTGTCTGGTTCTCACAAGGATTTTGTTGTGGCTTTTGTGCCCTATGGGCTTCAAGGATCATTATCTTCTAAGGTATGGGTTGCTGAGGTAGCAAAGTTAGAGGATAGATGGATAGAAGTTAAGAGAAAGAAGTCTAAGCATTTGGTCCCCCCTCTAGATATGAATCTTTGATCGTGTAAAAAAAAACCTCAATTCAAAAGGAATATCTAATGATCCCTTTTGCTGACTGGTTTTTCAGGGTGAGTAAACTGGTTGCTTTTCTAGTTTACTGGTTACTGGTCTGGGAGATTGTTCAGGTTACTGATCCAGTCTGTTAACTTTTAGATCAGTGTTTTGACATCAGTTCTATTTGATCATATTTATTGGTAATAGGTCCCTGTAAAACTTGGTTTTGGTACTTTACTGTTAACAGGTTCTTTTATAAAACCTGGGCGTGTTGTATGGTTTATCTTTCTCCTTATTGTGCAGGGTTTTGGGGTCCCTTCAAAACCTATTTTTACCTTAATCTAAAACATGTAACTAAATATTAATATTAATCAAAAAAAAAATGATCTCATGTTATATTATAACCCCCATCATCCGCACTCATAATATCCTTTATATGATGAGTAACTTAAGGATCTAACTTATCCTGTGATTTTTTTTGTATATTAGGAGAACCATATACCTATTTTTGATGGGTAACATGATAAATTGTCATTAATTATAGTCTAGGATGTGGAATAAATAATAGATGGTTTGAGTCATGAATTACTCTCTAATGTAATGTGATTTGAAAAATTGGCTATCTAGGGAAGTCAACTATTCTTATCTAAACTATTTTTTAGAATAAAACTAATTAGTCTATATAATTAACTACATATCATGAGTGTATATAGGTCTTTTATTTTATTTTTATCATAATCTTGGATATATGTATTAATTTATTTTATATATTGATCCTAAATAGGTGTAACAACAAATTGTGATGGTGGTAGGGTAGAGGAGGAAATTCCTTTGTTTTTTAATTTAATAATGGTATATAATTTAATCATAACACAAGTATGTATGAAACTAAATCATGAAACCATTGTAAATAATCATCCATGGTGTAATAAAGTTTTTTGACCAACCACTAAGGAATAAAAATGTATCATAATCATGTAAAATTGGTTGATGAGTTTCTTTCAAAAAAAATTTATATGATTCCTTTTATTGCATTTCTTGGATAATATTGTGCAATTATTTCAATCTTCATTCTCTAAGTTTTTTCTTTGGTTTTGGTACCCACACATGAATTTTATATGATGTAATTCTTTTCTTATTTTTTGTGACTCCATATTTCTATGATGTAAGTGTACCATCTTGCAAAGTAAATGAGATAGTCATATTATTGTTATTTAAACTAATTCCCAATTTCTATAACCATGATTTTCAAAATATAATATTTAGTTGTGGAGTAGCCTTATTTACATATAAAAATGTGTCTATTTTCTTAAGATCAGGATAAATTAGTATAGTAACATCCTTCATGTCATTCTAATACGTGTGTATATGTTGTAATCTCAATCATTATATCTCAAGACCTCAAAAAACTAGTCGTGCATGTGTCACATTATTATTTTCATTTAAAACAGTGCCTTCTCTATATTAAATGAAACAAGGGATAAAATTATCATTGGTTCCTTGATAATAATTTTATTGGAAACATTGATCATTGTATATAATGAACTAGAAGAAGATATTCTCCTAATGTTACCTTCCATATAATCCTGAGGGACCATTGTTTCTTTGGTAGGAATGTCCTAGGTTATATTAGTATTCATAGGATTTGTAGAAGAATAATATTTATAATGAGTCTTGTTAATCTAGTGTCAAATTTACCAAATTTAATCACCCCATTATTCCCAAGTTTTTCAATTATTAATCGCATAGCATAAATATTTTTATCTCGATGTCCACTGATATGATGATAGTTGAGAAATGGTCTTATCCCCACTCATTAAAGGTTATGGGTAGGTTGATAGTCATTATTATTGAATTTTATAATTATATTATCAATATTTTAAACTATGGCATTTAAATGGTTGATTCTTATTTGTAGTAGGTGCCTACTTTCTAGTTATTACTTTATAACCCATGTCCTTTGATTATTTAATTTTTTAAAGGATATTAATTATATATTTGATTTATAAGATGATATATTTGGTTCCATTTCCATATGGTGAATTTCCTTATTAGGTCAGGGTGGCTCTGGATCACTTTAAATTGTGGCCTTGTGTGACTCTCAATTGATATTAGAGACATAGTTGAAAACATCTAAATTCTCTTAGAGGATGGATAATAAGTGTAAAGTGATATTTCCTTAATTGAAATAATAATATTATTTATAATTATAAATTTATTTTACAAATCCAATGTTTGGTGTATTAAATAATGTAACTTATTCTTAAATTGTAAAATGTAATATTCAATAAACTCATCATGATCTTGATTTAGAAATTAGAAATGTTTCAATGTGAATTTAGTAACCTTATTCTTATTAGAGTAGGATAGGAAAAAATATTATTACTTATTAAAGTAAGGAAATGATACATTATGGAAATTATATAACCAATCTAAGGCCTCACCTTCTAAACTTTAATATAAATATTTTAATAGTATTCATCCATAATTAATACATTTCACAAAAGATAGTGCATACTGAGCTAAGTGATTACTAAAATCTCCATGGACAAAAAAATTAGATCTTAGGAATGATTTCTTTTTGTTAAAAATATTTGAATATGATTCATGTTAAATGTTGTCCTAATATGACATTATAACTCATACCAGCACATTATCATTCATACTATCACCATATGATCTTGATTGTAAAGTAAGTGAAAGTACTTTATTTTAGAGGTCGCCTATAGAATGCATAATAGTATTGATAGGACTAGTAGGAATAATAGTGGATTGTAAATATTTATTCATTGTTATTAATTCACTATATATCCCAAAATAGGTATAAAATATTCATCATGACTAGCATTGCATTTGTTGAAATCACATTCATTATATAACTTTGAACCATAATAAGATATAAATTAGTGTAATTAATTTAGATTATTAAGATATATAGTAAAGTAAAAATATGAATGTCAAATATTGAAACTGATTTGGTACTCTAACATTATAAATTTTAAAATTTATTAATTGGAAAATATAATTAGTGTTATTATATTTTTTTAGGACTCATATTATATACATGTGGCATGGCAAGTAAGAAACTAGACTATGAATCACTTAGATTAGGATCTAGAGTTATGGGCTTACCTAGAAATTATTGTTCACCTTTCATCACTAGTATCTACGACTGTGTTTGAATTATGTTGGTTATATATTTATAATATTTTCTTATCTATTTTGATACAAACAGGCTCACCTCATTCTCTTTTTCCTCTAAGTCCAATCCCACACTTTGACGATGCATCCAAAATCCATAAATTTATCTCATTAATTTAAAACCTTAGGTCCACTTACAATAATAAATTTAAACCTATAAAAGGGTAAAAATGTGGGTTTAGATGTGTTTAATGTATTTTTTAGATGAATTGAATCCAAATGAATAGATTTTAATCTATTGAAATTTAAATGTTAGAATATACATATTTGATAGTAAAATATAGTGTGATACCTAAATTTACAAAAATAAAAACTTGAAAAAAATAGTAAATAATCCCACATATGTGTAAACATCCCTAAAAAAAGTATTTTTCTAACTTTCTAGGCTGACTATACTTAAAATTTTCTTGGCAAGACATGTTTATTATATTGTGAATGAATGCTAGAATTTAGACTGTGATTGGATAAGTCCATAAAATGAGGATAAGATGTCTTGTGTCCACTTATATTGATTAATATTATGTCATCTATGATTTTGTGACCAATTTTGAGATATGAGTATATGAATCTATGTGCAAGGGTTAACTAATAAGTTATGGGTGGCCATATGCCACATGAAATACTTGAAAAATACAAACCCTTGTTCATGTATAATAAACATGATAGAGATAAAATGAAAAGAGTGTGAATAGTTTTATGTTAATATATGAGCCACCATAGTAAAACCTAACATAATATAAGTGTTTCCTACACACCCTCACCTCAAACTGACATAGTTCTCCCTCCTAGGGTGATTGTGTGATTCATAGTTGTGCAACTATATGAATATTCGTAGAAGAATGATTTAAATGCTTAACAATTGATGCCATTAACCTAAAATAAATTATATTTTATCTTGTTTCATGACTATTAGAATGTAGTAGAGTTGAAATTGATAAAAATGGTGCTCTTTTACTCAATATGTAGTAATTTGAAATTAACTTATTAGGCGTGTTACAATGAATGTATTGATGTTATTATAAAGGTAAATATTTATAATATTTTATCTATTTGAGTTTTAAAAATACATGAGATATCTATTATGAAATTCCTTCATTTGAAAAATTAAATTTTAGAGCATGGAGGGATAAGGTCATTCTAGTGGACAAGGTCACAATGTGGCCCTATCTGACCTAGCATGAACTTATCTTCAAAGGAAAAAGACCACTGCAAAAGATATAAAAGGAACCTTTAAGATGATTAAGGATGAATGTGGATGAAATATGGATGTGTGTATGATATTTTGTGTTTGAAATAAAATAAAGGCTATCTTATAGATTGCAAGTTAAATAAATGGTAGATAGACCCAATAGGGTAAATATGTCAAGAATCAACATTTCCAAGAACTTAGTTATTAATTTCATGTGTATAAATTTACCCTAAATTTATTATAGTGATGTAATAAAATAAAATTACTAGAGTAAAGTAGATGCAAACCTAAGTGCATACACACACTTTTCCTTTTGATGTAGAGCTTAATAATGTAAGATGCCTTAATGCAAAACCTAAAAGAGTATGCAATATAATTAATCCATAACTTGAAAGTGGAGAAGTACTTTCCCCCTTATTGAGGAATTTTTATAAAAAATTAACCTCGGTAAAATTGAAAGTGATCAAGTCTTAAATTGAAAACCTTTGATTGCACTTGAGTTAGAAATATTGTATGCTTCAATTCTCACTTGACTGTATAGACTGTTATGTAAAGTAATTGAAGGGATAGAACCATAAAATGTGTCTTGATACATATAAAAAGTGAAACCATAGATTTTTATTTTCACTATACTTTAACATGTCCCACTTACAACAATAATTTAAAACCATTTCAGATGGGTCTAGATTCTATTTGAAACCTTACACATTTGTAACTTTGAAACTTTTAGGTGCTAACATAATTTTTTATATTATTATATTAGCTCAGTTTTTAGGTTGGCCTCTTGTTATTTTTTATGGCACATATGAAACACATAGCATTATCTATAATTAGTAAGTCAAGATAAGGTACATATTTTTATTTTATTTCCTTTCAATTCTTTTATCATTTCTTTTTAGTTGTGCTCTTTTATGTTTCCATGTTTTTTCCCCAAAGTACCATCCTATATTACACTATGTTGAAAAAACATGATATTAAAGTGGGGCATATATATGCACATAGTATTTTTCACTTTATCATTTAATCATTATTTCTCTTGTAGAAATATGTTGACACATGAATCTCCCTAAATTAGGAATGGGGTGGGAATAACTCATGGTAATTTATGAAAGATGTTGGAATTATATCATATTACACCATCACGACTATTAGTCTAACCTCCTTAAATTTTATATACATGTATCCCTTGTATATACTTATTATCCATATATTATTGCTTCCATATATTTTAGGTAGTGGTGATGATTACAATCAACTCCTAGATTAAACTTGGTATGGTGGCATACATGATTTGACAGATGGACTTTGAAAAGGCAACCATTTGGTTTATTGATAATGCTTGTTCATTAAACTCCCAACTTGTTGTATATTTAATTTGGTAAGATGTTAGAACTATATTTTCAATGCTAGTCTCTCTTGAATTTTTTGGTCCTAGTCATTATGTAGTTAAAACACACTTGTATAAGGGAAATGGAAGGAATAAAAATCACACTTGGATGGAATGGAAATCGCATGAAAAGGAAATAATTTATTCTGGGAAGCTCCCTACACCAAATGATTTGAATGTACATAAATTAAATAATGTTTATACATATATTAAATCATATATATATAACATAATTAATAAGGAATAATAAATACATACATAAATATAACTAATTATAATGGACAAGAAACAAGACTAATAGATCCATGTGTGAGTGAACCTTACCTCATTTAGACTTGATATTGAATTCCGTCCTCTACTATAGGTGTGTTACTTATTCAAATTAACTTTATTTCATAATAGTTATGTTATATAATGTTATAGGAATATAATAACTACTCCCTCTATAACTTATGTATAATGAAACAATTCCTCAACTCCTAACTTAGTCTAACTCTTTCTAACTATTTTTCAACTTGAAATCTTCTCCTTATATAGTGGATATGGTTCCTTATCAAATATTACCTAGAATATATTTGTTACAATTGAAGATATTTGGTTTTCCCAAAATACAAAGAAGTAATAATATAAAAAGTTGTGTATTTTATTGAAAAAATAAAAGAACTAAAATGAAAAAGGAATATTAAAGTTTTTCATCCCTTGATTCACATAATAAAATCATCTCCTTAAATAATGGTATGCATTTAGCTCCATTTGTGCACCAAATATCAAAACCAATAATGTGCATCTATAGTAGTGGCTATGGGTGAGCACAATTTAGTTGTTTCAAGTGTGCATAGTCAATGGTTGTGGGTGGTTTTTAGTTATTGTGGGTGTCATTTATTCAATGGACACATGCCATTAAAAAATACATATATCCTTATCCTCTTATGTTTGTGAGTGTATTAAACATAATTATTAGTAAATTTACATATAAACCATTAAACTATAAAATTCCATCTAGAAACCATTAACATATATCATAAAAATACACATATGCAATATGGATAAAGATATGCGTGAGTGATGTAACAATGGAAAAAATGTAAGGGGTTTATATGATAACAATATGTGAGATGAGTGTCATCTCTTGGCATTATTAATTTTCTTGACCAATATCATCTATTTTATGTGTTTATCTTTCATGTACTATGTGGTCTAACCTAATACAATTCTAAATCTATCATCTAACATTTGTACTATATTAGCTATGTCAATACCATAGTATACCATTTGATATGTTCTAACTATATTAGTATGTTTAATAAAATAAAATTATCATTTAGGTTTGGTTTTGGGTATTTGTATTGTATATATAGGATCCATTTTTCATTCTTAAAATATTATATCACATTTACACATTATGATTGCACTCATATTTACTCCTTATGGAAGTACTTGTGAGAGTTAGTGGTTTATAACCTTATCATGGAAATATTATTTTATGGTGTCATTGAATATAAATATGAGTGATTGGTAATTATTAAATAAGTACATCTATATCTTCATCCAACCATTTTAGGTCTTTGACAAACAACTTTATCTCGAAAAGCTCCATTTGAGCCAAGGGAGATATTGAAGTATTGATGGGTCCACCCCTAAGGTATGTATTTATAATCCTACACTCTTTACATTATTTACTTAATATATCATACATTTTTTTTTTATTGCATTGTGGGTTTATGTGTGTGTATCCTTTTTTATGATCTTCCCTATATCAAAAAATTTAGTGTAGACATAGGATTGCTTAGACTTGTCATTAATCACTTGAGGTTGCATAGAGTCCTATTTGGTTTATCATCTCACCTTACACCTTTATGACCATAAAAATTATCATTTAATTTAATTTTTACCTTTTTAAAACCATTTATTTTAATTGCATACTTATAAAAATAATTTATATTAATTTATATTTGGTGACATCTAGTGAGAATTATATCCTTATGTTATAGGCTTAGGATTTATAACCCTTTCCTCTTCACATTTTAATTTTAGGTTAACCTTTTAACAAATATGAATATTATCGGTCATTACTCAATCATACATGTAAATGAAATCTCTAGTCAATTAATCTTAATCAATTCCTAGTCTATTGAGATAAACAAGATAGTTTTAGGTCTTCCTAAAATATGAATGCAAACTCCATCACTGCTTTTATTCTTGTAATACCATTTAATTGAATCTATAAGTGAATTGTAATGTAAAAATGCCTGATGGAAAATATTGAAATACCTTATTTTGAATTGTGGTGCTTATAACTCTATGTTGATATCATGGTTCCTTTTATTTAAAATAACTCACATCATGCTCATATTCCTTCTTAAATACAATGCAATCATTTTTTCATGCATAATAATTAGCTTAGATAACCCCTAAATATTATTTTATTAGGTAGATTTTTAGATTAGGTTATTTACCTTAGCTCATGTTCACCTATGTATTTTACTATTCCCACTAATTTATGTGTGGATATCTCATTTTAGATATTACGAGATATTACATATTTATCTCTTAAATATTATGGAGATAATTTTTAATTATTTCTATTCTTTATAGATAGTTATCTCTTAGTCTTAGGTTTGATCTCTATCTTGAAATCTTAAGTATGTTTGATTTCTAGCTTGATCTATTAGTTAGGATTGATCACTTAGCTTGATATTTTAGTTAAGATCGATCTTCCTTCCTTATATATGCAGGTCTCATTTATTGTATTTATATGGAATCTATGAATATGGAGATCTAAATGGAAGCTTTAGAGATATAAAGGATTTATCATTGTATGTTATATTTGTGTATAATATACTAATATATTATTTTATAAATGCATAATCAGATTTTGTTGTGATAATTTTTTATGGATTTGACTCTATGTGAGAGTTTTACAAACTCTTTCATGGTATTAGAGTTGTCTCCAACAACCATTATTATCTCCTTAGCTTCTCTGTACTCAACATCTATTTTTAAAGGAATTTATTTTTTATGTTGTTTTATTTTAAGTAAATTTTGAAGATTGAAAGAGTAAATCAAATCTAACCAATTCATATATATTATATGAGAAATACATAATCACCTCTAATTTCATTCCATTTGAATCTTGGAGGAAAGATCTATAGTTTTTCTGCAAGCCCATTTTTGGTTTTAAAATGGTTATTTGTTTATTATGAGCAAAATGTAGATGCTATCTTAGAAAGTTATTTGGGTTTTGTGAGACTTATTTTCTAATTTACATAAAATTTTGAAATATTGAATTTCATTAAGAATTTCAAAAGTTATTATAGTTTTATTGAGTAGTACTATTCTAAAAAATGTGACTTTTCTTTATTTATTTGTTAGAAAATTGTAAACAATAACTCAAAACAATTTTTTAGTGCTGTGCACCTTATTTTCAAATTTTAAAACATTTTGAGATTTTGAATTTGATTGATAATTGAAAATGTTATTGCAGTTTAATTGATCAATACTATTCACAAAAAAATTCTTAAGGGGAGATTTTTTTTAAATAGATTTTTTTATTGTTTTTTTTTAAACAATATCTTTAGATGATTTTTTTATTGTATTTTTATTAAAAATAATGTTTTTTATTTGTAAGACATAAGGATATATTGCATTTTTTTATTTTTTGGCCATGCATCTTTTTTTTTGATATCATTGAAAGAGTTTAGAAAACTCTTACCCAGGGTCAAATCCATAAAACATTACTACAATAAAAGTGATTTATATATTGATCAAATAATATCTCAATATATTATACACAAATATATCATATAAAGATAAATTCTCTACATATCCAAAGCTTTGATCCAGGACTCGATATCTATAGCCTACATGCAAATACAATGAATGAGCCTTACATATATAGGTAAGGAAGATTAATCCTAACTAAGAGATCAAGATAAGTAATCAATAATAACTAAGAAATCAATATAATTTCTTAATCATAACTAAGAGATCAAGCTAGATATCAAACATAGGACTAAGAGGAACTATACATAAATGACATAAATAATTAGAAATTATCCCCATAATATCTAAGAGATAAATATGTAATATCTCATATTATCTAAAATGAAATATCCATATATAAATGAGTTGGTATAATAAAATAACCATGTGAACATGAGCTAAGGTAAATAATCTACTCTAAAAAAATACCTCAAGTAAAGTTAGGGTCCAAAAATAAAGTGGAATATCCACAGTATGAGTCCTAGAAATAAATCTTGATTAGCTACTCATGTATAATATATCCATAAAGCAATCTTTCATAAAGTAGAGAAAGGGAGGAAACTTGTATGAAAATAAAACTACCACCCCTAAAGAGATAAATGAAGGAAGGAAATGGGTCATAAAAATAAGTCATGATGAGGTAACTATAAAAATAAATGATGTATTGTGAATACAAGTGTCCTGATGAATGCCAATCCATCTTTCCATAAGACATGGATGTCAAGTTTCTATAACTACCACTTCAAAGTAGAAATGGTGTTGAATACGAGGATCACTGAATATGAATACTATACTTTAAAATATTGGGTATAATGATGAACACAAGGAATAAATGCATGAACACATTCTCTCAATGTTAAACTTGAAGATGACAATGAAAGTATCTAAATAAGTGGAATAAAAATAGTGAGAAGTGAATGCAAAGAGTAGTGGGGATGCCATACCAGTGTCACTATACAAAAAGTCACCAAGAATTCCATTGAGATATAACAATCCTTATATGGGTTTTGGCATAAAAAGTGCTTGAATAAGTACCCATGTACAAAGAATAAATTTAGAAAAGTAGATAAATCTCTCAAGAATATGGCTTTAGTGGTGATGCAAGAGACTAACAACTAAAATAGTAAATGGTGCACAAACTAAGGTACACACATGTAAAGTTATACTAAGTTATAAAAGCAATCCCCCATGCCACATTATAATTTAGTGTAAGTAAAATATATCTCATACAAAAAAATGCTACTTTAAAATAAGGAAGACATTGTATACACTAGAATAAATCCAAAGAAGGAGACTATTGACCGATCAAAAAAGTTATCAAATATCATGAGAGTTGATATAAAATTAAGAGAGTGAGGTGGGCCAAAAATACAAGTGGCGTAAAAACCATACTCAAACAATGCAAGACATCAGGCTCTATTGAAAATAAATCTAAAAGTGTATAGATAAATGAGCATGAGTTTAATGAAGTGTTTTTGTGAGGGGATATGAATAATGGAGAAATAATGTTGGTAAAATTCTCACAAAAAATGATGATGTCACAATAAGTGATCTTAATTCCATTCCAAATCAAATAGGAATGGTGGATGAAGATGCCTACGTAGGAGTGGATGAAAAAAAACACAAAAATAAAATGCAAAGTATTATGCAAAGGGATGTTAAAATTAAATGAAAATTCATCCATTATTATAATCAAGATGGAAAAATCAAAGAAGGAGAAAAAATTTATGCTTTTGAAGGTGTTTGGCCACCTGTCAAACTAGGTCTCACCCTCTGGTCTTCAAAAAGAAAGATAAAAAAAAGGGTATGTAGCTAAGCAATAAATAAATACAATATATCTTTATGTCACCCAAATAAAAATGTATATTTTTAAAAAAGTAACTAAAAAAATATCCAAGGATATTGTTTTATAAAAAAATAATAAACATTTCATTAAAAAAAAATCCACATAAGGATTTATCAATAGTAATGATTAGTAAAACTATAACTTTTTCAATTTTTAATGAAATTAAAAATTTCAAAATGTCTTAAAATGTTGAAAATAAGACACACAAATCTTATAAATTGTTTTGAGTCGTTATTTACAATTTTTTCACAAATAAATAAAGAAAAGTCATAATTTTTAGAATAATATTACTTATTAAAACTATAATAACTTTTTAATTTTTTTATAAAATTTAAAATTTCAAAATGTTATAAAAATTAGAAAACATGGTGCACAAAACCTAGATAAATTTTGGAGAGACCGTATATAATTTTATTACAAACAAAAAAAGAACAATCATGTTTAACCAATAATAGATTTGTAAAAAGACCTATAGATCTTGCCTCTAAGATCTAAATGGAATGAAATTATAGGTGATTATGTCTTTATTAAATAATATGGATGCATTGGTGAGATTCAATTTACTTCTTCAATCTATAAAATTTACTTATAATAAAAAACATAAAAAATAAATTCATCTAAAAATAGATGTTGAGCAAGGAGAAGCTAAGGAGATAAGTAATGGTTGGTGAAGACCACTATGATACCATGAAAGAGTCTACAAAAATCTCACCCAGAGTCAAATCCATAAAAAAATTATCACAATAAAATCCATTGATGCATTGCTCAAATAATATCTCAATATATTATACATAAATATAACATACATTGATAATCCTCTATATCTCCAGAGCTTCCATCTAGAGTTCCATCTCCATATCTTCCATGTAAATACAATGAATGAGCCTTACATATATAGGCAAGGAAGATCAATCCTAACTAAAATATCAAGCTTATTGATCAATTCTAACTAGGAAATCAAGCTAGAGATCAAATATAACTAAGAGATCAAGCTAGAGATCAAACCTAGGACTAAGAGATAACTATCCATAAATAATATAAATAACTATAAATTATCCACATAATATATAAGAGATAAATATGTAAACTTTCATAATATATTAAATAAGATAAATAAAATATCCACACATAAGTGAGTTTGAATAAATAAATACCTAGGTGAACATGAGCTAAGGTAAATAACCCACTCTACCAGAGATATTATTTAACCTTAATGAATTATTGACACTAATATTTATCAAACAAACCTTTCCTTTATGTCCATTAATTATAATATAACAACCAGTAATGATGTTTTGGATTGTCTTAGAATAAACATATGCTTTTGAAAAAAAATTAAAGAAATTATCTCATATTCAATTTACTCAAGATTATCATCCATATTCAGTTGATATTCATGATGAACTTTACGAACTTTATTGTGAACATCATTATCATTATTTTTTATTTTATAAGGTAAAATGCTTTTGAAATTAAAGTTATGAACTAGTGAGGTGAAGGTTTTGACAACTAGACCCACATATAAGTACAATAAAGAGGGTAAAAAAGGATACCCCTAACAACCAAATATAGAGAAGAGGGTTTGAATGATCACCCAACCTTTAAAAATTGAAGTAAAGGTACCCACAACCTTGGCAAGACTAAATAACATGAGGGTTTTAAGGGTTCTAATAACTAGGGGTTTTATGGATCCCATAACCTAAAGTACATAAAGATGTTACTAAATAGTGAATCTCGAAGGGCTATATGTTTATGTCTTCTTTGAGGGTAATACAAAAAAAATATCCATTATAGAATGAGATCTTTTGCCACTAGGGTTTTCTGCATAGCCTCCATATAACAGAGTTACAACGAGTGGGTTTATCTTCCCACTAAGATTCATAGCCTATTCAAATCATAAAAATGGAGTTTTGAGGCTCTCGTAACCACTAAAAAGAGAATTAATAGTACACATGACCTTAGAAAAATAAGGGATATATGAGGCTCTTATAACGTGGCAAAACATAATAAGAAACAAACTACAAAACATAAGTTCAATTGGAAAAGGAGGACTTCTACCTTGTGGGTCTTCTACACAGCCACTACACAGATGAATCATAACAAGTGGGATTATATTATCACTTATAAACACAAACTTTATGAATCATTACAAGGGGGTTTTAAGGTTTTTCAACCATTAAACATAAAAATATGAAACAAAATAGTGAATCTCAAAGGGCTGACCGCCTTTATCATGTCATTCATAAGGACAGTACAAAATAGAAGACCATCCAAAAAATAAGGTCTTATGTCATTTGGGTCTTCTACCCAACCTCCACACTACCAAACATTGATGAATAAAATAATATCCCTAAAAAAAGCTTCATCCATAACCAATCCAATTTTGTAAGATTTCGTAACTTGGTGAGACCAAGGGTGGGCTCCTCTAACATCTAATCTTAAACTATATAAGGAGGCCACCAAAAAACATGGTCCTAATAAACCCAAGAAAAGGCCTTACATAGACTTTAGTACTCCAAAAAATTGGCATTCCATAGAAATTAACACTTTGAGATAGACCAAAACACTAATAGTGTTAGGATGAGGTAAATGGGTTATTCTATTGTCTAGGTGATCGAATAAGTTTAAAACATGGTTTCCTCTAATAATCATGCCATTTAATAGAAAAAGTGAGTGGATTATTATAACACCCATCTTTCCTAAAAATATAATCTTAGGGTGGGATCCTCCATCTTCCATGCCAATGAAGGACCATAGATAAACCAAATTACTTACAGTGCTCAGGTGAGATAAATGGATTTTTCCATTGCCCCAACCATAAAAAGGGGTTAAAGAATGGACTCCTTTAATATGCACACAACTCAAATAACCAAGGGAGTGGTTCCATATAATCTCTAACTTACCCTATAAAAATATTCTATGGTGCGATCCTCCATCATCCACCCCATAGAAGGACCACAAAAGAAAACCCAATAGTGTTCTAGTTTACTAGATCAAAATAAAATTTAGATTGCTAAAGATCTTCTATTCCTTCCTCTCCCAAGATGTTTTTGGGACTAGGATGTCCTCACATAAACCCTAGGTAGATTCACTTCCTAACTTTGTAGGGGATCTTTAATAAACCCAATAGGTGATATGAGAAACTTTTGCTCTAATTTTCTTTTTCAAATTATACCCAAAAGCTCCCTTCCACCAAACTACAAAATTGATTCTTTTCCATCCAGCTTACCATTCAATAATAATGGAGATGTCATTGATGGCATGGATAAACCCTAATCCACTCAGATCTAGGTTATACTCATTTCCTCCTTGCCCTTGTTTTCCTTCTCTCCCACATCTTATTGGAATAAGTCTCCTTGCACTCCTACTCCCATCCATGTCAAAATAAGAGTTCTAGTTTTCCCATTCAAATTAGAATTTAAAATGCTGAAGGTCTTCTGCACTAAGACTCTCCCACATATTTTTCATGATCATTATCATCTTTATGATCATGATCATCATGATAATTTTAAAATAAATTTTCTACCATATTTTGAAGTCCAACACCCTCTTTTTCTATTGAAACATATTCAATAGAAATTTTATGATATTGTATTTGTTTCTTCTAGAAGTCCAATATTTTTTTTAAATAGATTATTTTAAGAACATAATTATTACTCCTTTTTAATCCATTAATATGTATTTCATATTTAATATGAAACTTAGGGAATATGTACTCTCTTTTTTTTGTTGGTCAAATCCAATGTTGGAATTGAAAGTCACTATATGAATATGAATATCATATACTTGTATATTAACATAATATTGGTATAATATCCTTATTCATAAACATTATGATGGCTTATTTTGATAATATCATACAAAAAAATACGTGTACCTCAAATAAACCACTATTTGGTGGAAGAGGTGCTCTACCAATGTATTTTCCTCTTCTTTTTATTCCTTTATTTAAATAACACAAAATTGCAATTTTTTATGAAATATTAGGATTACATTAAAACTCATATGCTATATATATACTTATTGATCAAGTGAATTTTTATTCCAAAATATACTTCAAAATAGAAAAATACATTTGTAATGAATGATGATGTGTACCTACTTTAAGATGACATACTATCTATAAGACAAAATACCAATTATTTAAGAAATGTTTGTTTTACACACAATATACCTCTATTTAGTTATAAAAAATTATAAGATTTGAAAAAAAATTCCTTGAAAAAATAAAGTGACATAAATAAATTCATTTCCTTATCATCCTAAAATTCATTTGACTACCTTTCTATTTGAATTTCCAAACTCATATTTTATATTGAAATTGCTGTGATACCAAGGGTAAAATGAGTTCTCAAAATTCTCTTTTTTTAATTATGCATATAGGGAAATTGTTTTTTTGGTAGTTTCCTTCTTCCTAGGGGCACCAATTTTTTGTAAAAATTGGCACTAAAATAAGTTCTATCTTTTTGCCACATTTCGCATTAGATTAACATCACTCATGGAAAGCTAAATGAAAAAAAATAATAATAAGAAATGGCATGTAACTAACCTAATTTGTGATACAATTTTAACTTCATGTACCAATTCACACATAGTCAACTATATGCCTGCACATCACAATTCTGGTACTATAATCCTAATATTCTACTCAGGTGTGTTCAATTCTTGACTTTCACTATTTCTTATAATCTATTTATTATATCTTATTTCCTTTTGCTAGTTTACTATTATGGCCACTACGAAATATTTGGAATTATTAGTTTACATTTCTAAATTATAGATCTAACTTTTGAATCTTGTTTTATCAATATTGCTTAAGTGAATTCAGCTAAAACACTAAAAATATAAAACATTTTTGTGAACCCAGTCTACCTACATATAACCTAGGATTTTTACCCTCTTTCCCCTTATGATTTATTGTTTTTCATTAATTTTAGGGATTTAATCACCTTTTAAAACCTTAGTTTTTCCATTACATTTGTGTTTTGATTTTATATAATTTTGATTTATATTGGTGAAATGTATTTGAGAGCTTTATCTTTGTTGGTTGATAAATTAGAAAATGTGAATGTTTCAAATGATGAAATGATTACTCAATGCATTATCTAATCTATAAAAGAACATTTTTAAAAAAAAATCATAATCTTATTGATGAAATTATATATATGGATAAATTTGGAAATAATGAAAAATTATTATGATGTAGATTCCCATAGGGATTGTGATTGGGTTCTTTCATCCTATTGTGTTTGTGAGAAGTGTTTAAATTATAAACCCATGGGAAATAGTGTTCATATGGCTAGTATCAATGGTAAGACTCAACCCTTGAATGAATCTCTAAATTATCTTAATGTGTCCTTTGATATTATACATAATACATGAAACATGTGAATTACAACATAGATAATCTAATATATCCTTATAATCTATTTTATCTTATTCTTGGGCCAATTCATATGCTATATTTGGACAACAAAGTTTTGGACAAAATATATCACTCACACTTATTACATGAATTTATAATTCTCACATTTATATTAACTAATGGGTTTGGTGAATCTTATTTACACCTTAAGTAATTTTTTTAATTTTTAGAAATATAAATTTAATAATAGAGTCTTGCCTACAAAAATCCCTAGAATCCTAATAGGTCATGCCCTAGTTTGGTTTCATATATTTTTGGTTCTATATGTACCTACCGTGAGTTGAAAAAGGTCTTTTTATCATGATATATGAATAAATAAGTGACCAAATGTGACTTTATAGCATATTTCCTCTATTCACCAAGGTGAACCATAATATATTCATGATTGTATCTTAAAATTTAAGGCTAGTATGTGTTATTGATTTACCAACATATGGATTTAGATGTAATTTTTTTTTAATTTTATCATATTTCCTCTCAAATATAAATTTATTTATCATACTTTCCAATGTTTCAAATATCTACATTAATGCTATTTAATTAGAACAATATATTGCATATTCTAAAAATCTTTGTCATAATAATGGCACTCATATTTATAACTACTAATAGCCATATGTCTCAAAAGAATACATAGTCACCATGGGCTATAAAATTTATGAATCCTATAACTATTCATGAACCTTCCTTTTTTGGATAATATAAATATCCTAATTTCAAGGATCATTTATTTTTAATATTGAATAAAAAATTTAATTTTAACTTGGTTATACTTCTTCCTTTTCATATTATATTTTTTTCACTAAACACATTTAGACATAGATATTGGTATACCTATTATATAAACCATAAACATTAAAATAAAATGAGTTATTATTTGACAGATAAAATATTTGGTATTTTTTTGAAAGGTGACATACATTTTTTCCCATATCCTAAAATGGAGGATCCTAATCCATTTTTTACATCATCTCCTAAGGAAGAGCTTCCCAAGGTATAAATAATTAAAGTATATTTTACTAAGAAATAAGTGGATAAGAATAAAAATCCTAAGAAATAAATTATAAGAATATTATTTCTCCCAAAAAGGATTCCAATAAGCCTACTAGGACTTATATTTAAACTACATATTATTTAACAATTAGTTTTTATATCAAAGGAAAACAATGCAAACACATTTATGTAGTTTTATTTTTGATATATCTCTTGGATATGGTATTTAAATTTTGACTAAGATTTAATTGCATGATAATGTCATAATGGGGTGAATTCAATTTCCTATGTCTCTTGCTCCCAATACTTGTATTGTTACTTTCCACGTTGATCTCATTTTATTTAAGTAAAATGCTATATTAATAACTCATTGGTTAAAATCAAAGGATGAAACACTATATGAGACTCATGACCATATTAAATTTAATTTACAAGGTGACACTATTTCAATTTCAATAGATACAAAAACTAAAAATGAAGAATAATATCCCAAGGTAGATAATATAATATCTCAAAAGTGAATGCCAAAATAAATACCTCATAAAATGAGTTGTCACCTACCATCTTGTCTATTATAAATGAAAAATTCAATTATAATGGCATATCTAAATGCAATAAATGTGAAAATGAGGACATATTTGATACAAATGCATCACCTTCAAAAACTACAAGCTATACATCCTTGTGTACAATAATTTTATAATTTGACTAGTCCACTTCCATGCATGGCATTGGATAGTGTTTTTGCCTACTTATTATGAGCTTCACCATTTAATCTTATGAAATTATATTACATATATATGATAATAAATTCATGTGTGTGTGTGTGTGTGTGTGTGTGTGTGTGTGTGTGTGTGTGTGTGTGTGTGTGTGTGTGTGTGTGTCTAAACACATTTTGGTAGAATTTATTTTTCATCATATACTAGTTTTAATTCTGCTTGATTGACTAGTCATTCTTTTTATCTTTATGACATTGCACAATTTTCTTCCACTTGGATTTTATTATTGACTTTGGATTCTTCTTCCTAGGAATTTCATTTTCAATGTTTTTCTTGTCTATTTTCACTTTGTGTGTCCTTTTTCTATGTTTTATTTCCCTTTTTTAGTTTTTGTATGTATTTAAAACTTTTATTTGAAATGATTCATACGGTATATATTTTTTATGATACACATTTTACGTATGATTTAAATGCTCATACATTTTTATTAGGGGAATCATAACTGAACATTATTTCAACTATTATATATTATATTGACAAGGTCATGAATACACTCCCCATGCTATGGGTCATACTTATATGTTTTTGCAAATCATACCTAATATTTTACCCTATTTTGAATTAATTCTAACCCTAATAAGATAGAAACTAATGTATCTAATTCATATTATTAAGATATAAATTAAAGTAAAAATTAGAATGTAAAATATTGAAACTAATTTGGAACTCTAACTTTTTAAATATATAAGTTAATAAAGAGGATAATATATTTAGTGCTATTATGCTCTATGAAATACTAATATTGTATAAAGGTGGTAGGGTAAATAATAAAGTAGATTATGAGTCACTCCTATCATGATCTAGATTTTTGGGCTTGCATGGACATTACTATTATCCTTAATTCATTACTAAATAATTATATTTTATAATTTTTATATTTTTATCTCTATATTTTTTTTCATATTTTTCATATATGTATGTGTGGCTACTTGTCTTTCAACTTTGTGTGCAATCCTGAGGTCTAATGATGTGAATTACTCCCCAAAAAAATATATTTTTCACTTAAAACCATAGGAACACTTGAAATTTTAGATTTAAATAAATAAAATGGGATCAAAGGTAGGTTGAGATAACCCCAAACACTCCCCATTAAATGGTTGAGGATTTACTACATATCTAATAATCTGAAAGAGGAAAGTCAAACCACATGTATTTCTCTTTATTAGATGAATGTGTGTAATAGCTATTTTTCAATGTATGAATCCTATAATATATCCCTCAATACTATGTAATTATAAAGTTTGGCTTAGCTCTTGAGTGTTACAAAATTTTCTAAGGCCTACTAGTGACTGATTGGTAAATAAGGAAGAATAGGGTAGTCTTATTGAATGTGCACGTATTTGTGTATGTTTGGTAAATGATTGATATATACGTTATAGATGACTATTATAATTATACCTATTTTATATTTATACAATACATGTCAAATTTGTTTACCAAACCATAAGAATTGTTTGATTATAACATATGACCATTTCTTAGTATAGGAAAAAATTATCAAAGTTAGACACTATCATCATTTATTATATTCTAAGTTTGACATTACTTTATAATATATAGGAATTTTTATCTGATGATCTATATATGTTTGAATATGATAATTAAATATTATAACATAGACTATGGTATTTATTGTACATGACGTAGAGAAACTTAGGAAGGTTAGATCCATAAAAACATGAGGATGTGAGGGAATGATGAATGAGTGTATTGTATGTATGTCAAAATCATGTAGGATTAATATAAGTAAAAATTAACATTTCCCCAAGTATTAAAAAACTATATTTTAGTATCTAAAAATGCACCCATTTTATTCTAGTATTGAGATGCAATACAAATACTAGAGTAAAAGGATAAAGATATGTACCTAAGTGTGTAAAACACACTATTAACTTTAGGATATTCTCTAAATATGTAACCTACTCTGAAAATAACCTAAAATGTAACTATAGTATTAAATGTCTATAAAATGAAATTTGAAAAAGTATATATTGAAATTTTACTTTAAGAGAGAAAATAGTACAATTGTATGTGGGTGAATCATGTTTTCTTATAACTTATTGGAGATGATTCTTCCTTGTTCAATAATTATATAATGGTTAATATTACTAAAAAATTTGGATAATTATTGGTGATCAATCTCCAATTTTGTATACCTAAGTTTAGACCATGGCTTTGGAGGTAAAAATTCCTCAACCCTTATTATAAAAATAAAGGGAATGGTGTCAAGGCTATTGAGCATCACATAAACGTCAAACACAATAACCCATGTAACTAATATTGCAATAATATTTTATCAATAGATTATATTTATGAATTATACGATACCTCAATCTTGTACACTTGGAAAACTCAAACCTTGTTTATTCCTATCAGTTTTGGACCTTTACCAATTTAAGAATTCTTTAGTCTACTCTATCTTGTGCACCTTGTCTTATATCTTAGTCTAAATAACCCTATGTTGATGACGTAAAAATTTTATCTTGCCCAAATGATTAAAATATGCTTATCTTATGCCCGTATAATTTTTGAACCTATAACTATTTTATAACTTCTAGGACACAAGTGTTAATCCTAGACCCTATATTGATACTAGTGTCCTACCCTAATGCAGGTGTCCAGTTACCTAAATTCATCTAATTTATAAATAAAACATGTTAATGTTTAGTATAAGTTATTTAATGTTAGTATCTATCTAAGATAGTTGGTATACATATGATTTCAATCCTCATGTATTCCTCATATAAAATAACCTAGCACAGACCAAGGCAAGTTATCAAAGAATTCAATCAAACACTAGATAAAGGAAATATTCCTTATTTAATCCTATTTTCATATCAATAATAGGGACAAAACATACATATTTATGAAGTATTTAATTATAATTTGAAGACAACAACTTGCCAAGTTACAATCTAGGTCAGTGTTGTACTTATTTTCCACATATTGCATGATTCACACACAAACCAACATGCAGGGGAAAAATATATAAGTTTGATGCCCTATTTAAAGTAGTGGTATGTAGGAAGCACCCATTAAAAAAGGTTATTTTGGGTTAGATAAACATTATGATCCCATTAACCATTTTTTCCTAAGGCTGCTATGAAGGTGAAGAACTAAGGTTTTACCATTTCATGAGGAGCGATAATCCATGACCTAGATCTGAATGCAGTAGAGAAAAGGTGAAGATAAGCTAAAAATCATCCAAGTGGTCACATACTTTTATAATATGTATTTTTTATAAGACACTAGCATCTATTTTAGATAGCATTATTGATCCTAACATCCAAGGCAAATGCTAATGTTTATAGCTCTAAAGGCACTCAATCTAGAATTTGGTGACTATTCCAATATCCTCTTCTAGTCTGTTTCATGTTTGTTCTAGATATACAACTATAAGCATAAAAAATAAATAATTAAATTATTTATTTATCATTTATATGTCTTGCATAGTTTTACTTTCTATTTTTATCCTAACTTAGTTTAATAAATTTATTATATGTTATATTTGAGTTTAGTATCTAATTATCCTATTGTAAATCTAATTATCAACCTTATGCATTATCATTTATATATTATTAACCCTATATAACCAATTAGGATCCAAATCTAAATTTAGGGTTAAACATTGATGAACCCAACATGAATTTAACATGCAACCTTATGATCTAATTCACATGTTATAAATCTGATTATCACTCTTGTACATTGTCATTTATATATTATTAACCCTATCTACCCAAGTAGGATCTACATATAAATTTAGGGTTAAATATTTTTTAAACCCAATTCATGTAAATGAAAAAAAATTATAATCCTATGTTTTAGCTTGTTATGATGGATTTGCAGATCTCAAACTTTACATTTGGGTTTTAC